>JARHVA010001031.1:2275000-2592500 GCA_037957365.1 Torreya grandis
TTCGGAGCTTGGATTTTTTGCATTGGTTCTCTCCATGAACTCAGCCATATCTATGTGGCCGATCTCTGTCTCTAATGTCGTCGACATTAGAAGTGACCGAGGTGATTGGGAAAACACCTTGATATTGGTACTTCATCGCTTGTGACTTCTTTGGAGAAGCTTCAATCATCAAGATTAGCCTTTGTTGAAAATATGTTGATGAAAAAAAATCTCGAGGAGGAACTGTGATAAGAGTCATGATCGTGCAATTGGGAAAAATTGGCAATTTGAAAAAATTGCACATTAGGTGATCATGACTAGGGAAATGCGCTTGAAAGGGCTAAGGTGAGAGCAAGTCAGAAAGTGGAAGGAAAGGGAGAGCAAGCTCAGAAAATGAGAAAAATAAAAATTTCTCAGAGTTAGGAAAAATAGGGAGAAGGTATGCATGGGCAAAAAAATTTGCCGCCCTTGCATGTGGAAATGGTTATGCGTTAATAGGTGGCAAAAATTGCTGCCTGTACATGTTAAGTTAAAAAGGAGGATGTATCAGTGGAAAAAATTGCCACTAATGTATGTAGAAGGTAAAACATGTAGAATTTAAAACATGTAAGGGTGGCAAAAATTGCTTCTCTTTACACCTGGTAGGGAAGTCGGGTGTAATGGCGATAATTTTTGCCGCCCTTACACCTAGTCTGAGTCAGTTTGCATCGGCGGCAAAAATTGTCGTCAATGCACATTTTTTGGATGGTTAGAGACTTGTGTTAGGGAAAAAAATCACCGCCCTTACATGGGTAAGGATTTTTGAGATGTGAGGGCAATGAAATTTGCTGCCCTAACACAGGAGGAAAAGGGTCGAATGGGAAGGGTGGAAAGAGGTGCGGTGAAGGGGATAGGATCATCTCGTTTGATGGGAAAAAAGAGGAAAAACATAAGAAAACCTAACAAGGAGGGAGAGAAAAGAAAAAACAACATAAAAAGAGAAATAAAAACAAAAACAAAAACCCTACCTAAAGAAAAATGCGAAACGAGGCTCGAATCTGGTGAAAACACGCTTCCTCTTGCTTGCTTGATCCTCCAGAGGCAGAGAGTAGGAGGAAGAATGGAAGAATGAAGTAAAATGGGGCAAAAAGAGATTAAATGGGGGAAAAAATGCTCTCAACCACTCGACATGTGTGGCCATAAATGTCGCACGTGAAAATCAAGGTCGTGCAGGGGCATCAAAATTTGTTGCCCTTACATGGGTTGATTAAAAGATATGCAGGGGCAGCAAAATTCATCGCTCCTGCACGAGAGGTATCACAAGATGGAAGGGCGGAAAATTTTTTGCTCTTGCATGATAGATGCAAGGGTAGCAAAAATTTTTGCCTTTGCATCTAAGACATAAAACCAATGCAGTGGCAACAAAAAATGCCGCCCCTGTATGAAAACACCAAAAAACACTAACTTTGAGAAATGAAAATTTTGGTCATCTAGCCGCATCAAGATGGTGATGATTTTCACATTTTTTTGGAAAATGTAACAAGGAAACATCATGAACTTCAAATGCTACCAATTGAGCAAACACGAGAATAAGAAAAACTTGCCTCAAAAGATGAACTTAAGGAGAAAAATTCGAAACGGACAAGTTTCGTAGGAGTTGTTCCAAAAATGAACATAGCTAATTTTGGGAACAACAAGTTGACAGAGTGGTTAAAGATTCTACTACCTCATTAATTGGAGGGAGAGAAGATGGTATTTTCTCAGATTAGGTTCTTGAAGGAAGGGAAGGTAAGTTCACTATCTCAATAGATAGAGGAGGTGGAAAATTGGACGATTGGGTACAAGGTGGTTCGGTAATGAGTGCATCAAGGACCATGTTAACTATATGGGCATCATGAGAACATTCGATGTTATCACTCTCATTCTTGGGAAGATCATGGTTTGGGAAAGATTTCTTGAATATATCAAGGGCTTGGTTTGATGGTGCATTGGGGTTATCCAATGTGAGCTCCCCCTGGTTAATGAGGGATTGGACAAGGCTCTTGAAGGTGTTACACCTACTGACGTCATGTCTTATTACCTAATAAAAGGCACACAGATCATTCTCATTATACTAACTAGGGGCAGAATGAGAGGAATCAAACTATTGAGGGGGTTTGATAGAAGGAAGTTGAATGATATTAGATTTCAATAACTTCTCTAGGATTGAAGCATAAGATTCTCCAAGCAGAGTGAATTGATTTTGGTTGTTATGGTTTTGGTTCCTCATGTTTTACTTTAAGGAACTAGAGGAATTTGGTTGGTTGATGGATGGTGGAGGAGTGGTTCTAAGGACAACTGCATTCATGGTTTCCTTGCCCCTAGTATTGGTATTGGACTGGTTGTTCAATTTGGAAGAAGAGGCCTCATTAGTTTTGTAGGTAGTGTTCTTATTTTTTAGTTTTATCTTTCCTTCATCAATGGATCTATTCTCTAATTTATGCGCCATGGTGTAGTCTTCATCAATAGTTTAGAAACTCTGAACACACAATGTGTAAGAGATATGCTTGGCACATGCTTGAGTAAAGAGCTCTATGAGTTTGGGTTGAGGTAGGGGAAATGAGAGTTGGTTAATTAGGCTCCGCCAATGAGCTACAAAATAGGTAATAGATTCAACATCAAACTATCGAGTAGAGTAGAGGTCAGTGATGGAAACCTTCTTGGAGATATTTATCAAAAAGTGGTCCAAGAAAGTTTGAGCTAGTTGAGTGAAGGAGAAGATGGAATGTTTGGTTAAGGCACTATACCAATCTAATACTAGTCCTAATAAAGACACAAAAAAAGTTTAAATAAGGAGGGCATCATCATAGGCAATCAAATAACATAAATTTTTGAATGCCCTAAAGTGTTGTTGGGGTTCCTCTTTAATATAAAACTTGGAGAACTTGGGAAGTTCCCATTAAAGAGGATATGGCCTAATAGGCACAGATGGATGGATGGGCTCATTATAGATCTGATCATAGGATAAGAGATTGTGGGCCCCAAAAATAAATGACTTCAAAGTTTTCATCTTATCCATGAGAATCTTCATTAAGTCTATTTAGGGTGGCAAACATAAAGGGTTGTAAGGTGCATACTATAGTTGAGGTTGAGTGACATATTGATAATTTATTAGAGGTTGAGAAGTTTCCACATATGGGTAAGAGGTTACAAGTGGTTGGGTCAAAGCCACATATGAATATGTGGTCATTGGTTGTTGGGTAGAGGGTATGTATTGTTGAGTGGGTGTAGGTGGTTGAGTCAGAGGTAAGGGATAAATGGTAACCCTGGTAGCGACAGGTGGTAAGGTAAAAGGTATGGATACCTCTATGTTTGAAAGTAGAGTCAAGATAACTAGAGGAATAGGAGTGGTGATGGTATCAGGTACTCCAATAATAATCAAAGTTTGGGTAGGTAAAGGTTAGGTGGTGCCTATGTTGGAATAATTTTTAGTCAGACTAAGAGGTGTTTGGGTGTTAGAAGGTTGAACAGGTTAGTTATGCATAATTGTGTTAGATGAGTTGCTAGCTGAGGTAGATGACTGAGTAGCTAATGGTTAGGTGGTGATAGTGGCAATAGAAGAGCTACCTAAAAATCCAAATAGCATGCCATAGGGTAGATCATTAGGTGGTGCTTAAATGAGTCTATGATGAGCTACTACGTTAAGGTAATGTTGCAAGGTTACTAGGTTATTATCAAAATAGGTAGAAAATTCTAGGTTGCCTTGGGAAACTACTTGAGCCATACTCAAAGTATCAAAATGATGAGGATAACTCTCAACATTTGAGATATACTCCATGGATAAAGACGTAGAGGAGACTGGATAATCTATAGATGGATCTTGACTTGCTAAGTCCCTTCATTTTTAACAATTAACAACCATGCAAGTAGGATGAGAAGAAAACACAAAGAATCTTATAACTCAAATAGAAAGAAAGCAAGAAAATGATCAAGGAAATCCAACACACACTAGAGTATGTTAAAATTCTATAGTTAATTTTAATCTCGATTTTGGTTTATGCCTTAAGTTATGAGAATGTCTGATAGAAGTTGACTTGTAGATCAAGTACTATAAAAACAATCTATGGTTGGTTTTGGGTTATTTAGGTGCTCAAAAGAATCTGTATTGGAAATTAATAAATATCTTGGTTTAGGGGCCTACCCGCTCACTTCACACACTGCAGCGATAAAGGTGTCAGGTGCTTAGCCAATATATATTAATTTTTAGAGTTTATACTCAACCAGAGAGCTAAGTTAGTTCTCCCCTTGGTAATGACCTCCAAGTAGGATCATCGAGAAAGGGTAAGGTTATCTCTAGGTGATTAAATCCTAGTCAAGCCTCGTATTAAGTTTTTTTGATGTTTAATTGATTAAAGTGGTTTGGTTGAGTGTGTGCAACAAAGAGTGAAGCTGAAATATATTGCTTTGATTTTAATTCAAAGTGAGCTAAAATTAAAAGCAAGTAATGGATGCACTTGATTTTAAACCTAAAAGAGATTTTAATTTCATTAATGAGCATAGATACAAATAAAATCATACAAATGCAAAGAAAGGAAACCCAAAGTAAAGACTCAAGGTCTCATCAGGTGTGCCAAAATGTTTTAATGAATTTTAGCTTATATTTTGGAAACAGAAAGAAGAAACTAAATACGGGTATGGTTGAACAATCTGTTTGATTATGTGTGCATGAAATCAAAAGATTGTGAAGAGCTCTTCTTTGGCTTGGGAGGATGACCTATAGATAAGAAAGTACTAAAGTAAAAAAAATTGTTAGACAGATAGTTAGATGGATTGCCTAACAATAGCTAGATCCCACAAGAAAGAGCTTCCTTGAGGGCTATCAATCCACACATTTTAAACAATCAAGTTTATAAATAGAATAGAATGTACTTGTATCAATAATCAAAAGGTACTAAAATTAAACATAAGAGATACTTGCTAAAGAAATAGACTAAAAATGATTAAAATAGCGATGAACTAATTAATACTAGTGCTAGGTGATTAGAGTCTGCTTCAGAAAATCAAGTAGGAGTCTGTGAGCAGGCAAGGACATAAAAAATCAAATTTGATTGGGGGTAAGTAGGTGGAAACAACTTTCTAGAGTTTTTTTCCATATTGACCGTTGGTGATTAGGTTGATCATCAATGGTTAAGGTGACTGTCAGTGGTTAAGGTAATCGTTGATGGTTGGATAGACTATCAATGATTGAGACAACCATCGACAATTACTATGTATAGATCTAGATTGGTGAATGACTGATTGATGGGATCACAAAGTGGGATTCTAGTTGATGGGTTGGTGTTAGGCTGAGTGTAAAAGACAAATAAAGTAATTGAATGCTAGAAATCAACTACTTATCTTACAAAAATTTGATCAGGTGATTGATTGAGGTGGTTGACTTATTGGTGAAGTCTGACATGATTTTGATAGAGTAATGGTACTTGACGCTTTGGTGGAGCTACAGTAGCAAGTTGGCTCTCTGACATAGTAGCTAGTTCACTAGATTGCTAATGATGATTGACCTACAAAAAGAGAATTCTTGATGTACAAGCTCTTGATAATAATTGCAGATGCCTTTCAACTTCCTTCTCCTCTCTTATTATAGGTAAGGTAAGAGAGTTACACAAGATGTTAGCTAGGTCTTTTAATTATAACTTGCTCATGTAATGACTCACATGTGGATTAAGACAAGCTATTTTTATAAAATCAAGGTGGATGGTTTGCATGTTAGGTGGGTAAGAACTTAAACCCTAACCATCGATGGTCAAGGTGAGCATTGATGGTTATCCTAACTATCAACAGTCGAGAGTGAAGGGTTAAAGTGGGTAAAAGGTTGGTTAAGCTAGTTTAAACAAACTGGCTATAGGTTAGGCTTGGTTAGGGGTCAGAGGGTCAGATTGGTCCCAAGAGGGTCCCAAGGTAGTCCAGGGGAATTATAACATTTAGAATCATGGTGTGTAGATTTCTAGTGTCTACACATTTATTGGTGCCTCGAGGAGGTTTTTACCAATGAAGTTGTCTTGATTGTCCCATAATACCTATAAGAAGGTTTCACTAAGAAATGTTGACTTTTGACTTTGATTGTCTTCTAGTGCCTCCAAAAAGGTTTCACTAGAAGATGTTAATTTTGGACTTTGATTTCCCCTTAGCACCTTTGAAAATGTTTCACTAGGATATTATTCTTCTTTTGAATGAATGTGGTCTTGGCCTCCTAATATTTGTCAAATGATATGTCTCCATAGATGTAGTTCAATAAGTTGTGATTTTGTTGGTCCCAATCGACACTTGTGGGAGGTAGAACGTCAATAAAATGGCTAGGTTGGTTGGTGGCAATGGCATGTGAAATGGTAATGGAATGGAAATAGGTAGCACAATTCTTGTAGAATATACTAGGAAAAATTGTGTCAAATTTGAAGTAATCATACTCAAAAAATGTAAAAGTATCATAAATGTATTCAAATTAATTTTCAAGTCATGCATAACCAATATTGTAAAAACCACAAATGTATTTTGATTTTGAAGTTAATTCCAACTCAAGGGACTCTGAATCTAATGTTGAGATTGATGTTGATTCTACTTATTATTTTAAATTTGATGTTGATTCAATAATAGAATGTAACTTCAATGTTAATCCTTCATCTAGTGTGGACACTACTACAATGATGTCTTATTAAATGTTTGGTTTTGGATAAGTAATGGCATGTGATGGAATAATGGGCTCTATAGAGACTGGTTTGTCAAAGTGAGACTCCTCTATGATGGGAAAAGGCTCAAGAGACAACTCCTTAGAGACTATCTTGCCAAAAGGAGGCTCTTTAAAAATAGGCATATGGTCAAAATAATTATTTTCCCAAAGGCAGTTATAATCATTAAGAAGTGACTCAAAAAAGATTAGTTTATCAGAGTGAGAATCTTCGACAAGTATAGTATCAAAAGGTGATTCATTATAGGTGGACTTATCACAAATGGTTGGCTCAACAAAATCATCATGGCTTGGTTGGTTTTCTTGGCCTTGATTTACAAGCAGTTGTAAAATACCAATTTTGAACACTTCTTGGTCTTTGAATGATTGACTCGGTTGAAGAGGTAATGATTGGCTTGGTGGTGTTTGGACAATTGGTATGGGTTTTATAAAGTTGGGGATGATTGGCAATAGATGAATAATGTTCAGTGGTTGGATAATGATAGGCTTAACAAAGGTTGGTTTATGGCCTAGGATGGTAACTATGACCTATTGAGTTGTGATTGGACAACTTGGTTGGGATAATGAGCTACCATACTTGGAATGGTTAGGAATAGAAATGGTAGGGCATTGCAAAGCTTGGTTTCTTGCACAAGCCAAAGGATGAGGTCCTAGAATAGAAATGGTATGGCATTGTGAATCGTGGTTACTTTTACAAGCTAAAGAATGAGGTCCTAGAATAGAAATGGTAGGGCATTATAAACCTTGGTTGCTTACACAAGCTAAAGGATGAAGTCCTAGTATATAAATGGTAGGGTGTTGTGAAGCTTAGTTTCTATTGCGATCCAAAAGATGAGGTCCTAAAATGGTAATGGTAGGGCATTACGAATCTTGGTTGCTATTGTGAGCCAAAGGATGAGGTACTGGAATAAAAATGAGAGGGCATTGTAAATCTTGGTTGCTATCACAAGCCAAAGGATGAGGTCTTAGAATGACAACGGTAAGGCATTAAAAATATTGGTTACTATCATATCCAAATAATGAGGTCTTAGAATAGAAATGGTAGGGCATTGTGAGCTTGGTTGTTATCACAAGCCAAAGGATGAGGTCTTACAATGGTAATGGTAGGGTGTGTGAAGCTTGGTTGCTATTGTGAGCTAAAGGATGAGGTCATATAATGGTAATACTTGAATGTTGTGGAGCTTGGTGGCTCACACAATCTAAAGGAGGATTAATGGTATAGGTACGAATGACGTCAGTCATGAAAGGGTGAGTATCATACATTAACCAACCAAAAGAAGGGATCACCGCATACTATGTTTGAGGATCTTGGATTTGTTTCCCAGATTGAGTATTGCAAGGAGGATATGGATCCTTCTCAAAAACCATTTTTTCACCATAAGGGTCTCGAACAAAGTCAATTTGTGTAGCCATTTTATGATAACTTGGATTATACATGACTCCACCATAAGTGTAGTGACATATCCAACTCAATGATAAACATTTTACAAAAAGGCCTAGAGTTATACAAACTATTAAAAATATTGACCAAAGGACAAAATGTTTGAACTTGGTCTAACTTTATTGAATAAATGGAGTTGTATCTCCAAAATGGTATGTGTTAAAACTTGGTATAAAATAGTCTATTGTCAAATGTCTTAACCAAAAGGTCAAGTGAATGAATTAAAACTAGAAAGCCAAACTCTAGGTTAAAAGTGTTCCAAACAAATCTAATCTAAGAAAATAAGAGATTCTAGTTCTTTTTACCAAATAGAACATCAAAATCTAGGCTCAAAACAGGCATATGCTTGGACTTTTGGTAAAACAAGCACAAAAGCTAGATTTTAAACAAAAAATGAGATTTAATCTAAAAAATATGAAACACTTTGGCATATACTAGGCATTAAACTTTAGACATGAACTTGGTCAATTGGTATAAGGCATGAAACAAAAATCATAAGAGAGATAGGTTATTTCTCCCAAATCTAGGCACAAACAATAGTTTTCAATTTTGGGTAAAGATTTAACCTAAGTTACTCAACCCAAAAGAGAAATATTAGTGTCTTAGCCCAAATTACACAAGCCATAAATAGAAATCAATCAATTTTGGATTTGAACATGTTAAGGTTAATTAAAAACTCAATTTAGAAACTAGGCTTCTTTGAACAAATAACAATCTAGATAAAGGTGAACGGCATAACGATACTAAACAAAGATCCAAAAGGCACATATGGCTTGGTTAAGAAATTGGAATTGGGCACAAGGAAAACAAGTCTATGAAATTATTTGAGTAATGTAATGGCATTATCATTCTCTAAAGATGTAACCACTAGTTTATTTCAAGTCTCAAAGGCAAAAAGGTTTGAAATGAATTGGGCAATGTAACGTTTGTGTCACATAAAGCGATGTATTCATCATTATTTGGTTCCATTATATCCTTTTGAGAATAATAATGGAACCCTCTTTATTATATAATGGCATTGATAAATATTTAATTCATGTTTCATTGAATTAATAACAAAAAACTCAATTGAATCTTTGTTATTAATTCATTATTTTAATCAAGTGAGACACACATACAAACATTTATCAAAAGACTAAGGCAAAGGCATGTGATAAAAATGGCCAATGTAATGCCTCTTCAAACAATAGAGTGATGTACAAGATATGACTCATTCTGACATGGCATAAAAAATAAAAAAGATAGTTTAGACTCAAAAACCAAGCAATAAAGGATAAAATGACACAAACACCTAAGTGTAAACATCCTAGATCTTAAAATTGACAAGGTCGTGTATTATTATAAAATTTCATCTACATACATGCTCTTTAAAGGATTTAAAGTGTTAATCCAAAAATAAAACTGCATGAATAAGTAGGGTTTTTACACCCCCTTCTCTCAAGAAATTGTATGGTGACATAGAACTTTGGGCTACTCACCCTGCATCAACAGTATTTTTGTAGCAAGTGGGGTTGTTCAAAAAGTATAGGTTATGTCCATCTAGATGATCCTAAGTGTGGTTAGCACTAGATATGCAATCACGTCAATTGAGCTCATACTGGATAACTTACTATGTAAGGGTTTATTCCTTTGCATAGCAATTTCATTCGAGTTCTTCTTAGTAGAATTTCTTGGTTAGCCAGACTTGACTCAAGTTTTCATTAAGATTGGAGAGACTAGCCACTCAACTCCCTGACAATCATAGTATTTATGCCCTAATTTATATACCCCACTGTGGAGTGGAATTGATACGATGTTGGGATATAAAACCCTAATTCAATGCACCCCTAAAGAACTCATGAGGAGGCTATAAACTCTCGCTCACAAGTTACATTACATAAAAATAAATGACTAGTAAAAAGACTTTAAGGTCATATTTAGATCACCCAAACAATTCAGATTTGATGAGAGACTTGACGACATTATTTTCATGTCTTTGAACAAGGCACAAATGCAAAGAAAGAGTGCTTTTGGTCACTCGAGTTACCTAAAGGGGACAGGGGGAGAATATACACACATCAATCAATTTTCAAAAATAAACAACTCTAAATAAAAAAAAGGCATAAAATAAACATTCTCAAATCCATGTAATTAAGTGACTAAATTTGATTTTAATGTGCCAAAAATAAAATTTGTAGTGAAGTTTTTTTGGCCCCTTAGCATTAGTTGAAAACTTGAAAAAACATTCACAGAGCAACTAAGAATAAAAATGTCTAAATTCCTTAAGCACCAAAATTAAATGTTCAAGACTTAAACAATTCCAAATTTGTTCCCTTTTCTAGCTGAGGTCTTACAATTTTTAGAGGGTTTTTACCTACCTTGAAGCACTTTCATGAATGAACAAAACACATGTTAAATGTTGCTCTCAGGTTTTATTTTTTTTTAAACATAGAGACTGACATTAGTTTTGATAGGATCGACGTCAATTAGTATAAACTGATGTCGATCAGTCTAAGGGGGACCAACATCAGTTGATAGGGATTGATGTTGGTTCCTTCCTTCTTACAAAAATAAAGGAACATAGAATACATTTTTCCATAAGAAATATTATTAGCAAATGGGTTTAAAACTGACAAATATTAGCAAATCCTGCAAGCAAGTGGTCATTTAAACAACACTCAGGCCCTTAGAAACAAAATAAAAACCATAAAACTTAAGGAAAACTTAGCTTAAACACATAGGTCAATGTCAGTCATTGGTGGACCGATGTTGGTAAGACAAAATTGACATTGGTCTTGGAAGATCAATGTCGGTCTCTATGTAAAATTGTGTATGACTAAAAAATAGAATACGAAAAAACAAAGTTAAAACTTGGATTTTAATATTCTTAGGCCTTCAATAGTAAAATTAGCATTTGTATATTAGTCCTTTTTATTGCATGGTATGCTTGATGTTCCACTAGGCATGTCATTTGTCATCATAAGAATCCAAGAATGGAGGTTAGTAACATGTTATTTCAAGCAAAAAGAACTTCGATAAACACACTAAATCTTACACTTCAAGCCTAGATCTTAAGGGTGAGATTAGTAATAAAAGACAAATAAAATCATAAATAAAATGCAAAAGAAAACAAATCCTTTACCTTCCTTGGAAGCTTCAAATGCTTTGTTGAGTGGCTTGCTCGACTTGTACATCAAAGATTCTTTGGAAAATGGAGGTGTGTAGCTCCTTCTCTCCTTGGCGCCATGGCTTTTTTTGTGTCTTGGTTTAATATTTTGGCATTATAACCTTACTTGTTAGGCATTTTTTAATTATAACACTACTCTTCTCAAAGCTTTGAAGTCATTTGTGCATGATAACTTTGCACTAAAATAGTTATGTCTCTCTCCAAATTTGCATCATAACTTTGGCTTAAGAAGCTTAAAAATAAAGAGGCATGGCATTGTATTTATAGATTAAGTTTTTAACTCTAACCCAAGGTGAGTCAAGGTGGAGTTTAAACATGGAACGGGTTCAAACCTGACCTAAGTGAGTCAAATATAACCCTAGTATAATTAACAATTGTCAAGTAATTATGATTTTCAATGAATAGGTATGGGTTTCCAAAATAGATATTTTATGATATTTTCAAAGAGATTGATAACTCATAAAGGCAATGATAAAAGGCAGGGATATTTAAATTTTTGAATTTCCTTTTTTTAGTTATTCATTAATTTCAAATGGATAATTCAACTAGGCATTTAATTTGGTTTATCTTATTAATTAATTATGATTAGTCATTTATCTCTTTTAATATTTCATATTTATTCATGTGCCCCACTTAATAAGTTCATAGGCCAAATTGATTGTTGTGATGACACAAGGTGTTTAGAGATGAATCCATGAGAGGTTATTATTGAATACAACAAAATACCTCAATTAGGGATGCCTCAACATGATTCTGAGATTTTATGAATGATGCACAAGAAAATTTGGTATGTTCAATGATTCTTAGGCTTAATTTATAATGGTTGGTAGGAATCAATCTAAATTCTAGTTAAAATCTAGTTGTGGTCAGTTTTAGGTGTCTACAGAAGGCAGAGGAGAAGTTGATGAGGAAGCAACAAGAGAAATATAGAGGTAGAGGAATGTCTTCAAAAGGATGTGGACATGGAAATGGTGGCATAGGTCAACAAATCAATGGTGGAGAGTTCAGTGGTTCACAAAATTAGAACTCAAGCCAAAGAGGAGGATATTAATTTAGAGGAAGAGGCTTATATGGATGAGAAAAAGGTAGAGGTTTTTGAGGTAAGTGTTTTGGATGTAATAAGTATGATAGTCATAAAGATTGGGATTATCTAGAAAACCCTCAAAATAATAGTTAGAGAGATAAAGGGACCACTCATATAGCCTTTGGAAATGAGGAGAATGTTGGGTCTCTTGTACATATAGAAGAGCTAGAACAAGGAGAGGTTATGTTGATGAATAGAGTGTTGCTTAAACCAACCAAGGAGGTGAATGAACCGACACAAAGAAAGAGTTTGTTTCGTACTATCTACAAATATTGAGGTATGTGTTGTAGAGATGTGATTGATAGTTAGTTTCTCAAGAGATGGTGGAAAAACTTACACTGAAGTGATTGACACATCCTACACCATACAAGGTTATTAGTTGTAATTTAGTGAAATAATATAATAACTATAATTTGAAATCAAAACACATTAAATGATAGGAAACTACAAACAAATGAAGGAAATAATATACAAGAAACTAAATGAGACCCAAATCATAAACTTTATTCAAGATAATGGTTTGATTGCTCTTTCCTGTACTCTTACTTATAAAGGCTTTCAAATAACTCATCACAATCTATTTTAACTCTTCATTTCTAATGACTCTTGGACTCCTTCTTGAAACCTCATATATCTATTTTCTCATTTATTATAATATATTAAATATTATTTCCCCTTACCCATGCTAACACTCCCCTAGACCAAATAGGTGTCTTGCCCTGAAACACACAAAGACCTAAAAAAGTAAAGTTTTTATATTTTTTATCTATTACAAATGCATTTGAGGAAATCTAAATTACTCCTACTCCTACTCTCCATCCCTTGCATGTCGTAGCTTCCCATGTCTCTACTCTAACTAACTAACCAAACCCCAAATACATTTATAACCTAATAAAATCATAAACAATATATTTTTGTTTTGGACCAATCCATATGTTACATATAAAGACAAATATTCTATGGGTAATTAATATTGAAATAGAATTTAAAATTATGTATCAAAAAAAAGAGTTTTAGTTGCTTTTCTAGTGCGAGTCCCATAAGTGTAACTCCATGCATTCTACAAAATCTTCACAGCCACCAGAAATTTAGTCAATCTTTGAATGTAACAGTATCTCAACTATTTTAAAATAGATAAAACCATCCTATCATAATTAATTACATAGATTTTTATGACCATAGCACAAGCTATTTGTATCTATAATGCATTATCATAATTTTATTATAAAATTTCTCATGTAACCTGATATATTTATACTCAATGCTTCACCTTCTCATTTCATACATTATCCATATCAGCCATAATTGTTGGTGCTCGGTAGGAAAATGATAAGATTCCTCATGAAAATATGCATTTTTATACAAGTGCCTTTGCCATCCCATCCACAAATTTTGTGACCATCGATTTTCCCTCAGAACCTACAACAAATTGTCTTCATTTACACTTCAACCTTTTGGCTACTATAAATTGCATCAAAAATCTCCAAACTTACTTGATCGAGCCCCTTGATATTCACTAGTTGGTTGCAGCCTTGAATCTTCCTTTAAGAAAATTTTTTTTTAGCTTTTTAGGATATTCTTGTGTTTCACACTTATCCTTATCATGAGATCTAGCCTTGATATCACCTGAGAAACTATCTAGATTACTTAAAGAAATCTCAACATCATCCAAATCAATGATAATATCACCCTCTTCAACATTTAGTGTATCATAAATTTGACTCCTTCAATAGTTCTTGGAATACTCACTCTTAATCAAAATTCATTAAAACAAAATTGCCAAAGTGTTGTCACCATTTTTGAAAATTTTGCCTTGAAAAAACATGATATCTGTGATAAAACTAGATTAAATTTTTTTTAAATACCCCATGCATGCAAAAATCCATAAAAAATATCAGAATTATGCATGTCCCATAGAGAACTAAAAAAATCAAATGGGAATAAAGGGATTCAAATCCTTCTTCAAACTTTTAAAAAAACCAAATGCAGACCCTAAAGTGGGAAATCAAAGCCTTTAAGCAACAACCACACCATTGCTAGTTGTAATTTAGTGGAAGAATATGATAACTAGGATTTGCAAGCAAAACCCATTCAATGATAAGAAAATACAAATAAATAAAGTAAATAATACACAAGAAACTCAATGAGACCCAAATGATAAACTCTATTCAAGTTAATGGTCTAATTTCTCTTTCTCGTACTCTTGCCTATAAAGGTTTTCAAATAACTCATCACATTCTATTTTGACTCTTCATTTTTAATGACTCTTTGAATCCTTCTTGACACCTCATATATCTATTTTATCCTTTATTACAATAATACTAAATATTATTGCCCCTTACCCATGCCAACAAGGGTCTCTTGGTTGCTTAAGGGGCACCAAGTGCTAGTGGATGAGCAATGTGTGACAAACTTTTAGATTGGTTCGTACAAGAATGAATTTCTATGTGACATCATGTCCATGGATGTATTTCATGTGTTATTAGATAGGCCATGGTATTTTGATAGGATATATGTACATACTGGAAGAGCAAACACCTACACCCTTATGAAAGATGACAAGATATTCACATCGAGTCCATTTAAGGATAAAGAGATGAGGTGGAGAGTAGTTCCAAAGTAATGTTGATATTTGATAAAGAGTTTTCTAAGGTGGACAAGGAGAACAAATGTGATTTTCACTAATTTTAAATTGTGTGCTAGTTATGACAGCGACTATGGTAAGTGACCTACCTATTGAAATTTATAATATGTTGAAAGATTATGTTGATATTGTGACAAGTGAAAAGTTGGATGGACTACCAGCTATAAGAAGTATTAGTCATCATATTGATTTAGTGACAAAATCAAATTTTCCTAACAAAGTATCATATAGTTTGACCCCAATGGATAAGGAGGAGATAAAAAATCAAATGTAAGAGTTGTTGAGGAAGGGGTTAATTTGAGAGAGTCTGAGCCCATGTGCAGTTCTAGCTGTGTTAACATCGAAGAAAGTGGAGAATAGAGAATGTGCACATATTCATGTGAAAAAAATAAGATCACCATTAATTATATATTTCCATTTCCAAGAATGGATGACTTAATGGACACTTTAAGTAGAGCAAGGTATTTCATGAAAATATATTTGAAGAGGAGGTATCATCAAATCTGCATAAAATAATGTGATCAGTGGAAGACCGCATTCAAGACAACTGATGGGTTATATGAGTGGTTGGTCATGCCATTCAGTTTGTCAAATGATCTGAGTATGTTTATGAGACTCATGAATGAAGCGTTGAATCCTTTCATGGGTAAGTTTGTGATAGTATATTTGGATGACATTTTGATTTTCAATCATTCTAAGGAGGAGTATTTCAAGCATTTGAATTTGATCTTGGATAAGTTGAAGGAAGATAAACTACTAGTAAACTTGAAGAAGTGTAGTTATATGTAATATGAATTGATATATTTGAGATTTTTAATATCAAAGTATCAGTTAAAGATGGACCCCGAAAAGGTGTGGGAAATTTTAGATTGGCCTTCACCAAAGAGTATGTTTGAAGCGAGAAGTTTCCATGGGTTGGCAAGTTTTTAAATAAAATTTATTAGAAACTTTAGCGACATGTGTACCCATCATGGAGACTATGAAGGGAGATAAGAATAAATTTCATTGGATTATTTAAATAGATAATAGCTTTTAATTTTTGAAAATAAAGGCGATGGAACAACTAGTGTTAGCCTTACCAAATTTTGGAAAAGTGTTTCAGGTTGATTGTGAAGCAAGCATAACAACTATAGGAGTAGTGTTGAGTTAGGAGAGTAGGCCCACTACCTATTTTAGTGACAAGTTGAATGAATCTAATAAGTACTTAGTCTATGACCAAGATTTCTATGCAATGGTGCAAGCTCTCAAAAAGTGGGGACATTACTTGTTGTCAAAAGAGTTCATTTTATATACAAATAATCATGTTTTGCAGTTTATAAACAACCAAGGTAATCTAAACAAATGACACATGAAATGGGTAGAATTTATTAAAATTTAATCTTTTTTTTAAACATATAAATGGAAAGTCCAATAATAAAGTATATTCCTTGAGTAAGCGAGCTCTTGTAGTGAATGAGCTTAAGGTGGAAGTCATTGGATTTGAATCCATGACATAGTTGTATGAAGAAGACTTGGATTTCTAAGATGCATGGAAAGTATGCAGGAATTCAACAACCATAGACATAACTTTATGGTTAGAGTATATGATTCAATATGAATTTTTATTCAAGGGAAATAATTTATGTATACCTCAAGGTTCCATGAGAGAGAACCTATCGAAATAAAAACATAGTGGAGGTCTAGATGGTGATTTTGGGTATGATAAGACTTTCGCATAGTTGAGTGATAAATATTATTGGCCAAAGATAAGTACATATGTGAATAAATTCATGTAGAAGTGTAGAATTTGTCAACATGGAAAGGGAAAAAGCAAGAATATTGGTTTGTATCAGCCATTTCCTTATTGCTAATAAACCATGGGATGCATTGAGTATAGACTTTGTTCTTGGATTGCCAAGAATGAAATGAGGTAATGATTCCATATTTTATTGTTATTGATAGACTTTATAATATGACTCACTTTATAGTATATAATAAGGCTAGTGATGCCACACATATTGAATTTTTTTTCAATAAGTTTTGAGATTGCATGGGTTGCCAAAGATATTGTATCTGATAGAGATACACAGTTAGTTGGGCACTTTTGGAGGACATTATGGAAAATTTTGGGAACAAGGTTAGACTTCAGTTCAGCCTATCACCCTCAAATATATGGGCAAACAAATTTTTTGAATTAGATTCTTGGTAATTTATTGAGATGTTTATTTGGTGACAAACCTAAATAGTGGGATTTGATGTTGGCATAGGCTGAGTTTACTTACAATGACTCAGTCAACCAAAGTATAGGTTTGAGTCCTTTTTAAATAGCATATAGAAGTAGCCTTAGAGGTGGATGTGAGTTGAGGAGTATCATTGAGATGATTAGGAGAAGTGCAGAAGTTGAAAACTATGTTCAAGTTATGCACAATGTGCATAAATAAGTCAAGAAGAGACTTGAGGAGAGTACTGGAAAATATAAGCAACATGTTGATATGCAAAGGAGAGAATTGAATTTTGAGGTGTGAGGACTTAATTTTGGCACATTTTCTTAAGTAGAGGTTTTTGAAAGGTGAGTACAACAAAATTAAATGGAAGAAGATTGGACGTTACAAGATTTTAAGGAAGTTCTCAGCTAATGCTTATGAATTAGAATTATTGGATGGAGTAGGTATATTGCCTATCTTTAATGTATTAGATTTGTACCCATACATTGAGGGATAAATGAGTGACAACATGGATTTTTTAGTCATGTATTGGAGAGAGTAGTTTTTGTTAGCATCTAAAGAGGAAATGGAATCCATCCTAGACATTTAGATTGACAAGAAGATAAGGGGACATGAGTACTATGAGTACTTGGTCAAGTGGAAGGATAGATTAGCTGAAGATATAAATTGGATGAATGTATTTGAAGTTATAAAACATGGTAAATTTATAGATGATATCGCAGTCCATTTATGAGCAGGAGCTCATGAACATTTTCACCATCGTGGGTGTATGATGCAGGAGCATCCAAAGTGTAGGGCAATCTTTCATTAATCAAAAATAGGTTAGATTAGGTTTTTATTTTGGTTTGTGTTTATGGCCTTGTTTTTTTAAACTTGTTAACCTCTGTGAATGATGTTGTAAAAGTACTCATTTTCCATAAAAAGCATATAGACCTTTTGATTGTTTCTATTAGTCTGTAGAGATTATTAAATCCCAAAAACTTATTGAAAATGATTTTTCAACTACGATATGAATTAGCTGATGAAATTTTGTGGGGTCATAGCTTATGGAACCTACAACATCTCTACCAAATTTGTATACCATTTAGAGCTACCACAAAGGCGTGCCAAATATTCCACTAACATAAGGTTTCCTCATTTTTGTTATGTTATAGAATGAATTAGATGTTGAAACATGGTGGCAATTTAGTCCATGGCATTTACAGCCTCTACATAGAAATTTAGATCATTCAGAGCTATCATAGAGGCATATCAACTGTTTCAATATCATAAGGCTTCATCACTTTAGGCTATATTTTAAAATGAATTAGATTCCAAAATTTGGTGGAGGTTTAACACATGACACTTACAACCTCTGCTCAAAATTTCAAACCATTTAGAGTTGCCACAAAGGCATACCATCTATTTCAATATCAAAAGGTTTCATCACTTAAGGTCACATTGTATAATAAATTATATGTTTAAACTTGGTGGAAGTTTATCCCATGACACTTAAAGCCTCTGCACAAAAATTTAGATCATTTAGAGCTACCACAGAGGTCTAACAACTGTTACAATATCATAAGGTTTTCTTACTTTCAATATAGTTGTAATACCAATTGAATTGCCAAATTTGGATCAGTTTCATAAGATGTATTATTTAATATATGCTCCAAATTTCAAATCAATTAGTTAAGTGAGGCAAAATTTATGATAGTTTTGGTAAATTGTCATTATGTTAGGTGATGCATTTGTCTAGTTTACATAAGGTTCATGACCATGTAGTATAGTTGTGGTAAGAGTTAGGTCACCAAATTTGGATTAGTGATATAAAAGGCATATTTAAATTTGTTCAAATTTTATCTTGATTATAAATTTGAGCTAGAGTTATGATAGTTTATGTGACTGTCATTCAACTAGAAACATGTTTTTGTCTATCCTGACGATTCACTACCTTTCAAAATATTTGTGGTGAGAATTAGGTCACCCAATTTAATGGGTTTTTATAAAACAAATTTATCTTGATATGTTTCAAATTTAATATCATTTTTAAAAATGTATTTGAAAGTGCATAAGTTCTAGTAACCACCATTGAACTTGGAAATGTCATATGTATATTATGTGACACTCGGTAGTTGTTCTTCACCTGTGGTGACCTGTGTTAACTTTCAGTAGATAAAACTTATCTGGGTGATGTAATATGTATTATATAACCATTTTTTAAAATTTAACATCATTTATATTAACGATGTGTAAGTAATGGCAATTTTTATAACTATTAGTCAACCTAAAGTGTCACTTGATAGTTTTGACAGTTACTGATAGTTAGGTGTTGATCTTGAAAATAAAATACCACCTAAATTTTGGATGTTTGATAATGTCAAATAAGTTGAAGAGTTACCCCATGAAGCTTTGAATTTCATATGAATACTCTTATTTAATCATAGAAGTCAATTTATGAGAAGGGGCAAGTTGTGTGGAGTAAGGGTAGAGTAGAGTAGAACATAATAAGGTGTGTTCTATTTTTGATGTTTTATCTTGGAAAATAAGTCTGTATGGTAATGTGATGTTATGTCGATGATACAACCATTATAATTATTGAATTAATTATATACAAATATTTGAAGTATTGTTGTCATCTAAATGTTTGGTCTAAGTCTATGTCTTGCTCTGAGTAAATATCTAAACATCACCAAATTAGAGTCTATCCTTAGGTGGATACTCTATTTGTGCTTGAATCAAGGAACCTATTGTATAAGATGAATTTTTTAATGGTGTGTGATACTTGTTCATGGCTTGAAGACTTCCCTTTCTATATGTAAGCAACAAGTGGATGACTAATAGAACTACGTGGTTGTTTAGACAATGTTGGTTGGGGATTGGTGGGCACTTATTGCAATAGAATATTGGTAGCCACATATTGGGGTAGGGGATTATTTGGCACTTATTGAAGTGGAGGAATTATTTCCTCCTGTGGAGTTAGAATATTATTTTCCACCTATCGAGATGGAGTATTTGGAATTTGTTATTGTGGTTCTAGTGTGTTTGCAACTTGGTGTGGTAAGGTATTTGGAATGTTTGAAGAAGAAATTTGTGGAAAAGATGGAATAATTTTTTTTTGTTCCTTGGACAATACTCTATGTGGATTAAAATATGTTATTTGGGAACTATTCACCACATGTTGGCTACAATCTACAAGGTGATCTGAACTGAGATTAGTTGCTAAATTAGTTTTTGTAATGGATGTAAAAAACATGTATGCAACTAAGGTTTGTTTGGCAAATGGATATGGATTATACATAGGATAATTGGATAAATCTAATGGTTATTCTATTGGAATACTAGATTTTACCAATGTAATATTTTTGCTCTTTAAATACGATTAATGAATTAGTTAAAGTAGTCATAGCTAGATTAGTTTGTTGTATTTGTGATGCAATAATTTGGCTTTGTGTGGGAGGATCAACTTATTAACTTTTCCCTTTGTCTGACATTATAGTGGATTTATTAAATGTTCAGTCTTGGCTAGTAGTTGCTTGGTTATCTAGTGTTAGGGTGTGGAGCTAAAAGCTTCAACTATTGCAAACACGAAGAAATAGGTGGTTACTGAAGATCCAGAAGTACCGACATCGACAGCATGACTGACGTCGGTCATTACCAGTGCAGAAGGCAACCGGTGTCGGTAGGGAGTCGGCCAACGTCGGCAGCACCAGACAAGCAGGGACCGGCGTCGGTCGCCTGTGTGGTCCAGAACTGTTGTTGACGAACAGTCAGTTAAGTGAAGTGAGTGTTTACATGTTAAATTACTAATTATAGTCACGAGCTACGTGTCTAATTATTGTAGTCAGAGTTCTATTTTTGTAACCATGAGATTCTATTTAAAGACCCATGAGGCATGTATTGTAAATCAAGCAAGCAAGTAAAGTATTGAAGCATTGAAGCAAGGTCAAGGAGATCTATAGGTATAAGGTCAAGGAGATCAGCTAAAGTATTCAAGGAGGGGATAACAACTCAAGTTGTTGAGTTGGTTGTGTTGAGCAAGAGAGAGAGGGAAGAAGGTCTTGAGGTGTGGCAAGCCTTTGAGGTGGAGGAAGAAGTGGCATCTTCCTTATTGTATTTTCTTCTAGTAATATTTAATACAAGAGTGTGTATTGTCTCTCAAATTCTTTGCTGTCTCAAGTTTCTAGTTACTTAATCATTTTGGTATAATTTCGTGTTTAATTGCTTATAAGAAAGTAATCAATTGTGCTTCCGTTGGATAAGGGGTTCCTAACATCTAGAAAAGTTAAAGGTGTTTGTTTAGGAGTTCTAACCAAGTAATGTAAATTATCAATGGGAAAACTGGGAGGAAATTTGGCACCATCTCAAAAAAACTAACAATATGTTCATATTTATTATCAAATAGTTGAGTAAATTGGTCTTGTATATATTCCTTGTTAGGTGGTGAATTCATAGTACATTAGATTTGGTCTTTGTTCGGTGTTGATGGCACATGTTGGAGGTACTATTGGTATTCTTGGCCTTGTTCAATATTAGTTGGGACATTTGGAAGGTATTGTTGGTATTGTTGGCCTTATTCAATGTTGGTTGGCACAATTGGAAAGAATGGATTATGTGGTTCAAATTTAGTACTAGATGACACATTAGTAAGGTATTATTGATCTTCTTTGTATTCTATATAATGGTCATATCCATATGGGTTGTAAACCACTTACTCATCAAATGAGGGGTTGTAAATAGCCTCACTACGTGTGTATATAGGCATGGTTAAGTATATGATCTCCATTTTGACAAGAAGTTTGGACACCTCAAAAATTTGACTAGACTTGGTATATGGCACGTGATTTTTGTTGGTAAAACCTACAAAAAAAATCACTGATGATGAAAATGATTTAGTTAATGATGAAAATGATTTCGTAGATGATGAAAATGATTTATCTACTAGATTGGGAAATTTCACTACTATATGTGATGATTTCATTATTGATGTCCTACAGGCAAAAAAATTGACTAAAAACAACTAAAACAATTTGGTTGTTAGGCCTTACAATTTCACTGGAGAAAGCCATAATTTCAAAAATATGGAAAACAAGATAGAACATAAAGTAATGAAGAAATGATTTTGTTATTTGATTGAAATTTATTTGATGATCAAGATGGCTTTGACATTCCTTTTGACAATTTTATCAATGTATTGGATGATTTGATCAATGTTGACCTGCAAATAGAAAAACACAAAAATGTAATAACAATTTTGTTGTTAGGTGTTATAATTTTTCTAATAAGATCAATAATTTTGTTATCATGTAGGAAAACATAGAAAATAAAAAATATAGTTTGACAATTTCACAATTTTTAAATGATTTCACTAATGTCCTCAATGATTTTATCGTATTTTATAATGATTTTGTTTATGAAGCTACCAAATTCACCGTTACATAGTCATGCATTCATTATTTTATTCTAAATAGACTTTAACATAATTTTAGAAGAAAAAAGAGAGTTAAATTGTTAGAAGGCTAATTATAGTAATTAAAAAATTATTAGTGGTCTAAAAAAGGTTGTGAGATGTGTCCAATCCTTCAAGAGGCCCCACCGGATGTGCCATTATGTAAGATCAAGAATCCAAAAGAGGTTAGTCAATTTTTAGTGAACAAATCCAAAACAACTTGAATACATAACTTTTCAAGCCTAATCCCTAGATTGAGCTATGTGATTAACAAACAAGAAATACAAATTGGAAAGATAAAAATAACACTTTTACTTCCTTAAATATTTGTTTGAGAATCGGTCTAAATAAGTTGAGCTCAACTTGTAGATTTAGGAGTCTTCATCGATGCTTGATTCCCTATGTGGGGGCACCTCTCCTTGTCTACATTTAGTCTTGGCTTTGGCTTGGCATGAAAGAGTGATGAAGCTTCTTGGAATAATCTAGCAAAGTAAGTTTACATTAGGAAGCTTGATGAAATAAAAGGTGTGAGGGCTCAATTTATAGAATTCTTGAATTAACATGAACCGTTCATCTCATATTAAGATGGAGGGTTGATGATCAATCCTCAAATCTGTGATTACACCTTTGGAGTGTGTAAGATATGCCATTTAAGGCCTTTGAAGTATGGAAGATATATGTAAGAGAAAGTGTAGTCATTGGTCCTCTTGGAGTGTGTAAGAGGGGAAGAGTATATAAAAGGGGTGTAAGAGATGTAAGAGTGTGTGTAAGTGGACATTTCATAAGCCACCTTACCCACACTCCACTTTATTCCATCGACTTGCCCCTATGACATCACCAATGTGAGGCAATAATTCAATTTTGATTTATGGGAAATAGATAATTCCAAATTCAAGGAATTTTTCATTAGAGGAATGATTAAGCTAATTAATCAAGGTCATTAATTGACAATTAGAATAAAGGTAAAGTTTACAATGTTTCTTTTTCAATCGAATATTGATTTAGTTTCACTATAAAGATATTTCAAAGGCTTGATTATAATTGGGATGAATTAGATAATATTAATGTGTAAATACGATCCATTGCCCCAATCAGGGATGTGTCATTATGATTTTGGGTTAAGACTATAGTTGTGCAAGTAAATCAGTTTCAATAAATATTTTTAGATCAAATTTGCATGTGATTGTAAAAAATTACTTTTGATTATAGTTTAGACATGGAAGTTTTTAAAATGAAGTGTATACAGTATGTGTTTCCTATATTAACTCGACTTGTAATATGGGGCCTTAGGCTATCTGATCAGATTTGGTAGGTGGTACAAAGATTTGGGCATAGACACCAACTGAGATCATTAGGCTCATGATAGAGGAGGATAGACGGAAGCGGAGGAGAGTTAGATGGCCAAGGAGGAGATGGAGGAGGATACGGAGATGGTTATGGAAGAGATGAAGGAGGCTCTCAAGCTAAGACACATATAGTACCATTGTCAAGACAACCTTCAAAATGAGATCATGTAGGGCCCTCTACACACGTGAGATCTATGAAGGATCAAATACTTATTGATAGATTACAGGCATATATATCAGCTAGGATAGGTGAGATTATTAGGTTGGAAAGATAAGTGGTAGATTTAAAACTACAGATGTTTGTCTTGCATGGCCAGATAACAAATTTATTATCACAATTGATTGCACACTTGACCAAGTTTTCCACTTTGAAGACACCTGTGTCACATTTGATTTTTATTTCGGTACAACTCATTCAATGGTTTGCCCAGATCACTACATTATAAGGACAAGTGACTTAGCTAGATATCTAGATTGTGACATTGCAAGGTCAAGTTACTCATTTACAATAGGTACATGATTAGATGACTAAGTTACATATGTAACTAGATCATAGGGATGATCAAATTCAACCATTATAGGGTGAGAAGGATGTTGCTTGGTAGGTGACATGATAGGGATTTACTTAGATGAGAATACATATGGTGAGGTTCAGGCGAGAGATGTAGTACTGGAGATCCTTATATGAGCAAGCTATACTAGAGGGTCAGAGAATGTCATCTTTCATGGAAAGCAGTCATTCAAAGGGTTCTAGTAGGACTAGATCTACATAGCCCGTGTATCGACCACCGAGGGGACCAAGAGTGCCACCACCCAATAACTAGTGTCATATGATTATGTATGTTTATTCTATTTTGGCACATGGATGATCATGATGCATATTGTATATAACATTTTTATGTATTCATGGACATATTCCAAGTGTAAGTGTGTGTGTGTGTGTGTGTGTGTGCGCGCGTGCGCGTGCGCATGCGTGTGCGTGTGCATGTGTGTGTGTGTGTGTGTGTGTGTGTGTGTGTGTGTGTGTGTGTGTGTGTGTGTGTGTGTGTGTGTGTGTGTGTGTGTGTGTGTGTGTGTGTGTGTGTGTGTGTGTGTGTGTGTGTGATGATTCATTTGTTGGTATACAATAGACTGATGGATGTATATGAAGATTTTATGTATATGGTTGATGCCTTATGATTATATATTTATTATCTATGGTTTATTGATGACTAAATTCTTAGGATAGATATGATTGGATTATATGGATTTAATTGGAAATGTGATTTATAAATGTTATAGATTTATGTAATGTGATTGTTGATGTTACTTAGTGTAAATGATATTTATGATATGAGATGTGTATATGATGTGATGAGATGGATAACATGTGATTTTATGGATGTGAGTTTTGTGATATAATATTTTTATCATTATAGATGATCAAGTGAATTGAGATTATGACATGCGATATTATGGTTCTATATTGTCTACATGTGACATTATGATGGACACACATGATTATGTAGATGGTAGATTAGCATATAGATGTTAGATAAATGACACATTATTATTTTAGTTGTTGAGGATTACATTCATTATGTGTATGATGAGGTTATATAAATTCTCATGGATGTATGGTATGGGAAAATGATAAGGAGATGGCTTAGATGATATTTATTATGTTTATCCATGTGCCATGTTTTTAGTATCTGGATGCTGATATTGATCCTCCAGCATGGGAGATGATGTCAGTATGTTAGGCGGGATGATAGGGATGTATTTTTTGTTAGTCTTAGATGATGGGATGGGGAGATATTGAGACAGGGGTAGATGTTGGTGTAGAGGAGGTTAGTTGATAGGGAATATTAGATGGGATGCAATCTTGAGCTATGTATTTTATCAAACCTTTTTAATATTGCACTAGGTAGTATGCACCATGACATGCATATGATCATGATGATGTTCTGCCAAAATGCATAGGCAAATGAAAAATACAAACATATACAAATGAAATTTCATGGGATGCATCAATGGCATATGTATGTCAAAGATAACATCATGGCGTGATGTTTATTGCACACATGACAAAAAATATATACAATGAAAACGCATATATGTACAAAAAGACAATTTAAAAAACATAAAGACATGCAACAAATACAACCATACAAACTTTCAAAAATCAAAAATTCCACACAAGTATGTACAAAAATACAATGAGTTTATTATTTGTCTATGTCCAAAAAAATTTGGGGACTAAGGTGAGCAACCCAGGATTCTGTTACACCAGTGTTATTATTGGTACGTGATCTGAGTAGGGATGGAGACATAATGAGGATGTTTTGAAAAAATATGCAAGATGGGTGGATGTAGGACAATTAAATGATAGGGTATGACATGGGATTGTTATAAGTGTGAGGGAAAATGCATAAGTATATATAGTGGACTACTTAGGCCGATCAGGAAAATCCATAAGGAACAATCAAGATGAAAGGATTATGACGAGGGATCGTGAGACAAGGGACTAAAGGATGGGTGATGGGAGGGAAGGAAAAGAAGGAAGCTCTAGATAGCTCTCTAATAATATTATACTCTTTCCCCTATTTGATTTTTTGGATTCCATGTTCTATCAAGAATTCATTGTCACACTATACATATCATTATCAAATCATCTTACAAGTGTAGGACCAAGGTCAACATGGGGAATGAGATAAGGTATAGATGGGACAGATGGATAGTGATGGAACGAAAGGGATGGCATGCATAGAACAAGAGGTTCCCCCAAGTAGTCAAGGTGTTTTAAGGATGAGACACTTTATAGATGAAGTATATTTCACGAGTGAAGGTAAAGGCTTGGTTTTCATCATCGTGCTTATCTAAGGCACTAGAAGCCTGGTTTTCACCATTGGATTTTTTTTTATTTTTTTTTGGGAATAGGACTATGTACAATATGGTACAAGGATGGAAAAGCTATATTTAGGTATATAATCTCTTTAGATGTATGATGTTTATTGGCTCATCCAATTCTTGACCTTCTTGGGTGGTCAATTTGTATGCTCCTGAACCAAATTTGCCAATAATGACATATGGTCCAAGCCAATTAGGCCCGAACTTGCCCTTTTTTTCACAGTCTAATTCTTTGATTTTACTTAAGTACTAGGTCGTCCATCTAAAATTCTTAGGATCAAACCTTCTTGTTGTATTGATTGTGTAGCCAATTTTGGTATGATTTTAATTGATCCAGAGCTTGTATATATTTTTCATCCAACAAATCGAGCCCTTGTAATCATGCAACTCTATATGATTCCTCAGTGGTTAGGCCTTGAAGTGAGATACACAATGAAGGGAGTTCAACCTCAATTGGAAAGATGGCCTTAGTGCCAAAGAGTAATGAATATGGAGTTGCTCTGGTTTTAGTACGAACACTTATGCGGTAAGCCCATAATGTAGGATATAGTTTAAGATGCCAATCATGACCAACATTATTGATGATTTTCTTGATAATTTTGATAATATTTTCATTTGTTGCCTCAACTTGATGATTGCCTTGTGGGTAATAGGCCGTAGACTATTTGTGTTGGATGTGATATTACTAACATAAGGCTTTGACATACTTATTTTTAAAGTATTTTCTGTTGTTTGAGATGATGACCGAAGGAATACCATAATAATAAATTATGTGGTTAAGAATGAACTTTGAGATTTGCTTACCAGTGATATATGCGATTGGCATAGCTTCCACCCACTTGGTAAAGTACTCTATAGTAGTGATGATATGTTTGTGGCCATTAGAAGATGAAGGATTAATCTTGCCAACAAGGTCTACTCCCCAAGTGGAGAAAGGCCATGGACTTGTGACAAGATGTAATTCTTGAGACAAAGTGTTTATGATATCCCCATGTTTTTGATAGGCTACACACTTGCAGACATACTTACAATCATTGTGATCCATGGTGGGCCAAAAATAACCTATCTAAAGAATTTTATTAGCTAGGACTATCCCACTAGCATGGCTTCTACAAATGTCATCATGGACCTCCTTGATAACTGAAATATCCTTGTATGAGTTTAGACGTATCAAAAAAGTATTGTCCTGACCTCCTTGATAGATCATGCTACCAATGATGGTGTAACAAAAGGATTTTTGGATAAAGTCTTTTTGGTGATGACGATTAATATTAGGTGGAAGGATGTCATCATGGAGATAGGTGTATGTGTCTTGGTACTAGGGAGGACTGGGATCAACAATTTCACACACCTATTTAGATGTCGTCATTTGATGGGCACGTGACAAGAGTTGTTCTACTAAGAAAATATTTTCATGCATATAAGAGATCATCTCCAATAGCTATCCAATACTATACATCACATCAATAGACTTATCACTTCCCCTTAGAACTTGCTCAAAAGATATGAACTGGAATTGTGTCTTTAAATCATCAACTATCTATTTATATGAGAGAAACTTATCATCCTTTGTCTAAAATTTATTTATGACTTGTTTCACGATAAGCTGAGAGTCACCATAGAATTGTAGATGTTGGATGTTACATTGACAAGCTAACTAGAGACCGACTATTAGGACCTCATATTTAGCAATGTTGTTAACGAATGGAATTATTACCCTGAAAGCTTTTGAAATGAAATCTAATTAAGGAGTGACTAGAAGGATGTTGACTCCCAAACCATGAGTGGTGAAATAATTGTCAAAATATAATTTCTAGAGGGGGAATCTTCAATTGCCATGATAGATTCATCAGGAAATATTGTTGTTAAAAGAATTGTATTGGACAAAAGATCTTTTGCTAATTGATCCACCAAGATATGTCCTTTGATTGCTTTCTGATTTGCATACTCATGTCAAATTAACTTAGGAGCATTATCCATTTGGCCATTCTTCTAGTGAGCGCAGATTTGGACAACACATATTTTATAGGATCTATCTTTGATATGAGCTTGACTTGATTGCTGAGCATGTAATGCCTAAACTGAGATGGTAAATGGCCCTTTCCTTTCCATTCTCATCATGTTGTGATAATAAATCTCCCAAGGCAATTTGAGTGGCCGAGATCTATAGGAGCAAAGGTATTCTATGTTACAAATAAAACTTAGCATAATTCAACATTAGTAGATTTTGAATAAATATAATAAGTATTTAATTTTTTACTTTTAACTTCTGTCAATAGGTGTTAGTTGTCAGTTAACTATGTGATAGGGTTTCATCCCTATGTTTGTGGGAAGATTATATGATATGTATATCCGGATATCTCCCAACAGTAGTTACTAGCAGAAATTAGGGGCAATATTGCTTAGTTTAGGTGATCCGATCCATTTTTCATGGACTGGATAGAATTTGTTGAAAGCCTATATGCATTGCAGCTCTCTCCATTGTTTTGTAATCTTCATTTTTGCGTATCAATAAAATTGTCAGGCTCCGCCCTGTTTGATCAATAATATCTGGTATCAGAGCAGCATTCTGATCCAGGGAGAGTGTAGGAAGTTTTAGGGAAGTTTAGAGAGATCTGTAGAAAAATTCAGAGCTAGGAGGAGCCATAGAAGCCCCCATCCATTTCACAGCCCCTACCCGTATCCACACCTGGAATCCAGGTTGATTTGCAGCAGAAGAAGATTTGCAGATTTAAAAGTTGCAGGAGGGAGCAAAAACATTTCAGTTGAAGAGCACAATCATATGCCATTTTAGACCTAGACACAACTCCATTAAAATTTTAAGAAGCGGCATATCCATCCGTATCCATCGACCCGTCTCAACTGCAAACAGAGATTTCCATTGGCGTGCGTAACCCATGGACGTCTATCCTCCAAGCAGATCCTGCAACATACAAAATAGCGATGTCTCCTCCAAACGGCAACCACAGCAGCATATACGTCTCATAAAATATTTAAAAAAAAATTGGCGGTTAAAACAATAAAAAGTGGTCAATGATCTATAAATGGCATTCAAACCCTAAGTTGAATGCACAGATCCTCAAAGCATGCCACGTGGACCCTCTCAAAGAGTGCCAAGCCGCATTTTCTAAAGGTAAGCGCTTTGCTGTTGAAAAAGATAGTTACTTCATTTCTTTAAATAAAAATTCCTCCATGTACATACATACATGATGAGCACTTTAGGTGCCTTGATCAGTAGACTGAGCCACTTAAGAAGTGTCAGGTCAAGGGTTCGATCCTCTCCAAGAGCACATCTTTTGAAAATTTAAAGGTTGATATAAGGTGTAAAAGCAGGTATTTTTCATCAAATTTCCAAATTTTGTAAAATTGGCCAATAGTGCCAATTGATTGTTGTAAATTGGTTGATAGTGCCAAATATTATAAACACTGGAAAAAGCGAGCCCAAAATCACTAAAATATTATTTTTTTGGAGGGTGTGTATGCTTTAAGGAGGTTAAAGTATTCAATTTTTCTTCTATTTATCAGTTTTCACAATGGCCGCAAATACGGCACCCAAATTCTTTTTGCCTAATTCACAACTTTCTGTATTCTGATAACTATCCAATGTGGAAAACAAAAATTCGTGCACAACTTGAATTTGAAAATATATGGCCCATAGTTTCTGGTACATTAACAAGATTTGTAATAGATGCTACACAACAAAGTACATTTGATCATGCAAATCAAAAAGCAAAGTTAATAATCTTGTTTAGTGTTTTAGATGAGGTACAACCTCATATTCATTAGACCACAATAGCAAAAGAATCTTGGGACAAATTGAAAATAGTATATAAGTCGAAAAACAAGAACACAATACTTCATCTACAGAGTCAACTATTGAACTTGAAAATGCAACCGAGAAAGTTGAAATGTTTTAAAAAAGAGTGGCAACTTACGTGCTTCACTTCAAGCTTTGGAATAAGAAGTAGCAAACACATCACTTGTGCCAATAGTGTTGAGAGCTCTTCCTCCTTATAGGATTTTTGTGACCACGTTAAACATAAATGGTCAAACAACAATTTTTGAACAACTAGTGAATATGCTACAACAAGAGGAAGCTATTCACTTAGCTAATGAAACTGAGGAGCAGGGACTTGCTTCTAATAAAAAAGGCAAGAAACGGGATCCGAAGCAAGGCAATGCTCAACAAGGCCAAAAGGCCCAACAAAAAAAAATTATTTGTGGTCAAAAAGGACACAAGTTAAAGGATTGTTGGTATAACACGTTCCAAAAAGGATCATCAAGTGGCAAGAAAAGTGATAACCAATAATGAAAATCAAGCCCCCAATAGAGTAAACAAGGACAAAATAAGCAAAAGTAGAAGAAAAAACCAACTCAACAAGGAAATGTAGCCGAATAGGAAGATCAATTTGATGGCGATGACTTCTTGTATTCTACACAGTCAAATGAAGTGACCGATTCTACAAATCAAATTTGGTATGTCAACTTGGGTGCAACTCGACATATGACAAGAAGGAAAGATTGGTTATTCACAATAAGTAAAACACCCACAAAAAATCATGTGTCTTTGGGTGATGATACTTCATATAGTGTTCAAGGTATTGGTTCCATTTCACTACCACTTGGGAAACATAATTGCAAAATTACAAATGTTCTTTATGTCCCTGGTTTAACAAAAAAATTGTTATCCGTGAGTCAATTATTAGATCATAATCTCAAAATTGACTTTGGATTGTAAAGGCAGTAAAAATATGTGCCTAATTTGAGATAAGCCGCAAAGCTCAAAAATTATTGCAAAAGCTTTGAATGTGAGCAAAATCTTTCAATTGGATTTTGTTCAACGAAATGATCAAGCACTTGTAGCCAAGGATACATCATCATCTCAACTATGGCATCAAAGACTTGGACATGTAAGTTTTGGCTATCTTGACACACTTCATCGATATGGCATGGTTAGGGGTTTGCCACCTCTAAAAAAGGGTACAGATAAATGCCAACATTGTTTGGCAAGAAAACAACATAGAGCACCATTCAAAAATAGTACATTTCAGGCCAAGGAAAAACTTGACTTGGTGCATACCGATCTGTGTCAACCAATGAGACCTAGCTACTCTGGGTTTCAATATTTCATGCTCTTTGTTGATGATTTTTCAAGGAGAATATGGATGTGTTTTCTTTACACAAAATACCAAGCTTTTAAAACTATCAAAAAGTTCAAAGCCCTTGTTGAAACAGAGTCTGATAGGAACATTAAAACACTCCACTCAGATCAAGGGGGAGAATACACTAGAATGAATTCAACGATTGTTTGGAAACACATGGCATTCATTCTCAAATCGCTCCTCACACACCACAAAAAATGGTGTTGTTGAAAGGTGAAATCGTACTATCATGGATATGATGTGATGTATGATTTATGATGCAAGTTTATCAAAAACATTTTGGGCTAACGCAGCGTAAACAATAGTGTATCTACTAGACAGAGTTCACATTGTAGCTCTTGATGGAGTAACACCATAGGAAGCATGGTCAGGGCATACGCCATCTATTTCACACCTTAGAGTTTTTGGATGTGAAGCTAGTATGCAAATCCCTAATAAACAAAGAACTAAGCTTGATATGAAATCAGAAAAGCTTATCTTCTTGAGATACAGTGATGAAGCACTTGGCTACAAACTTATGGATCCAAAAACAAGAAGGGTATACACTAGTCAGGATGTTGATTTCTTTGAGAAGAAAGACGCAGATGCTCCTTCCATATACTCACATGATGAAAAAATCAGCCCTATAGTAAAAACAGAGGATGGTAATCACCTTGACGACAATAATGATGATGGGGAAGATGGTGAAATTCAACCTCCCATAGGAACCATTAAATGTATGCCTAAATGATATATAAGTATGATTAGAGATGCAAATTTTGATAGTGTCCCCGACACATCTACCATTGGAATGAGGACTCGTAGTATGGTTCAAAATGAGGTCAATTTGGCCTTAACGAGTAATGTTGTTGAAACTATTGAGCCATCCACGGTTTCAGAATCCCTACAGTCTAAACATTGGAAAGATGCTATGGATGCAGAATATAAGTCACTTATGAAAAATAATACATGGCAACTTTTAGATCTTCCACTGGGGAAACAATCGATTGGATGCAAATGGATATTCAAAATGAAGTGCAAAGCAGATGGCAGGATTGATAAACACAAGGTTAGACTAGTTGCTAAGGGATATGCCCAAAAAGAAGGCATTGAATATGAGGAGACTTTTGCTCCCACAACTAAGATAAAAACTTTCAAGTAAAACTTTGCTTTAGCTTCACAATTTGGTTGTAAAATACACCAAATGGATATGAAAAGTGCCTTTCTTAATGGTGATTTATAGGAAGAAGTTTACATGACTCAACCAAAAGGTTTTGTCATACCAGGTAAAGAGGAAAAGGTATGTAAACTCATAAAATCACTATATGGTCTAAAGCAATCTCCCAGTGCATGGTACATAAAAATTGACGAGCATCTCATTCAACATGGAGTCAATAGGAGTCTATACGATCCTAATCTCTATCTCAAAAAGCAAGGGGGGAGATATTGATCATTTTAGTATATGTCGATGATCTAGTCATCACTGGAGGATCAGTGAGGATGATTGAGTCAACAAAGAAAGATCTAACATGATCATTCGACATGACCGATCTTGGGCTACTGCATTATTGTCTTGGACTTGAAGTTTGCCAAAAAGAAAATCATATCTTTGTATCGCAATTGAAATACTCCAAGACAACACTTCTTGATTAGGAGTCTCATCTACTTGACTTACACTAGGTCAGATATCAACTATGCAGTCAGCTATCTTTCATGGTTCATGCAAGAACCAATGGTTTCTCATTGGAAGCAACAAAGTGGATATTGAGGTACATTATAGGAACTATTGACTATGGCTTAAAATACAAGAATAATAATTTCTTCTTGATAGGATATTCAGATTCAGATCATGCAAGAAACATAGATGATAGAAAACCCACTTTAGGATTTGATTTCTTTTTGGGATCTGGATCGATATCATGGGGGAGTAAGAAGAAAACATGTGTTTCAAGGGCCTCCATAGAATCAGAATATTGTGCACCAAGTGTAGCTATCTATGAAGTGATATGGCTTCAATGTATACTTGAAGGATTGGGAATACCACAGAAAGATCCAACTATCCTAGATGTTGATAACAAAAGAGTAGTAAAACTTGTTTGGAATCTATTTTTTCATGAGCGCACCAAACACATTGAGGTGTAAGTACATTTCATTCATGAACGTGTTCATAACAACAACATCAACTCCAATATCACCCAATAGATATGCAGTGTGCAGATGTCTTTTCAAAGTCACTTTCTCGAGACAAATTTGAGGGCTTTAGAGAATTTTTCTCTTGTTCACTTGAGACCATGCTAAATTAAGAGGGGGGAATGCTATAAAAAAAATTTATCACAATTCATCATTAGTAGATTGTGAATAAATGTAATAAGTTAAAGTATATAATTTTTTACTTTAACTTAAGTCAATAGGTGTTAGTTTTCAGCTAACTATGAGATAGGGTTTCATCCCTATGTTCGTGGGAAGATTTTGTGATGTGTGTATCCAGATATCTCCCGGCAGTAGTTACTAGCAAATTTAGTGGCAATATGTTATTTTTACATATTGATTAGCTTAGGTGATCTGATCCATTTTTCATGGACTGGATAGAAGTTGTTTAATGCCTATATACATTGCAACTCTATTCATTATTTTGTAATCTTCATTTTTGTGTATCAATAAAATTATCAGGCCCTACCCTTTTCGATCAATAATATTATAGGTGTTGGTGGTGCGAGCACTGGAGACTTTTAAAAATATGGCTTACGATATTCAAAAACCTTTTGAAATTCAAGACTCTAGTGGAACTGAGCTCCTTTATTCAATAGTTGTGTGAAAGGTTGACATTTATCAGCAAGTTGTGTGACAAAATGATGGATGGCATGTAATTTAACCTATAGACTATGATGTTACTTGAGATTCTTGGGAGGAGGCCTTTCAATAATAGATTTGACCTTAGTTGGACCAACCTCCATGCCTACTCTAGAGATAATTAAGCCCAATAGTTTTCCAAATGTGACCCTAAATACACACTTATTAGGATTAAGCCAAACTTTATATTCTTTTAATCTTTAAAATATCCTCCAAATAACTTCTAGGTGGTCAACATGTCTTCTAGACTTGCCCAAGATGTTGTCAACGTAATATTGTACTATGTTATGCATCATATCATGGAATATGATAGTCATAGCTCTTTGATAAGTATTGCCATCATTTTAGATTCCAAAGAGCATTACTTGATAACAAAAAATACACCATGGAGTTGTGAATGCAATTTTGTTTTAGTCCTCTGACATGATTCAGATTTGATTATAGCTATAAAATCCATCCATAAGTGAGAGCATCTCATAACCAGAAGTAGAATCCACGATCATATCAATATTAGGTAATGAAAATTCATCTTTGGGGCAAGCCTTATTTATGTCCCTGAAGTCAGTGCAAATGCAGATTCCTCCTTACAACTTATCGATGGGAACAATGTTAAATATCTAATTATAATAGTTTATTTATCGTATGAAGCAAGCTTCCAAGAAATTTTGGATCTCTTATTTAACTAGGAGTGTGACATTTTGATTCATTTTACAAAGTTTTTACTTTATTAGTTTATCATCCAAATGAACCACTAAATGGTGAACAACTATTGATAGGTTGAGGCCTAGCATGTCAACATAACACCAAGTGAATATATCAATAAATTCTTTGAGAAGATCAAAGAGAATTTCCTTTTATTCAAGGGTTAGAGTGTCCCCTAGCTTCACAACATGAGGTTGCTCTTTGGTGCCAATGTTGACATAATAGTTTCTTCAACCAATGATGGACATTGGTCTTGTAGATATGTTGGAAGAGGAGGCAATTGGTATTCTTATGCAAATTGAAATATGTCTTGGAATTATATAAACAACTCATCATATGCCTTTTATTCTTTTGGACTCAGAAAATATCTGAAGGATATAATAAGGGTTTTTTATATTTACTAGTGTTATTTTTTAGGGGACAAGTCATTGGGACAGTCTGCAAATTTTTCTGATCCAATTTGATTTAGTGACTCAATTTGTTCTCTAAAATTTAAGCCAAAGTATTTAAATTAATCTAAAACCCATTTTTATGGTCATTTAGTGGCATGAGATCTCAAATTCCAATGAATTCGGTCAGGACTTTGTCATTTTGAAAAAAATCAAAGGAAGGTTCTTCCTGCTCATCCCAATCGAGAAGGGTAGGAAGGTGAAGTGCAAGGCTAATGGTACAAATGGAGGTTTTAGTGAATAGGTTCGTGGAAACAATATATTCATAGAGACTATGAACTAAAGTTGTCTTGACATCCTCGTCAAACGTAGACTCCTCAGAAATTGAATAAGTATTTGAGATAACATCATAAATACTAATGCCAGGTGGTTGGTATCCTAGACCTTGATGTGATGGATGACCCTTAGCTAAGATTGGTTCCAAGATGCCTTATTATTTAGGACCTAGTCCTTTCCCTTTATAGTTCATATTTCGACACATGTGATTGGCCTTTGAATATTCTGGTTCCTAAAAGTATGAGGCAAATCTTTTGCAATCAACCATGAATCATTGGATCTTTCTAACTATTCTTCTGACAATTGGCCTGACTTAGCAAATAATGTGGATCCAAACTTATAGGCAATCAAATTTTTATTTGTTCAGGTGAGAAATCCATAACTACGAGGTGACAAAGGGAGATTACCAACACGGAATGTTTGGTATTCATCCTCTTCATAGGCTTTTGAAGTGATCTTTTTATGAGTAGACTCAAGAGGACTAGAAGTGGATGGTAAGTTGTGGAGATGGACATAATTTTTGGGCTTGGGATCATATTGAATAGTTTTAGTGTTAGGAAAATATAAGTTATAGTCAAGTCCTTCCATCATTTATAAATTATGAAAATATTTTGAATCACCATGGATTGTGACTTCTATTTCAAACTAAGGGAACTTAAGACACAGGTGGAGAGTAGAAGAAATGGCTCACATTTCATGAATCTAGGGAGACCAAAGAGTATGTTATAGGTAGGTCAAAATTAACAACATTGATAAGTATCTGATGGACACCCAAACCCATCGAGATAGGGAGATCATTAGTTCCTTTCAATTGTCATTCATTATCATAATAATCCTTAATAATGATTAATTGAGGCCCAAGTGTTGGCTCATAGTATCCCCATTTTTTGATCAAATTAATATTACAAATATTCACAATTGATCCTCCATCTATAAGGACTTGAGGTATTTTATGGTTTGCGATGGATACCTATATATACAAGGGGTAATCATGATTAGGTCCTATTGGTAGAATGTATTGGGTGTTAAAAGTAATTTTTGTGATGAGGATAAATGATCGACAAGTGCTTGAAATTGACTAGCATCAATGTTTGTAAGAACTTTGGACTCATGAAGGATTTTGTTTGGAATTTCATGGTGGATGGATGAGGACTCAAGAAGATCCATGATAGATATTTGGATTGGGGTATTATCTAGTTATTGAATGATGTCATAATAACCTTCAAGAATGTTTGAGGGTATTTTGGAGACATTGAGCTTAAGAAGAGCCTTTTGAGGTGGGGCCTTGAGAGGTAGCTCTAGGACAATGATTTTTCCATGTTGGGTTGTGAGGGTACAATTAGAAGAATCCCCTATAACTTTGATAACAATATGTTGTGGGACTTGGGGATCTTCACATGTCTTGGCCCCAATTTTAATGGTTGCAACATAATGGCCATATTGGCAAAGGATTTGGTGACAATTGACTCAGTTGACGGATAAAGATTGACCTTGATCCCTATTCATGCCTTTGGAATTTTGGTCATGCTTTGGGAAGGGATCTGGTGAATACCCAATTGCTGATTTTTAGAGCAAGATGTTTCTTCTCAATCAACTTCTATTCTCCCTTATCAATGAGGTCTTGAATATATTTCCTTAGCTGCATAAATCTCCTAGTTTCATGCCCCTTAACACGATTATAGTGATAATATTCATCTTATTTAAACCAATTACGATGTGATCTACTATCATCAAAGGGTTTGATTTCTAGTAGGGTAATCATGTTTGCAGTGATTCATTTCTTCAAGACATTTTCAATTGGTTTGGCAAGATTGGTATAGTGTCTCCTTCCTGAAGTGGTCCTTGGTCTTCCCCATGGAACAATAATATTTGATGTGTTTTGTTGTGATTTACAAGAAGGGTTAGGGTTTTGGACTGTTTGGAAATGTTGGGTATCTAAAACACCATATCCGACAATGTTCCTATTCTTGTTGAATAATTTGGGCTTGAAGGGTTATTATTACTTGGATTATGATCATTCTTATAATAGAGCTTGATGACCCATTTTTATATTAACTTTTTCTATATGAATTCCCTTTTCCACAATTTCGTCAAAAGTGGTAACATAATAAAGTTTCAAATGATGGCCTAATTTCAAGTTAAGGTTGTTGATGAAGATGTTGACTACTTCCTTTTCAGGAATTGAATAGTGACTCTGACTTGCCAAACATTGGAGGTATGGTGCGAGTCTTTCTCCATTTATTTGTTTTTCATTATAGATATCTAACATGGGGATTTCATGCTCAACATTATATGAGAAATGTGTGACAAATTTATTGGTTAAGTCCCCAAATGAAGTAATAGATCCTTTAGGTAAATGCATGAACCAATACAATGCTGGTCCACCAAGGCTTCATGGGAATAACCAAAGCATATAGGCATCATTGTATGCAACTTCATGGCAAGACATGAATAATTATTTGACATGTTTATGCGGTTCCCCTTTTCCTTTATGCTTGTCAAACTTCAGAGGCACAAAATGAGTATGAAAATGTACATGAATAATTTTCATGTCAAGGGGATATGAGCAAAAGTTTTCATATTGATATTTATTATAATGTGTTCGTGTATCCATATGTTGGATAGCATCCTTCATCACTTGCCATTCGTGATTGATGCAGGTTCCATCAAAGGATTTGTAGTGGATGTTGGATTAGGTTTAGGCTTATTTTGATCTTGGTTTGCATGTGAGAGTAAGGTTTTAGCAGGTCTCTTAGGCGAGATTGGTTTGTGATATTTATAATTTATCTTGGAGGTTAAAGAGTCAACTTGTTGGGTGAGTTGATCAAGTTGATCAAGCATTACTCTTTTATAGCCCTTTTCGGCTTGATCTTCCAAAATGGATTTTCCTTTATTAACTTTGACTCTAGTTGTATTTATAGGTCTAGGTGAGGGTTGTTCATTAAAATCTTCTTCTTCCTCATCATTCTAAGTATCAAAAAGATTTAGGACTTCCTCTTCTTCTTCTAGGGGAGGATTATGATTCTGCGAAGTGTCATACCTGATAGGGCTTTAGACTAGGTTTTTTAAGAGGTCTCAATTGAAGTCAAAGGGTACCTTGGCTCTCATATCGATGAGATGAGTCATGATTTGGTCTTTATTTTCATAAATAAACTATTAAAATTGGGATTTACTCATGTCATTATTCAAAAATTCATATTGGTTATCTGCATCATCCCTCGAGGTGTGCATGTCACTAACAGTTTCATCACGATCCATGGGTTGCTCACCAAAGTTTCTAGGGTTATTGTCAACTTGATTTGAGGCTTGTTCGACTTTTGATTTTTCGGCGTGGGTAAAATATGCCATCAAAATTTATGGATTAGATGAGTAGATGGTAGACAAATTTTGCCTTTGGGATGACTAACAAGATATGAGAAATGATTATAGGTTTGAAGGGATATGATTTTGAGAAAAGCAGTTCACAAGATTTTGATCTGGTACACTTAGCTTAGGTCATAATAAGGAGGTACTTTCTTAAATTTAAACTAGATGAGACACACTAGGTATGGTTTAGATGAATGATGGGTGCCAAATTCATACATGCAGTATGATGGGTGCTAGCAAAATATCAATAGGTGCTAGGTTCAAACTAATAAGATGACGAGATATAAGATGATGGTTACCAAATTCAAACTAGCAGAGTGACAAGATAATGATAGGTGTTACATTTAAAATGACAGAGTTATGATATATAAGATGATAGGTGTTATGTTTTAAACCAATGGAGTGATATATTTCTAGTAAGGGGACAACTAGAGTATAATCTAACATATTAACAGGTTGACGGGTGTCTAAAGATAATGTGTCTAATCCAGTAGAGTGTCAAGTTGTTAACAAAGGGGATGATGAGATAACTAAGGGATGATAACGGCCTAGGATGATCGATTGCTAACAACATACAATGGTTATGGGATGATGCTTTGTTATCAATATGACAATGGATCAAGACAAGAGGTGTGACTAAAGGGTGATGACATTACGAGTGGAGTTTGACTAATTCAAAATTGGGACAAGTATCTTTGCACAATATAGATAGGATGGTCAAGATTTATAAATGGGTGATATGGATAGTTTCGACTAATCTCAATAAAGGTGATTAAGGGGTCTAGGCTATGGGTGAAAATTATGTCAAAGGATAGAGATAAGTTCTTAGATAGATTGTGGCTAGAATGAGTTCTTAGACAAGCTTAGGTAGGATGGGGTTTTGACTGAATGAGGATGATTAAAGTGAGGTTAGATATGACGATGGAATAATATAGGATGATAATAAGTGATAGGATAGGATGGTGATAGTCTACTGATTGGCTTGGACAAGTGTTTTTGGTTTACCCTAGGGTCAAGTGTTTTGACTAAGTTTAGTTTGTGTGCAAATTTTAGGTCTTCAAACAATATGAGTCTTAACAACACACTAACAATAGAAAGTAAGCTACAAACCTAATTCTAGTGATTAACATAGGAGTGCAACTTGACACCCAACCCATTGAACGACTCCTAATGAGATGTGCCTAGATTTGTGTCACTCAAACCTCTCTCATTGTTTGTACCTCATGAGTGATCTCCAAGAATGTTGTTTTCTTTGCCCTGGATGTTTATTGCGATCGAGATGTTTTATTTTCCCTACCCTAAACATATTTTGATACATATGGCCCAAGTTCATGTAGGGTGTTGTTTTAAGGTTGAATATTGGAGTGTTACCTCCTCACCTCACATAATCATGTATGGAGAATTCCATTTAGCTGAAGTGATAGTTGAAACTGATATTTATATTTCACTAGAAAACAGAGTGTGGTCTTATGTGTGGTGATGAAATCCACATCAAAATCCCCCTAAAACTTAGACAAGTGTATGGGGATGAATAATACATCATGTTTCCCCCTAGAAAAGGAAAATTTGGAGGTTTATGATCCCAAGGAATCGCCCTATGTGTTTAAGGGGAGAGCATACATCATTGTAGCCTTAGATAACAAATAGGAAACAAAAATAAGTAGGCTACTTAATCAAAACACACAAACAAGAAAGTTAATTAAAATGTGATTAACAAAATATATACACAAGGTTTCAAAATGCCAATTATTTGACAAGAAAAATAGAGTGCTAGTAATTTGAATTTAGCAACTTGAGGGATAACCTAGAAAACAAGTGTTAGACCTAATGCTAGTTTATTAGTAAAATAATGTCATGGATCTGAAAGATGATGCCACGTTTACACATACCAATGTCATAGTTGTAGAAATGTGAGTTCACTATAGAGACAAAGTTAGACATAAAATAGACTAATTACAAAATCATAGACGCGAGAGGTGATGTCGCGATTAGCATAAATGAAATTGTAGGTACAAAAATGTGAGTTCATAAAAAACAAAAAGATTTATACCCATTCGATGTCGCGGCTCAGATTGACATTTATTACAATATCACGGTTAAGCAACTGTGAGTTTTCATTGTTCGCAATGTCATAGATATAGCTTACGATGCCATGCTTTTTGAACTCAATACCGCAGTTTCGGAGCTATAGGTTCGTTCCTATAAAAACAATCACTAAAAACTTGTGAAACTACAATTAAAACCAGCTTATCAACGGAATTAGAACCAATTTCAAATTATTGATGTTTATGCCTAGTAATGCCTTGTTTTTTAAAAAAACATTTTTTGAATGTAAATCCAAATTATTAGAATCAACAAATTTAAGCTAGATATAATAAAATCCATTGGCACCATAGAAAACCAAACAATGAATTAAATGAGGAGTGCAAATTAGAAACTAGTGACGAAACAATCTCGAGTCTCTATGTTGTGATGTTGTAGCTACACAGTCTAATGTCACGTTTATGTAGCGGCGAGTTTGCACCTACAAAAAAAAAAGTCAAAATCACCATGTCACGGTTGAAACGATGTCATGCCTATTGAGTTGGATATCACAATTTTGCAATAGTAGGTTTGTTCCTATACAAACAATTAGTAGACAACAATGAACTCGCAGTTAGTATAAAATAAGTTACATTGGCAGAGAACAATGTCATATATACGTAGAGTGATGTTGTGTTTACAACCTAGAAGTGAAAATCATATAATTTCAAGATCTTTGGCCTCAGATTATTCCTCAACCTTGTCCTGCAAGCTCAATTACACATGCCAGAATCTTAAGAGAGTTAAGTTAGACAGAGGGCTCTCCCTGTGGTTGCCATTATGTAATAGGTGAAATTTGGAAGCACAATTTGAAATGCAAATAACAAACCAGTGACTGCAAATCGATTTCAAACTCAACCAAAACTCAACACTGAGCAAGAAAAGCAAGTTGAATGCAATATAATAATTGAAATAAAAGCAATAATACTTCAATATAGCAAACAATATACCTCCAAATAAATACATGTGCCCCAAGATGACAAAATGCTTGCACTTGATAATGTTTGATTGCAATGAAGATCTCAAGACTTGATAGTGGAGTAAATAAGTTGACAACATGCAATTGCCTATATCCTTATTCATGGTTGTATATATAGAAGGTGGTAGGAAAAACCAATCATTAGATTTGAATCTTGTGGGAGGCAAGATCAAGGGTGGAGGTTTATTCTAGGAATTATAAATTCCTGAAAATTTCTAAAAGGAGATTAGTGTGGGGGTCTAGGCAAATTAGAGAAGTTTAGATGTCATTGAAATTAATAAGTAAGGTTAGTTGATGGACTAGAAAGGTGATTTGTAGGAGAGGTTGGTGGAGGTAAGTGAGCTCAGGAATTTAAAATAATGAAATAAAGTGTTAATGAGTAAATGTGGGTGTAATAAGAGAGTTAATGACATGATTAATCGCCATGTAGGAGATGTAAGGTTAGTGTGGTAAAACAAGATGTAGGAGATATTAGCTAGGAAAGATTAATAATAGGGTAAATTAGTGAATTATTAGATGAAATAAGCGTAGTGTTAGATATAATATTGGAGCAGGTTGAAATTAGGTGTATATATATATTCTCACATATGACTTATGTGTTGGATTTTTTTTATTGCATGAGAGAGGTTTTGAATGGGCGAAAGTCCAAGTTACTTGCATATGTTTTCAGCCACATGTACTCCTTTATCTCCTATCTTTTACTATGACAAAATGATGTAGGTTGACATGAGTTTCATACCATTCGCACAATTTTAAAAATCAATGCAAGCCCATAAATTTGAATAATTATCCAACAAAGTGTGTCGTGGAGTGAGTTGATGCTCTCCCTTTATTGTCTTCAAACTTAGCCTCAATGCGTACTCAACATTATGCTCTTTACACCCACTTGGCACAATCTCCTTTCACCTCATGTCTATTGTGTGCATCATGCACTCAATATAGTTTCTATGGATTCATTACTCTGTACATCATTCATTGTGAGAGAGACAAACCCGTAATTGAATATGGGCTTCTCATATTGATATGGCTTCAAATGAGTCTCTACAGAGATTTGCTCCCAAAGCACCAGTTATAGTGGAGCACACGGTCAATCCAATATAGATGACCAACTATGAAAGCCATGTTAAAATTCATTCTCTCTCTTAAATTTACATAAGGGTTACTACTATAGAAGCTAATATTGCAATCAAAATCTACAAATCTATGATTCATGTTGACATGATAGAATAATTTTTTTCATGCATTTATTTGTTGTGTATTGTGATAGTTCTTCCAAGAGCACTTGTAACTGTGGATCCTAAACATATAAGTGGAACCCTTGGACACCACCATAACAATATGAGTGTTCTTCAGCAACATGTTGCATTTTTTGACCATAACAATGATGGAATTGTTTACCCTTGAGAGACTTACAGAGGTTAGATCACACCACACATATTTAGTATTGAAATTTGTACATATTTCTCACACTCTCTTGTTGAAGTTGAGTGGCATCTAACTGCTTTCCATGTGTATTTATATGTTTTCGTGCATTGGAGTTCAACACATTAGTATCCTTGTTGGGAGGTATTCTTATAAATTTAACCTAGAGCTATTCCACCTTATATATATATATATATATATATATATATATATATATATATATATATAAAAGATGTGCGATTGATATGAATTGAGGTTTGTATATGTTATATACTTTAGGCTATGTTGCCTTGTGTATGCACATATATGGATGGATTCCTTTGCCCTTCCTTCCAATCTACATAGATAGGATTCATCAGTCAAAGCATGGAAGTGATTCAAAGTATATGATATAATTGCTGTAAAGAAGTAGTTTTAAAAATGCTTTAAATCAATAATGGCATTTATATTACCCTATGTGCAATGACTTAACATCCCCATAGCGTCTAAATAATTGTCTCCCACATTCAACAAAGTACTTTCACTTTTCCACATAAGACTAGCTTCACCACAAGATATTTTCCACGTTTGTCATTCTCTTAACACTTTACTATATTTAAATATTCAATTTAAAAAGTCATGCACCAAAGAAACAAATATTGAGTTTGTCATTCTCTAACACTTTGCGTTACAAAAATCAACTCGAGGATCCATATACTAGAGAAACAAGTATCAAATAGTAGGATTTTATAGGGGAGATGTGCCAATAGTTAAAATGCGTTTTGAACACACAATGCCTTATAGTTAACTTTGTACTACCTAATAATTGTCGTAGCATTATGTACTAGTTGTCCAACTTTTATCTCACAATAACCAATCACATCATGACATGTTAGATTTTTCAAAAATTAGTGCACCAATGTACAACGTATTTACATTATATTCACGTATTTGACACTTTTTTTAAATGTATTTAAAAAATATCATTTAAAATTAATTCAAATTATGACTTTCCCTCCATTTCCATATGCAAAAAAATAAAATGTTAAACTTTCAAATACATTAATTTTTTCATTCCTACATGACATCTTGATGGTAATGTGAACAACCAAACATAAAGATTGTTACTACTTGCACTTCTCTTCTGCATAGTTTGTAACAAATAAATGTATTTATGAATATGTAATTAGTTCAAGTCTTTAAGTTTCCATGGAAAGCAAGCATTTTGTCCTAGTCTCTATCTTCCACATATGTTGCATCTCTTGTGATTAGGGGGGTTGTGATCTACTCTATTTTAATTTGCAAGTGTTGTGATCACCTAGTTCATAAATGAGAACAACCAAATCATAAGAAATCAAACAAATAAACAAGCCCAATATATTTATAATTTAGTAATGTGATTCTATATGTTTAGTATCTTATATTTAGCATGGAATATAGATATGATGACTGTACCTAGGGATGTTAGTCCAATAATTGATTTTATAAATTGCCATTGATGGCATGCATAGATATAGTAGCATGTGAACGAATAGTCTTGTGTGTTTGTAGGTCTATAACCCACACTCTTAACATTTAAAGAAAACTTATCAAACTCAACTATCTTACAAGCTTAATTTAGTATCTCATATTTAGCATGGAATATAGATATGATGACCATTCTTAAGGATGTTAGTCCAATAATTGATTTTATAAATTGCCATTGATGACATGCATAGATGTAGTGTGTGAACGAATAGTCTTGTGTGTTTATAGGTCTATAGTCCACACTCTTAACATTTAAAGAAAACTTATCGAACACAACTACCTTACAAGCTTAACTATATGTTAACCTTTATTATTTATTTTTACTAACATTTTAAATATCTACTTTAGTTATATAGGGACGTCTCACATGGAACTGCATGCCCCTTACATTATAATCACATTATATTTATTTCAAACTATATAATTATTTAACTAAACATTAAAACTAACTAATCTTTGGATTACAATCTAGCAAACACTTTTGAGCCAAAAGGGATAATGAAGATAATCTAAAGCACTAAGGCTTTGAAGTTATCAAGCAAAACCCGTTGCACCCTGCCAATTAGCCATATGTGCATTTGACACTGATTAACTTGTGTCAACATATCTACTACAACCACAACCTAGCTTCTTGTTCGTGTACCTTATGACATTCCCTGACACAGAGATAATGAATGCACCTCATTTACCATCCCTTTGATCATATGTACTTGTATTATAGTATGAACATCATAATGGTAATGTCCAACTACACTGATCTTTGTTTCAATAATAATTTTGTTCCTAATGCATAACACATCTTCCTTGATGCCCACTAATTATGACCACTTTGCAAACACTTTTGTGCTTAAAACCCTTGTCAATGTGTACAACTATCTTAAGATTGATCAAAATCAAAACAATCTATTCTCCCTTATCAATCAAGAGGTGATAAGTCTATGCAACATAACTACCATTGGATAACTAGTCTGCACTTCATCAAATGATATCAATAAAAAAAATTAAATTTGGATATAAATAGAAATAATGTCATTCATATCATGTATCTAAAAATGTCACAACAACAAAACCTGATCTCAAAGCTAGAAGCAAACTCAAGATGGTTGGGTCTTCTAGCTCTCTCAACGAGGTTAACCCTGAGGGACTTGTAGACCAAGATGCAACATCTTTATCTAACTGTACTAACAATAAAAAAGCACAATGTTACATTTATGATGTTCACATATAAAACACCAATTTTCAATTTAACATAAAATCATGTTGAAGTGAGTGATTCTAGTAAAAACTCAGTGAAAATTTTTGGAACGACGTTTCAGATCAGACTGAATGATTCATCGTAAGATTAAAATGTCAAGTACTATCAAAATTACATTTTTATATATTAAAAACACTTAATTTGTTTTTATTACATTTTTTCTAAAAAACTTTAGATGGGAGACTTCAAACCATAAACTAGTCCCTCTGAAAACCTTAAAATGTGCAAAAACTTTTAAAACAAATAATTATATGACTATCTTCATGCAAGAAAACAAAATAACTCAAAATTTCATCATCATTGAAAATAATAAACTAAAAATGATATAACTTCAAAATTTCAAATTTACACATGAAGAGATTGGATCTCTTGACCTTCAACACATAAATATTATTAAATACTCTTTGACCAACTCCATTAAACTACTACATATAAATAATGTTTCAAATTTATATATATCTTTATATTTACATGATAATTCTTTAAAATTTAAATTTAATGTCAAAAAAGATAGGAGTGAGAGTTAAACCTAAGACATCTTTTACTTACCATGACTTCATATTATGTTTTTTCAAACTCTCCTATATATTTAGGTGAAACATAAAGCCATAAACATTTATGTAAGCTTTTTTCCTGTTTGTCCCAAAAGAGAAAAAACAGTGTGTTTTGACTTTCAATGACTGGGCAGCGAATAATAACCTACGACTTATACTGGAAATAAAAAGGTGACCAAACAACAACAAACATATTTGCCTTATAAAATGTATTACAGCATTGTTTTGTGTTTCTGTGCTTTTAATCTACAAAACCATTTACGACGCAAAGTTTAAAACTTTTCACGTAAACAATGACAACACCCTTGTGTGTCGTGCAAGGCCTTCAAGAGCCTCCCCCTGTTGGAGTTCCACCTAGGCATGGAAGCAGCAAAACCCCAAACAACTAAAGATCCTCTGTTTCGACATCAACCACAATGACAAGGTCAATGTGCACGAGTTTAGGTCTGAGATGAAGAAAATCATGCTCTCCGCTGTGAATGGCCTCGGGGCTTCCCATATTCAGCTTATTTTGGAGGACGGCCTCCTCAAAGAGGCCATCCAGTTATAATATTTTAAAACCCACTAATTTGTTATATAAAATAATTTGTTTTGAAGTTTTTTTTCCAACTTTTAAATCAGGTATGGCTACGGATGGCCCGTATCTAGATACAAAAGGGTACAGTGTCCAGGCCATTTCCAAGCCGCACTGTACTTGTGTCATAGCAGTAGGGGTGTCGTATCCTGCAACCATAAGGCAGAGGTGAGGTGCAGGTGATCATGTAACAAGCATTATTGTTGGAGGTCAATGTTGAAGGCAATATAAATTTAGGAAGACAGAGGTAAGAGGTGAACCCCATGTTTGATGGCAAAAAAATATCTTATCAGGGTGTCTCATGACAATGCAAACATTAATTTGGCACTTGATAAGGATATTGGAAAAACATTAGACATGAAACAATTTGGCACATAGATTTTTTATATCAGCAACCAAGTAAGATATTACATCAAACCATCGAAAATTGTAATTGTATACTACTACTGATGCTATGCTTTGGAACATAAAACGAAAACTATGCACCAAGCTTTACAATTAAGTAAATTAAGGCTTACTCTCCAAATCCTAAGGATATGAGAAGACCATTGCCTCAGCAATGGTAATAGCTTTTTCCTGTCCAAAGATCTTTTCTACAATGGCCAATGCAAACTCCATGGAAGTTCCAGGGCCCCTGCTTGTAATGACATTCCCATCAATCACAACTCGTGTGTCCACTGCACTCTGATCTGTCAGCTTTTGTGAGAAGCCTGGATGTGCAGTGGCCTTCTTTCCCTGTTCAAAACAGAACATAGGGCACGTAAAGATATGATGAAAAAAGAAAACTATAAAGATTTGTGAAGATATGTTGCATTAATTTTACCTCCCAAAGTTTGTTTCCAAAAAAGTCTAGATATGTGATAGGTACATACCTTCAGCAAGCCATGGGTCTCTAACACTACAGCAGGAGATGCACAAATTGCTCCATATGACTTATTTGACGCTGACTGTTCTCTAAGAAGCTTTATCAGGGATTCTGACGTGCTCAACCTCTCTGCTCCTGGCATTCCACCCTAGCAATAATCCAAGAATGTGTATCACTGTATTATTATTACAGTATTGCTTATGGGTCAATGAATACTAAAAATTTATTTATGGTGAAGAATTGCTATCGGATTCCTCTTTCTATATGCTATAAATGAAATTCTAGTAGGCATGCACCCCACACACGTACATTATAAATTTATTTATGGCAATGTTCTAAACAGCACATGAATCTTATATTACAGGAAAGCAAAAGCATGTTTAGATCATATTTCTTATCTTGCTACTGCCTATGCAGTGTGAGGTCCTTTCAATATGCTTACTTATAACCTATCCTCATTTGGGCGATAAAGCCTATAAATTTATGGCAATAACTAGATCATTATCATGCCATAAGAGAATAAGAATGTAAATGCTACATCCACGTTCAGAGTAATCCATGCGTATGCAAAAAAACCTAATGAATAGGATATTTGCTTAGAGAAAATGATCTCCATTCAGATTCTTACCGGAAGAACGATCAAGTCATATGCCGATGCTGCAGCATCGTCAATAAGCTTATCTGCAACAATTTTCACCTTTCTAGAGGCCACTATTTCTAGCGTCTCTTCTACTGAAGCTACCACCACATTTATGTTGGCTCTCCTTAAAACATCAATGATTATGACAGCTTCCATCTCCTCTGATCCATTAGCAATTGGTACTAGAACCTGATGCAAATATAATGACATACTGAAATCATAAATGCATTTACTGAAAAATATATTGTTTACTATTAATTAACTAATTCAGACCTTGACAATCCATAGTTGTTTAAAGAAAAAACTTTTGGAGAAACTGTGTATAGAAAGATCATGGTCACCTGCAGATGCGGATCAGGAACATGGATGTGGATGGGAATGCCTTTAAATAAAAAATAGATTGTTAACTATTAATTAACTGCTTCAAGCTTTGACAGTCCATAATTGTAAAGAGAAAAAACATTTGGAGACAACTGTGTATAGAAAGATCACTCACCTGGAGATGTGAGATGGGGATGGGAGCACGGGCGTGGATGTGAATGCCCTTTCAAATCAGAGCATGGGGATATAAGAATAAAGGTACAACCTTAATATTAAAACTCATACTCGGCAATTACTCAACAACTCAAAATTTTGACCTGTACTCGGGACTCGGGATTTACTAAAGCAACTTTATCGCTACTTTTAAAAATATATAAATTTAGAAAATAAACTGAAATAACATGAAAACACATTGAAAAAATGAAATGAAGCTAGAAAACACCATTGAAAAATAATAAGATATAAAAGCAAATAAATACTAATGAAATTTAATTAAAAACTTAAAACCTATTTAAATCTAATAAAAACTAAATATCTCAAAAAAAATTAATAATCTAATTAAATTGCTCATGGAAGCCTTCAACATAACATAAATTTTAAAAAGTAAAAAAATTTATAAAAAAAACTAAAGCTAAATGCTACATGGTAACATACTAAATTATAAACCAACTAACTATTTATAAATTTTAAGTAAACTATTAAAAAATATATATATTTAAAACATAACCTAAAGGCTAAAGTCCTAAAGTTTAAACACAATGCTAAATACTAATTCCATGGAGGCTCAACGATGCTGCAATGGGGATCAACAGCGCTGCAACAGGGAACAATGATGTTGTAGTCCCTTCCACCTTTCACATTCAGCAAGCCCTTCATACTTACACAGACTGAAACTTCTGACCCACATATGGCAAGCATTTCGAAGCATAGAAATGAGTCGTGACTGTATCAAAAGTAAAACCCGCAATTTATAACAGGTTACAATGATGATCAAACAGCAATGAATCCTCAGTCCTGTGGTTGTATCAATACCCGCAGTCTATGAATCCTGTATCAAAACGTTTTTGAGCAGTTTATAACAGCAGTTGCAGAGCTAGAGTCGAAAATCACAATGTAAACAAATGCAAATGACCTTTTTTTTTTAACACTTTGCATATGTTTGCCCTATACTTGGGTTAGGGCTGAGTCGAGCTGTAATGCCCCCAAATTAGGGATATTTTCTGAAATCTAATTTTTATGTCAAACATTAGCAAAAGAAGAAATTCTGATTTTTCCAATTGCAAACCCTAGCTGAAATTGATCCTTCAGAAATAGCATAAAAATATGCTAAACCCAATGCACCACTTGGGGTATTCAACAAGCAAGTTTTGTCTTCCAAAAATATGAATTTGCCCTCAAACCCTAGGCGCCCCAATCTGAAATATTTAATTTATTTTTATGGTTGATTTATCATGCAACAACACTTCATGGAACCTTCATAAAATTGCACAAAAATGACTAAATAGTTATGCAGAAATTATTATAAATTTCTGAATATATTTGAGGTCCAAAAGTCCTCTAAAATCCTCACAAAAATTGAAAAATCAGAAATAATAATAAAAAATTACTGAATAATGTTTAAGCTTGGAATAGCCTATAAAAACCTCATAAACAACTCCCAAACAATTCGCCCTAGCTGGCATTGAACCTTTCCAACGCTAGAACCAAACACATCCCTATAAAATAGGGGTCTTCAACCTAAAAATCCACTTTTGGGCCTCCAAACCCTAGTCGCTACCCTTCCAAACTATTCGCCCCACTTGGAAACCTTTATTTTTGTTATTTTCTGAATTTTGATGAACAATGGCAGCTTGTAGATGAAGTTGCCTCACGAAAGAATGAGGGTTTTCATCCTCAACCTCTTTGCTTGAATTATTCTGTCCTTAAGTCCAAAGCTCAAGCTTTTTCGTGCTCAAAACTTGTAAATTCAAATAATGATCCAAGATGCCCTTCAACAAGAACCCTCAAATGCGTTTATACTTCTCTCCAATTGAAGCGCCCAATTTGGGGAGAAATACCTTTATTGATCTTTTTTTCAATTTATAAAAGAATACCTTTTTATAATACACTTAAGTGGATCAATACCCATGACCCTTAAAAAGGCCCTAACTTAAGTGACATTATAACAATAAATTACTTTTACAAGTATTCTTTACAAAACCAAATGTTTCCCTTCTTTTTCTCTTTTTTCCTTACCCCTTGGGAAACTAGGCAAGGCTAAAGTTCTTCAAAAGTGTCATGTTCAAAAGGGGGCCAAGACAATCCTCACCACCCAAAATAGTTTGTCCTCAAGCAATCGTAGTAACCAAGGCCCTGTCCCCACCATGGGCCTCATGTAAAACTCGATCCGTGGTCCTTCTCACTGAATAAAACCCTCATGACGAAGCCTTCTACTGCTATAGATGAAGATTTTTCACTTTTTATGCAAGCTGGAATTGAAAAAACAACAGCTCCTAGTCTTCTCTCTTTGTCCCTTTGCGGCCTCATACCCTGGATGTATCAAAAGAATGATGGAAAAACAAAATGCCTCTGAAATTGCAGTTTGGTAGTGGCTGGAAAAGGATATTCCAGCGAGGTAGTCTTCAAAAATTTGGACCTTGATTGCCCCTAAATCAGCTTCTGCGCATGACATAAACACATTAGTCCAAAAAAGAGTCCTCTTCTTCCTTTCCACTTGTGAAGTGGTTGAAAGCCAAGGTGGGAACGCCCTTGAGAGCATGTGAGAGATGTCAATGCTGCCCCCACTCTGCATAGTGACTTTAGTACTCAAAAATTCCTCAATCCGAGGGGCTAGTAGTGTCCTCAATCTTGTCATTTCATGCCTCTGATGGGCTGGAAACTTCCTCAACATGCAAACCTTGGCCCTCATGCCCTTACGCCTTCCTACCTTGGAGAGAAAAACTTCACAAAGAGACCTTTACTTGATAATTAGAGGACTGTATTTACACTTTACAGCTTTACAAATGTTCCAAAATGTCAACCTATCCATTGCCAAATTGCATTTAGACGGACTTTTCACACATAGATCTCCAATGGATATCATCATGCACTCATAAGGTGTGTTAGCAAAAGGATTATGGCTGAAGATTAAAACCTTACTGCCCCATATGAAAAGATTTATTTGATCCTTAGTCATTGAGTGCATGTTACCTTGGCAAGCATCCATCAACTCCCTATACCCTTCTCCTATGTGCCTTGACAAACCTTTCCCAAATTGCAAAAAGAGAGCAAATTTGAAATATATTGAAAGCATACCTTGAGAAGAGATATCATGGAGATGCAAGCAACCTTGCATTGTTACCCTCATGTGTGCCTCACGTCTTCCTCTTTGCTCCCCCTTGTCAACCTCATCAATCATGTAAAGAATGCATTTAGAGCTTAACAAGGATCCATACTTACAATTTAAAGAGAGTCGCACCATACTTGTACCAACCAATTTCTTATCATTAAAGGAGTGCCCCAATTCATGTGCATTTCCAGAACTTTCATGGACTGTAGCATGCCAAAAATATTAGAATTTTTATCCTTAGAAGGCAGCGAAACTGGCCTCACCAATTCAGAATTTATTGAGAAAAAAAAAATCAGACTTTGCACACGTGTTTCTAGAATTTATTGGGAGTTGTACTGTACCTTTTTTCCCTGATTTTTCTGAGTATGACATCTTTAGAATTTGCAAAAATAACTCAGACTTGGATCAACACTCATGTGATTTGGCCTCACGGAATTGAAGAGTTGGGTAAATTTGTTGAACACCTCAACGACCAATCAGATTCAATAAAATTCACCATGGAAATTGAGGAAAATAACTCCATACCGTTTTTGGATGTTATGATTATTAAGAAGCAAGATGGCAAAATTGCCCACAGAGTGTACAAAAAGAAAACACATACCAATCAGTATCTACATGCATATTCTGATCACCATCTGAGTCAGAAAATGGGTGCGTTAAACACTCTAATAACTAGTGCCGTGAAAATCTTGGACAATGACCACCTTGAACAAGAAATGGAGCATCTACGGCAAGTCTTTATGAGTAATGGGTACTCCACATTGCAAGTCAATAGGGCTTCCAAAAAAGCGGAAAGAAATCATAGAACATGAGAAAAAGAAGAATATAGTGGAAATCATAAATGTTCCTTCCTTACATCCAAGCAGTTACGAATAAAATCGCCAAACATTTCAAAAGGAAAAATATTATTACGATTTTCTCTCCTAATAGTCTCAGAAAACTCCTCAAATCAGGGAAAGATCCCATTGAGCCAGATTCAGATAAAGGAGTCTATCAAATTTCGTGTGCATGTGGAAAATCTTATGTTGAAGAAACTGGTAGAGCAATTGGTACACGAATTAAAGAGCATGGAGCGGACCTACGACATAACAAAACTCAAAAATCGGCTTTGGCAGAACATTACGTGAATACTAAGCATCCAATTATTCTTACTGAGAAAAAAATATTGGCTTTAATTGACAATTGGTCCAAAAGACAAATAAGAAAAGCCATTGAAATCATTAAAAATAACAATTGCTTACATAGGGAAGATGGCTTATTGATTAAACACTCTTGACTGCCAATCATCAAAAAGGGTTAGTCAGCTTTGGTGTGAATATTTAAAGGTTTGTGTTATTTATGTTATTCAAATACATGAAATCTTCAAGGCACCGTATTTGCTCTGATGATGAACCTAAGTGGTGGCTCGAAATGTTGACAGCAAAATAAATTCGATCATAGAAACTTCAATCATTGATGCCAATTATATTCATTGCAAATTCTCAACTATTAATAACAAAGTAAATGTTAAATTAAAAAAATAAATTTAATAAATAAAAAATAAATAGACTAAATGAAACTTTGATAAAAAAATAGATTATCATTAAATTAAGATTGAAAAGAAATAATTAAAAAAATAGTAAAACTGATATAAAAAATAAAATAAAAACTAAATGAAATGGTTAAAAGATTATTAAAACAAAATAAAAATAAAAATAAATAAATAAAAAATAATAATAATAATAATAAACAAATTAAAAAATTTAAAAGATTATTAATTATTATTTTTTTTTCTTAACCAGAAAAACATAAATAAAATGTAAAATAAAAAAATAAGTTTTTAGATATTCATATAAATAAAAATAAATAAAATTGTAAATAAATTTAAAAAATAAAAATAAATAACAAAATAAAAAATAAAACAATTAAAAATTAATTAAGTAAATAAAACAAAAAGTAAATCGTAAGAGAAAATGACAAAATAAAAAAATAAAAACTAAAAAAAACAAAAGAATTTAAAAAAACAAAATAAGAAAATTAAAATAAGATGAAGTTAAAAAAAAATAATGAGAGTTTAAAATGAAAAAAAGAAATTAAAAAAACTTTAGAAAATATTAAAATTGAAATAAAATAAGATAAAGTTTTTTTTTTTAAAAAAAATCTGCGTAGTAATACAAAATAAAGATTAAAATGAAAAAAGAAATTTAAAAAAAAAAAATCAAAAATATTAAAATTGAAAACCTAAAAAGAAAGTTCATTTTTAAAAAATTGAACGCAGAAGCCTACTTGGTGCTTGTCGCTTGCCGCACTGCCAAATGTTGTAGGTCGTGAGGTTAACGGCTTTCCTCTCAACAGTTGTTGCCTCGTTTGTTTATGGCTTTCCTCCCTCGTGCCACTAGCAGGTCACAGCTCCTCGGCTCCTTCAAAAAGCGCCCGCAAAGATCAAATACCCGTTTTGACTCGAAATACAGTCAAAATCATAATTTTTTTTTGGTGTGGAGTTCAAACACTAGCATGGTTTAATAGGCAAGGTGTTGGCTTCTTTTCCCGCTCACTGCTCTCCCGCGTAGGCTATTTTTAGGTCATGTCGTCCTTGCATTAAAACCGCCGAACTAACCAAGTGTCGTCTAAACAATAACTACGCCGAACCCCTCAAATTTGACTGAACTTTTTGTTAAGGTCATAAAAATCGCCAAATTTTGAGTTTTTTGGTAAAAAGGCGGCGAACCCTGTGACTTAGTTTTCAACTAAAGGCTGCAATTTTCACTTATATTCTCTTTATTAGGTCTGTTCAGCTAACTTGTCCTTATCAATCAGGTCATCTCTTCTTATATTGGTCTTAATAAGACCAATGAGAATATTTAATTATTTATTGACCTCTATATAGGCTTATTCTAACCAAGACTGGTTCCTCTTAGAACAATACTCTTGAATCTCTTTCCTAGATTATAACTTATATTGTCTATAGGCTTAGAGTCTTATTTCTACATCTTATTAATTGTCTTCCGTTACCCCTCTTAGATTCTTCATCAATGAGACTCGTATCCCTTGCATAGATGTTTCCTAATTCACAAGTGAACTCTCAATATCTTATCAACAGTCCGAACTCAGAAACTCAAAATTCTGCCTTAGTGATGATCGTTTTAATTCATTCAATGAAGTTTTCTTCATGTAATCTATGCTTGACAAGGGTTTATAAATTTATAGTAGTCTTCTCAAGAGTCTCTAACCTGAGAACAATTTCACCACTCTTTTAGACCTCTTATAAACGCTAAGATCACCAAACAAGGTTTTGGTACATGAAGGTACAAGCTTGTTAGTACTGCAGAGGATATAAATCCTTTTCCAAACACCACCTTAACATGAAAAACCCTCAATCATCCTCTAAACGCCTTTATAAACACTTCTACAAGGTTTCAATATGTTTTGATGGTTCAAACTCAAGTTATCAAGGTTTTCGTCATTAAACTCTAGACGGGATTTTACACAGTTCTGTGCATGGCCGAGAACCTTCATAATTGTATATTTTGAGTTTCAATCACTGGTAAGATTCTATTTGACATGGACAGGATTATGTTACTCCCACATTAACTCTCAACGAGCCTTAAAGCTTTAACACTCTTACAATGAATTTTTTTATTTTTTTTAAAATTCTTCTGGACTGTTAACAATCATATAGTCGCAGAGCCGGGAGCACTCAAATTAGTGAAAATGACCTTTTAATTATTGAATAAGCTTAGGAAACGATTGGAATAGGTCTGTAAGTCATGGGTCTTACCTCTCTAGTGCTCACCTGGACTTCATGAACCCAAAACTACGTCCTTTTGTCCCTTTCTCAGACTGTTCATGCACAGAAAATCTGGTTTTATTTTATACACAATCCTACTTATGCAAACTTAGAAAACAAAATACTGATCATTAGAACATAAAGTTTGGTACAGAAGTTTTCAAAGAGCACATGAACACAACTCTAGTGGAAAATCACATAATTCTATTCAATTCTTCTCAAAATTTGTTAAACACAGACCTGCAACTCATGCAACAACATTACAGACCTTTATTCAAACTTTTTCTTCACTTTTCTTACCACATACTCCTTGAATTTGACCTTCACTTGTATTTTTATACTCCATGTTTGGTTCGATCCTCATCTTCTAACAACATGTCTAAACTTAGTTTTCTCCTCCAAAATCTACTCAACCATCCTTGGAGGTTTATCAACATGCTAATTTTGACCTCTCCTACGTTGATAGACTTCTAGATAATGCTTGAGGTGGAGTTACATTTACAAAAAGGCAAAATAAAATTTATAGTATGATAACAACCCATTTAGGACCTTTCCATAAAGATTGGTTTTCTTCACACCTGATCACAAACCCCTTGAAGTAATTCATATATTCAAATATGGCTTTTTGGCGGGAAAATGAAATAAGACTTATTACTAACAAATGAAGCTCATTCACGGCTTCTTATTGACCTCCTAAGACTCCTAGCACCTCCTAAGCAATCATTCAATGACGCTCATACATATTTTACATGATGTTTACATAGAAATTTATGATGCTCCTCCATCAAAAAGTTTCCTGTTGTTTTTTCAAGGGCTCTATCCTCTCAGTGTTCTGTTATATCAGAAAACAGAAAAGCAAAGAGAGTTGCATGCCCACTAAAGAAAGCAACAAGGGCCAATGTGGAAAAAGGTCTGCCATAGAGTCTACTAACTACTGTAGAGTCTCTGAAGGACTGTTTTCTCCGGGAAAGAAGTCTGCCATTAGGAACTAAATGAACAAAAATGGACTTGCTATGTCATGCACTTCTCCTGTGACAGCAGAGTTTACTAACTACTGTCAATCAAATTTAGTTTGACAAGATATCTCAAGCTAGCAAACCTTACAAAAAGAGCTATCAATGAATTTTCCAGCCCTCACTTTGTTACTCCTGGGAAATCCGTTCCATACTAAATCGCAATAGAAAGGCAAAAGATACTTGGAAAATCCAGGTCATTAACGCATGCTAGTGTTCTCTGATTGTTAACCTTAACTTTGTTTTCTTTGTTACATGTATGTCCTAGTAAAACCTTGTGTCCACTGACTAGCGGAAGATTAGTTGATCCTTTTTATCATATAAAAATGATTTTGCTCAGTATCAGTTAAATGATCATTACACAGTCAATTCAGACATGAAGCCTCTGCCTGCCATCGTCAAATTTTAATTTAGTTCTAATGCCCTAAAATTCCACTTCACCATTTGGTTTCAGTTCAAACTGAATTATCTTTCAAGGAAAAGAAAAGATTTCATTTTCTTACTAAAGCTAGCCATGATGTCCCCAACAACCTTTTTTTTTTTTTCTAAATCAGAAGGCTCAAGGATATAACAAAGTAAGAGGAACACAGCTATCTTTGTTTTTATTTCCTTAATTGCAACATTTGAACATTCAACTGCCAATATGGAGGCCATTTATTTGACGGAAGGTGGGATGACCTATTTCAGCTTCACTTACAAGTTAGAACACATGATCACAAGTTGGAATTTTGCTGCACTTTTTCCAACTCAAGTTAATAATTCAGTCCATCGTTCAATGCTGATGCATTTACTACAATTGCATGTTGGATAGATTTCCAGCATTTGCACCTAAACATTCAGAGGAGACCAGTCTGAAGGATCCCTAATACTGAAGTCCATTTAGTGTTTAAATTGGTACTGTGTTGACTTAATTTTGTTTGTCATATGCTTTAAATTAATCGCATGCCAATTTGCATACCCAAGAACCAATACGTCACTTCATAAATTTCCCTCCGGCCAATACTTGGACACAGTATATAGTCACTTAACTGCATTGGGCTTTTACAACTGCACAGGGCACATGGGAACTAAAAATTGACAATATGCTCACCCACAAAAAAATAGAAAGAAGACAAAAATAAACTACACATTCATATATCTTCTACTATTCCATAGTTCAACTTCAGCTGCTCTACCACAGATTATAGAGATTCTCCCAATAAATCCTACAGAGAGAGAAAGGGGAAAAAATTCTTAATTGCTTGAAAACCAGGGATTAACTCCCTAACTTTACTTGCACCATGTAAGTTTGCAAGTTACGATAGCTTGCAAAAGAAACTGCAGAAGTGATCCCTAGGATATTTACTTTGCCTTGGTTAAGCATTTAACCAAAAGAAACGTCAGGAAAATAAAGACATTAATAGTCAACTATATAAGGCCTGTGTGAATATAAAATTTAAGAGCAATGGTACATGCAGAAACAATTCAAAAGTAAATCTTGGATAACTGGATCAAGTTACTTGTATTATATTTGGCATAGAGATTTACTACTTGAATAAGGTGAATCAGACCTGGCCATAGGCTAGTGAATACCCACGTTAAGAAGTTTGCCAGAAAAATTGAAGCTAGAATTATTTTCTTAAATATAAAACATAGTTCATTATAATCCACCCTTACATGAGGAGTTTTAGCGAATGACCACTCCAATGGATTGTATTCATATCTAGCCACCTGGCTCCCATCTCTGGAGCGCATCACCTGCATGCATAAATAAAACAAAAACTGAATGAGAAGCAAACATATCACAATATTTGAAACAGAAGATGTATATATAAAAATATTCTGCTATGCATTATCTTCAAAAACTGCAGAAGAAAATGATTCAAGAACAAAGGAAGAGTTGATGAAATATTCTTTACAAGTACATATAATCATATGTTCATCTTCATTGTAAAAGCACCATTTCCCCTTTTCAATCACCATGCATTCACACTCACTCATTTTCTCTGATCTTGAGAATGTAGATTCCAAGTTTTCATTTTCTCCACTTACCCTGAAAGTCCTTATCATCACCTTAATCTCAATATTTCACACAGCTACCAAAGCATTGCAGAGTTCTTTTTGCCAATATTGCAAAAGGCAATATTGTCATAGTGATGTCCAAGGTTGGAGGTATCTTAATCCTAATTGAATAGAAATATTTTTCCAATATCGCGAAAGACACTCTTGGTCATAGCAATGCCATGGATGAAGGCAGTGTCGATCCTAAATGCATAGTTCTATTGTGCCACCATTGCAAAAGGCATTCTTGTCTTCGTGATAAGTTTGGATGGAGTTCTGTAAATTCCAACAAGTTGAAAAATAGACTGCCATGATGGCATATGACACTTGTGAAATTAATATGGTTACAACTTCAATCACATGCCTGATTAGTCCAAAAACTGATCTGTTGTCAACAAAAAAAAAATTATAATTCTTCTTTCTATATTAAAGAGGGTTTATTTGGTATCCTTGGAGAGATAATCAGTCTAAGAGGATCCATTTAAGTATGCCACAATCCAATTTGGTTTTATGGACCTTCTTACACTTATTGGGTTGGACAGCTACGACGAGTTGGTTGGAACCAAGAATTAATAAGCCTAATTTCCAACAAGTTTCTGGAAATTACATTAATGTTGCCTGTGTGATAGCTTTGTCAATGGTCATACTCAATTCTTCACCCTAAGAGTTTAGTAGAACCGTGGATACATCTTTACTCCTTCCTGATCTGCGTAAGACAAATCATTGTGTACACTCATGTTTGCTTGCACTTATTACTTGTTTGGTCTCCACCGTATGTGCATGTCGGTCCAAAGAAGGCATTGTTGATTTTAAAGCTGAAAGATAGATAAAATATATACAATAAGTTACAACACAAAAGATAAACAATATGCAGCAATCCAACTTGTTATTTTTTCATTCATGTTTAAAGGTATATAATCCACTGGTTTACAACCTTTTCAAATCCAAGGGAGAAACCAAAGGTCAAGTGTGACCTTTCACCTTCCAACTTCATTAGGGTACATTTCCAATGTTTATTTATTACCTTCCATTCCTTTGAATGTATTTTCATTATTCTTATATTTTTATTTGGATCAATTCCTAACTTACCCTCCCGTGATTCAAAATATGCTCAAATCGTTCTCTGCAAGTTGCAACTGAAATTGTGCAGGAATCATGCCTGAAACACTGTATGCCACCATTCTCTGATAGAATCCTCTCAATATGTCAGATGTTACATTGTCCACTTGTGTGTCCAACAATCCCAAAATATTCACTTCAGAGGTGACCTATATATACCAGATTTGCCTTTATAAGAAGCTCATGCTATCTCCTGCTATGAGTCTGCAAATTTCCCCAGTGTGATATCTCATGTTGTCTGTCATGAATATCCAAATCCTGGCAAGGTCAACTGTCTCAATGTGCTTCACGAGCACTCTTAAATGCCTAACTATTCATCATGTCAAGTTAATGAAGGACCATTCTCCTAATGGTCTCTGAAGTCAAATTATTCCCATCTCTAGAAAATCACTCTGACACATATGGACTGCATCTGGTAGAAAAAACTATGCCAACTATCATCTCTCAATCAATGTATACTTGCCGTCTCCAAAGTTACAATCTCAAATAATCTCCGAAATATCCAATACTGAAAAGAAGTGTAATCTCCAAATACCACCGACACAACCCAAAAACTCTGAAATGCTAAGATATTTCCAGCTATAAATAACATCTGGAATATCCACAACAATGTTGAGAGTTACAATGGTCATACTAATATTAGTGATAGGCTTAAAAACAAAGTCGCTTTATGACTTTAGTTTGCATTGGCAAATAATGTAAACATGACTTAATGAACACTTAAATCATTTAAGAGTTGGTTTCAGATCACCATTGTATTAGGGTTTATGTTGTTGCTTTCCTATAAATTGACAATTGTTCTTTCATTAATTCATCTAGGAAATATTTCTTTCTTTCAAGTTCTCATGTCTTGCTTGGATTTTTTGTGTTTAATTTCGTAATATGGTATCAAAGCCAAAGTGAGGAGAAACTGGGAAGTAGCAGGTGAAGGTCGAAGGACTGCTAGATCAGTGACGGACCAAGGGACTGCTCAACCCCACACAGTTCAACAAAAAGGACCAACAACAAAAAAAAAAAAATTGTACAACAAAAGTTAGGGTTTCACCTAATCCAAAAAGGTCATACAACAGTCCAGATTCTGCTAATCTGTAGTGTGTTAGAAATCTGTACTGTGCATGTCAGAAATTTTCACATGTCAGAAGTCTGTACCATCATACGAAATTGTACATAATAGTGATTTTCAGGTTTTTTGGAAATTTGAGATTGCAGATTTTCTGCATTTTTAGTGAATTTTTGCATTTTTTAATGATCTTCAGTTTTTTTCAATAGTTTTAAGGGTTTTTCAGCAGATTCAACAGTTTTGGACAAGTATTAGGGTTTCTCTATTTTTTCTTTTTGTTTGCAATTTGGGGGAAGAAAGAGCAGATTTGTAGCTGTAACTGTCTATTTCAGCATCTTTATTAGCATATTATTTTAGAAAATGCTTAGTTTGTCCTATATTTAATATTGGAGAGTAATTAGAAGTTTTCTTGTAAGAACTACAATACCTGGAAACAATGAAGTTAGTCATTTTGAATATAGATGTTTAGATCATTTTGTTTTGGGGAAGGAAACTCGCCTACAATAGAAGGAAAATACCAAGACAAGTTCAATGAGCAGAATAAAGAAGCAATGATGCTGATAAAGCTATAAGCGACTAATGAAATACAATTAAGCTATAAGCAACTAATGAAATACAATTAGAAGTGCAGACTGGCAATGGCAAGCCAAGGATTTGGAAGCAGCAAAAGAAGTTGCATGAAATCTTAGATAAAGGTAAAGCCTTCTTCCTTAAAAATATATATTTTTCTATGAAAATGGATGAAAGTAAGTTTTTACAAGATCATTTGGTAAAAATAAAATATATTAGAGAAAAGTTGAATTCCACTACACAGATGATGGAAGAAGAAGATATTGTGGTAATCACTCTGAAGACTTTACCAACTTCATATGAGTAATTTATTGAAACCCTAAATATTACTATTGCTAATGTTGCCTTGAAGTTTGAAAAGTTGAGCACTAAACTATTGCAGTAAGATAGGTGACAAAAACAATTTGGCAGTAGCAGCAGGATTGAGGTTTCAGAGATGACTTTGGTAACAAACTTCAAGGGCAAGGGCAAGTTTGCTAAGCAAAAAGATGGCGGAAACAGAGAGGGCAGCAAGAAGATAGAGGATTCAGGTAATCAGAAAACAAAAACCTTCTAGTGCTTCTATTGTGGAAAACTATGTCATAAAAACAAATTATGTAGAAAATAGTTATGGGATGAGAAAAATAACCAAGGACCTAAGAAGCAGGCCAATATTGCACAACATAAAGAAGATGGAACGAGACTGTTTGGTATATAGATTCTGGTGCCACCAAAATTTTGGCGGAGAGGATTATAAGGTTGAAGGCAAAGAAAATGTACACATAACACTGAGAGGTAAAACCCTGCTCTTCATGAAGTCTTCTATGTTTCTAGTTTGGAAAAGAATCTACTTTCAATCTGTGAGATTATGAAACACAATCCTAATTTGAACAAGATTAAGAGAGATGGTATTTCCACGGTCCATGAAGTAGAGGACAATATTTTCTGGATTAAACCGTGTACAAGATTTTTTTTGGATCAAAAAACATTTTGGATCACACTCTGTGAGCCATCATCAAAATAGGAGACAAAGAGAATAGCAAGATTAGATTGCAGATTATATTTAAATTTATAAATGTTCACATTGAAGTGTTATGCAGTCGGGTAGTTGGGAAAGAAAAGAAATAATAATGAGCGTTGTCATATTAAAAAGTTTTGTTAAGATGAGAAAACAAAATAATAACTTATTTAAGTTAATAATGCTAGCAAGCTAAGAGAAAGTGCTTCAAAGAGGGATGAAAAGCAAAGTTGTATATATTATTTAACTTGGGAAGCTTAATAAATTATAACATATTATAATATTATTGAACATGATTTTTAGTAATAATAAATGTTAAATTTTTTTATAAGGTCAAAAAGAAGACGATTTTGGTACTCATGAACATGGGTTTTACCGATTGATTGATACACGGAGAAAAAATAGCATGGTTTGATGGCCAAGAGTGATGAAGACAACAACACACTTTGGCATCAACGGTATAGGCACTTAAATTTGAAATATCATTCTTTTTTCGCTAAAAAGAATTGTGGATGGCCTTCGAAAGATTTAGAATTAAGAAGGAGCTTGTGGCGTATACTATGCTGGGAAGCAAAACAGGTTTCCATTTGATGAAGGACAAGTTTGGAGAGCCAAGGAAGTCCTTCAGTTGATCCATACTGACATTTGTAGACATATGAAGTGGTATCAATCTTTGGTGCCAGTTACTTTTAGCTAATTGTAGATGACTTTTCAAGAAACATGTGGGTGTATTTTTTAAAGCAAAAATCATATGTATTTGATGAGATCAGAAATTTCAAGGTCATAGTAGAGAAACAATTAGGAAAGAGTATCAAAATTCAGGATAAGATAACGAAGGTGAATTTTGCTCTAGAAAATTCCTTAATATTTTATTCAAGAGGGAATCCAAAGACAATACACATCCTACTCTCCACAACAAAATGGAGTAAAGAGACAAAATTGTACCATTATGGAGTTGAAAAGGTGTATGTTAGAGAACAAGTCTCTTCCTAATAAATATTGGGCAGAAGCAGTGCACACATCAATATATTTACAAAATTGATGTCCAATAAGAGTGGTACACAAGAAAACTCCAAAAGAAACATGGTATAGTCATAAACATCAAGTATGTCATCTCAAAGTTTTTGGGTCAGTTGTATATACATATATTCCTAATCAAAATTGAACCAAACTAGATTGAAAATACAAGATGTTGATGTTCACAACGTATAGCGACCACCATAAAACATATTGGTTAGTTAATTTGGAATCTAACAAAATATTTTAGTTAGGATGTCGCGGTTGATGAGAATGTAGGGTCGCTCCAGATAAAGATTCAGCATAAATCAGATCAGAAAGTTGGAGCAATTACTGAATGGACGGGGATAATCATCATGAGAAGGAAGCCCGAGTATGAATCCCGAAAAAATTTCAGCCAAGATGCGGCGCAAGTTAATCAAATCAGCAAGAAACCAATGCTGATTTGAACGGGCAGGAACAAAAGAAGAGACCAAAATGGTGGTACAACCCCTGTGGTGATGTTCGGGAAGATGAGTACCCTTATATGAGACAGGAAATAAGATTAAAAAACATAGTTGCCAAAAAATAGGTAAGGGTACATGTACGGGGAGGCGGGTATGAGTATGCCATTTTTTTGAAAAATAGGAGACGGGTATAGGGAGAGGACAATATGTGTGTGTAAGTTTTAGAGAAATAATTTATGAATAATTATATATTATGCAATGGCCATGGCACTTTAAAAACTAATTTAAAAAAGTTAAAACATTGTACGTATATAAAAATTTAATCATTGTAAAAAATATATATTAAAATTTAAAAACAAAACTATTAAAAATTTAATACATTTTTTAAAAACCTAAAATTTAATAATAAAATTATAAATATCAATAAATTTAAATAATAAAATGTTAAAAATAAAAAGCTTAAAACTTTAATCATATAATTATTTAATATTTGTATAAGTGTTAGAAAATAAAAACTTAGAACTCTAATTATCTTTAATATTAATATAAGTATTATTAATTATGCTAGTAACCAGTGTAACCGCATTCGCCGATTTTCATTGATAAAAATCGAAATTCGCCAAACTTCATAAAATTGTTTGAAATTCGTCTAAAAATTTGTCCCGTATATAGAAAACACGTTTTTTGGTGAATGTTATTACGCTGCATTCCAAACTTCGATGGCATTCTACACTTCCGGTTCCATCGCGTTCTAAACTTCGATCACGAGTCCATGACTCCACGACTTGTGTTCAGCTCGAAAATCATTTAAAATACAGGACAAGCAGTGTTAGGGTACCAGGCTTCCAGCGTGATAGCGCCCAGGTCCTGCGTTCTAGCGGCAGCCTCCAACTCCAAATTCTGTTCTATTTTGGAGCAAGAAGAGAACAAATTCATGGCGTTTACTTTCCCTATCGCGGCTCACAGCTCAGACTCATTATATCGTGTGTTAATATTTTGAGATTTACTAATAGTTTATGCATTGATGTGTTTATATTATATTTAATAGTTTATAAAATATAAATATATTAAAATAATATAATATATTTATAATTATTTTTATAATTTATAATATAATATATTTATAATTATTTTTATAATTTATAATATAATTATATAATTCATAGTTATAAAATATTTTTATAATATTATAGGACATAATATCAATAGTTATTTTTATAGTTAATACTATAATATTATAATATAAGATATAAAAATATTATATATAATATATTTATAATTATTTTTATAGTTTATAATATAATATTATAATATAGAATATACAAATATTATATATATAATATTTTTATAATTATATTTTATTGTTATAATTTATAATTTTATATTTTAAAAAATAAGCATATATGATTCTATTTGCCAAATTTAATCATGAATTTTATCTCAATTTTTTTAGTGCCGAAGTTTTTTCGATTTTTTTCTAGGCGAATTCGAATGCGGTGACTATGCTAGTAACTATTATTTAATAAACAACATTTAAAAAATAAATAAATAAGTATTTTAGTAGTTTTGTTTTACTGAAACTTGCATCATATTACTTTAAAAAATATATAATACAAGAACGATAAAAAACGAGCGGTATGGAAGCACAACCCGAAGTCATCATGCATGGGAAAAAATGGGAATCAACAACAACAAAATGATTATATTAGGCTGACATTAGTAATACATAGCATAAAAAGAATGCATATCAAGCAACCAAAGCCTCCAAACCCATAGACGGAGAAGGCAATAGAGGAAGACTATCCGGGTTATCTCCCCAGCGTCCCCAGTGAGGGGGAGAGGTATCAAGTAAGGACCAACCATCTCCCTGTTTACTTTCTTCTTTTGCTTGCAATGGGGAGAGATTGCAAGACCCAGCGTTGGCAATTTATCTTGGCCATTTCCCCCCAGAGGGACAACCCAATGACCAGGGGGTGATGGCTGCCCTCCATGTCCACCAAAGGGAGAAAAGGGAGAAAGTAGAACGACTCTGTGATATGTGGTGGCCGTGATTCCTAGTTCAGCCATGACACCTCCCAGCCTAGTCTCTATGATGGTCATTCTGTTAGGGATCCTCCATTGGAACTCTGTTGACATTACAAGGAGCACAGCTCCAGTGCTCGAGAAGAATGCAGAGATGTTGAACCTCCATTTCCACTTTCGGCTTGCACTTGAATCTAAAGCATGACATTAGAGAGCAAGGAGAGTCAATTATAAATAGTAAAATCTTTGGCTAGGATACCTTTATTAAAAGTAGCAACATTATTGTCCTTCCATAGTATTAAAAAAAAAACAGCAAAAAATTGATTTTGCAGACAGGGCAACAGAGTCCCCTAGAAGAATGGTATGCCAAGAGAAAGGTTCAAGCCTATGGGATTGGAAGAACGAGAGAATCCAATTCCAGGAATCTTGAGCCCTCGCACAAATTCAGAAAATGTGCTTAAGGGACTCAGATTGACCATAGGGTGAGCATTTGGGTGGAGAAATCCCCATGTGAAGCAGTCTTTCTCCTACAGAGAAGCCTTGATAAAAAAGCTCCAAGCGAAAATGGCTTTCTTGGGCTCCAGAATGGCAACATAGACAATCATAAATCTCCTATTCCATATAAAGGGCATGCTACTAAGATGCCAACGCTTGTAAAGCATCTCCCAGGGAGAAGTGGTTGGGGGAAGCCACCAATAACCAAGTTGGGTTTGTACTGAAGCAAAAGTGTGGACGTGGACCAGTTCCAATCCTTCCACCACCGAGGGAATTCACTGAGCCCAATTTTTGCAAGGCATACCTTGGCACATCCATTTGAATTTCAATGATAGACTCACAATCCTGGGCGTTTTAACTTAAACTTAGCCTTGAGGACCTCCCAAGTGAGCCAAGATCTAGTACGATTGTCAAAAATATCTCCCAAAGTCTTAATGCCTCAACAATACAGTCTCAGAGCTATAATTATGGGGGCTTCAACCAAAGTTTTCTCATTGATAGTGATAGAAAGGGACCACCATAGGGAGTATTAATTGATAGATAGGCCATATCTGAACCCATCACCCTTCCAAATAAACCGTGCTTTAATCGTTTCCCATGCCTTCCAAATGCTTTTGACGACAAAGGTCCCGGTGATCTTAAAAATGGTCAAGGTAACCAACAAGGTTTGAAAGCCTAGATTCCTCCAGAGCTTTCTACCTTGAGGAGCTCCTAAAGAGACCTAGTTCTTGAAAAGAATTTTCCAAACCTCTTGTCCTTCAATGGCTTCAATAATCCACTTTGCACATAAGGCAAGGCCTTGCTTAGCTATGTCAATCAAACCAAGGCCTTTCCCTGGGTTGGCAACAAATGTCCCAAGCCACTCGATGAAAGTCTTTATTACCTTCTGAGTTGGCCCACAAGAAATCCCTGAGCAATTTTTTCAGCGCCTTGTAGGTTGCTTTTGAAGGAGCCCAACAAGAAGAGTAGTATACATGAGTAGCTAAAAGAATTTTGGAATAGATTTGAAAATTTCCAACCAGGGAGAGGTTTAGTAATCCAATAGGATAAATTTTTCTCAACTCTGAGGACAACATAGTTCCATAGGTCTCCTAGAGAAGCTTGAAAAGCAAAGGGAATGCCTAGCAACTTGAACATTTCACCATGGACAATCTATTTCCATTGATAGACACTAGGCTAAAAAGGTAAAGGGCCATAAATTTGCTCGTAACACTGCGATTTGGCCCACTGAATGTTAGATTCAGAGGCTGAGCAAAATATTTGGAGGCATTCGATGGCATTCTGAACCACTTGTTCATCCTCTTGAAGGGTAAGAAATGAATCATTAGTGTTGTAAATTTGAGTAATGGATTCAAAATACTAAAAATAGTAACTTAACCCAAAACTTATAAAAACATCAAAGGGAGAGAATATAGAAGCAATCAGAAATTATAAGAAGGCTCTTACCATCACTTTGCTTCTCTCGTCTTCCCTCCAAGATCTTCAAACAGATTCTTCAAGGATTTTGGATTGCTTGTCGATTTGCTTGATAATGGTGGCTTCAAGATGAAAGAATGTATGGCTTCTTGAATGCTGGGATGGATGCAAGAGAGTATGATGACTGTAGGAGAACTTGTATCTATTCCCAAATTAGTCTAACCAAGCTCCATGCTTGGTTATTTAAAGAGTGACGGAGGAGAATTAAAATGAATTTTAAATTCATTAAAACTCTCAAGTTTTAGAGCATTCTAGAAAGTTAGAGAAGGCTCTAGACTTTAGAGGCTGCTATATTTGATTAGGAGTTAATACGGGTTTAGGGAGGTGATTAGATGGGTGATTAGGGACTAGGGATGTAGGAGAGCCTAGGAATAGGCTAGGGTAGGTGGGATTGGAATTTTAACTTCCAATATAATGGACAAGTGGGGTTAGTTGACAAATAAGACATGATTAGAAAAATTAATAGATTTGTGGGATAATATAAGGTTAGTGGATGAAGAATGAAAAAGGGAGATAATAGAAAAATGAAGAGAAGGGGTGATATTAGGACATAATTAGAAGAGATAAATGAGATTAGATGAGATAGGTGGAATTAATGTCTACTAATAGTAATATTAGTGACGATAAATGAAGCGAGCATATTTAGATGTATACAATTAGCAAAATGCCCATTAACTAGCTGTTATGAGGAACAATAGGCAAATAAATGCTCTTGGCAAGCCCTCTATTAGTATAATCTTTTAACAAGTAGCCAAACCCTTCAGCAACAAGCACATAGAGAGAGGGAGCAAGAGGGCAACCTTGTCTGATAGAGCGAAACAAACCAAAGCTATTAGATTGATGGCCACTAATAGAAATGCAAGTAAAAGCACCCTGTAAAAGAGCTTGCACATAGAAAATGACCCTGGGGCCAAACCCTAATACGTGAAGCATGGCTAGAATGAAGGGCCATTCAATTCTATCATAAGCCTTCTCAAAATCAATTTTGATGAACATAGCTTTCTGCTTGGAGGTACCAGCCCACTCCATACCTTTCAAGATTGCCAGGATGTTTTACAAAATGTCTCCCTCAAATAAACCCTGTTTGCTTAGATTGAATGAGAAGGGGAAGCAAATACATGATTCTGAGGGTTCGGGCTTTAGCTATAATCTTGTAGAAGACATTCAGAAGAATAATAGGCCGCCAATTGGAGATAATCTCAAGATCTTTGGTCTTGGGAATAATTTCGATATTACCTTTGTTGATGAGTTTGCCCAGTGAACCCTATGAGAGAGCTTCAAAGCAAACTTTGTGTAAATCAGGGCCAACACAATCCCAAAGAGACTGGTAAATTTCGAAACCATCAACTCCTAGAGCCTTGTTTTGAGCCATAACCATTGTTGCTTGATGCAATTGTTTTATGGCTAGAAATTGATCACAAGTCACCTTTTGAAAAGGGTAGAGTTTGTAGGGAACATCTAAGCAAGTTTGCAAAGCCACTTTTTGAGTCTTTGAGGAAGGTTGAGCTTAAAAAACTTGACTATAATGCCGAACAAAAGCTTGAAGAATGTCTAGGAGATTAGTCAGACGGTCTCCAGCATCCTTATTGGCTTTTAATTGAGCGGCAAAATTGTAAACCCAGAGCTTATTGAAAAAAATCATTGGAAACTCGATCATCAATATTGAGCCAATGTAGGCAAGCTCGGAACTGAGCTTCTCGGGCTTGATGAAGGTCAACAAGTTTGATTTTTTGCCTAAGGGTGATCACTTGTTTTTGCAAAGACTCATCCACAGGGGAGTGTTCTAACACTTGGTAAAGACAACTGAATTCTCTAATAGAAGTAAAATTTGCTCATTTTCTAATGAGGACCAACTACTTACCAAAAATGTGAAGAAAGGTGGTCATGCAGGTGATGCCAACTCCACACCACTCAATCCACCTAGAAGCCCCAGACAAACGAGGGGCACGATTCCAAACTCTCTTGATGTGGGCAAGAGTTTGCGGATGCTGGAGATGGGAAGTATTCAGGGAGAATTGGTTATTGTAAATTTTAGTGGGAGGTGCAGACCATTCCACTGTAAATCGGATGAGTTGGTGATCCGAGGAGACACCTAAAAGCACACTCATGGGGCAATCAAAATTATAAGCATAAGAGAAGATATTTTGGTCTAAAAGGAGGACCCTATCTAGTATTTTGAGCACTCAATCAAATCCTTGGTGAAAGTTAGACCAAGCAAACCAATGCATGGGTGATGAGCGCCTACGATGGTGGTTCGGGTCGAACAGGTCAAACTTATTCCGCAGATAGAACCAAGCTTCTCTCTCACCAACACACCATCACATAGAAAGGAACCCTTCTTTGTCTCCTGCAAATTCAATCATATTAAAATCTCCATAAACAATCTAATGGACCATGGGGAGGGAATTTGCCAACCATCTCAAAAGAGTTGTCCTTTCAACAACATCATTGGAAGCATAAATGTTAACAATATTAAAAATCTATTCGTCAAAATAAAAAATCGTCCAAATAACACGATTAGAGGGGTCCAATCCCAAATCCACCACAAAGAATGCATAAAGAGAAGCAATCAAAGAAATTAAGCCACCATGCCCCACCTCATGTCCATACATATTACAAGTAGCCCTGGGCTAGATGACATTGGCTGCCATCTGCAGAGCCAAATTGGTAATCTTAACTTCCTGCAAGCACAAGATATGCATATCTAAAAACTTCTGACAATTGTCCCGCACTAAATATTTGTGTTGGGTCTGTCAAGCCACATACATTCTATGAGAAAACATTCATTGGAAACCATCAAGGTTCATGGTTTCGCCCTTTGGGCCCTCTAATGCTACAAAGCGGTTGCTCAAGAAAGTGTTATGTTGTTAGTTTGCGAGGAAGTCCACAAGCACAACACGCTGCCTCTTGGGCTGAGCAAACTCATTATCCTCACTACTAGGAGGACTCCTTGAATGTCAAGTCACTTGCGTGCATGGGGAGGGAGGGATTCCCTATGGGTTCACCATTGGGATGTTGGTTGAAAGCGGCTATGAATCTTGTGTTTGAAAGAAAGATAACCCAAACGACATAGACTCTTGTGGTTTGAGAATGGCATTAACTTCCTGCAGAACACTTGTCATCACTAGACTAGGGTTGGGTTGAGGGGCACGAGCGGGTGGGATTTGGGTTGAGGGTGACGTAGTGGCTATGTTGGCAAAAGGCACTGGCTTAATATTTCCAACAGGGGCTTTTTATTCTGATTGTTCTGATTATTCCTCCTCCCCATCTACCAGCCATTAGTTGCTCACGTCGAAGGGCGGGGGGGGCTTTGCTGTTGCTTTGGGTCGTGGGTTTGAACTAGCCATAAGGGGGCAATCTTTGGTCATGTGGTCTGAGGCCTGGCACCAGAAACAAGTATTAAAGTGGCGGTGTGATAAAGAAGAGTAAACCCTAATTAAGGCTAGACATGACACGCGCTCCAATTCGGCTATGACTGTTATTAGCAAGAGCTATTTTTTAAATTTTAGTAGTTATAATGTTAAGTTGAACATTTAGCATTTAATTATGTAAATGAATACATTGTCATTCATAGTAGTGCCCACATTGCCCTAAACAACAATGGCCTACATTGCCATGAACGACAATGCCCTGCATTGCCATGAAAAATATTGCCCTGCATGTTAACGTGCAAGGCACTGCCATTCACGACAGTGCAAGGCATCGTCATTCATGGCAGTGCCCAGGCCTGCTAATTTTTTTTCAGAAACAAATATCATTCATTATTGATTGGGAATGTATAAAACAATTTTTTTTAAGGGTACATTATTTTTCTTCTGGGAAATGGCCAAGATACGTCAAATGTCCTCGGAAAACGTATGTGGGTGCAAGAGACATCTCCGTACCCAAGATACATCCCAGGGAATGGGAGACGCGTAAAAAAGAAATAAGACATTTGATATGGTAAATTATGCTTTGATGGCTAACATTCTATATTCTTTTGCACCCAAAGTATATGAAGAGGCCAAAAGAAAACCAAAATGGAAGAAAGTTAAGCAAGCTAAACATGCAACTTTAATGAAGCACCAAACATGTGTTCTAGAAGAGCTATCTATTAGGAAGAAACCCATTGGCTGCAAATGGATATATAAGGTTAAGTATAAAGCATATGAAGGATTGTCCCAAAGGACTTTGAATAGAAGGAAGGGATTGATTATGAGAAGACAATTACTTATATTGCAAAAATGAAAACAATTAGATTGTTTCTAGCCATGGCAGCGCAGTTTGGTTGGAAAGTACATCAAATGGATGTGACGAGTGCCTTCCTCAATGGAGATCTAGAGGAAGAAGTAGATATGTACCAACTGCATGGATTTCAAGTTCCACAGAAAGAACATATGGTGTGCAAATTGAAGAAAGCTCTTTATGGGCTAAATCACTCTCCCACGGCATAGTACTTCAAAAATAATAGGTATTTGGGAGAACATTGATACAGAAGAAGTCCTTTTGACCCAAATCTCTACATTAAAAGATAGAATGGTGATGTGGTGATTCTAGTGGTACATGTTGATGACATCATCATCACAAATGGTGAGGTTGGAGCTATTGAAAAGGTAAAATCAAATTTATGCTCCGCTTTTGACATGATAGATCTAGGCCTTCTACATTAATGTTTAGGTGTCGAAATTTGGCAAACAAATGAACATATTTTTGCTTCTCAAACAAAATATGCAACAAGTTTGTTAGATAGGTTCAAGATGACAAATTTTATCTCATCTACACCCATGGAGACAAGGCTCAAACTTTTGGCCAAGACCAATACAAAAGCAATAGATAAATCATCCTACATGCAACTAGTTGGCAGCTTGATCTATCTTACAGCCACTAGCCCTGACTTGTGCTATGCAATTAGTTATATCTCTCGATTTATGACAGCTTCAAAAATATAAAACCGGACAGTAGCGAAGAGGGTGCTACGATATGTGAATGGAACATTGGAATTTGGCATTCTATATGGTTAAAGCAAGGAGCTTTAATTGTTTGGCTATTCGGACTCGGATTGGGAAGGATCCATGGAGGACAGAAGTCTACAATAGGTTATGTTCAAATTAGCAAGAAACAACATGCAATTTCACTTTACTCTACAGAGGCAGAATATAAAACAACAATAAAAGGGGCATGTAAATTAGTTTGGCTTAGAAGAGTGCTTGCAAATTTGCAAGTTAATCAAACTGAGCCTACAATACAGTTTTGTGATAACCAGGGAGTTCTTAAGCTAGAAAAGAATCGTGTATTTCATAAGCGCACAAAACATGTTGACTTACATTGCCATTTCATTCAATAACTTGTAAAATATGGAGTAGATGAGCTGCAAATTGTCTAACTCTAGACCAAACTACAAACATTCTCACCAAGTCTCTTGGCTTGGATAAACTTGTAAAACTTAGAGATAAACTTGGTGTATTTTCTGAATGACCATTAAGGGAGGATTGTAGAGTTATAATGATCATACTAGTCTTAGTGATAGGCTTAAAAATAAAGTCACTTTATGACTCTAATTTGCTTTAACAAACAATGTAAACATGACATAATGTTCACTTAAGTCATTTCAGAGTTAGGTTTTGTAGTTTTGTGTCACCCTTGTATTAGGGTTTATGTTGTTGCTTTCTTAGAAACTGACAGTTGTTCTTTCATTAATTCATCCAAGAAGTATTTCTCTTTCAAGTCCTCTCTTGTATACTTGATTGGCTTCTTTGTGTGTTCGGTTTTACTAATAAACAAATGTGTGCTAAACACCATTTGAGCATCAACTATATGCATAAAATCTTCAAGTAGATTACACAATCTACAAATGTCAACAAACATGTTGAGAAAAACTGCCCAAATCACAACTCTAATCTTCACCAATACTAAACCCACTCATGTGCTCAACAACACACATACGCTCGAATGCAAGTCAGTCCAACATGAACCATGATTTGCTAGCTCCAAATCTAGAACATCATCACAGTCTCAAATATTGATCCTCTAGGCCCTGTCAAGGTATGTTACAACCAAAACATCTGAAAACACCAAAATGACAATACTTTGAAAGTCTTCTCTCAAAATTGACAATCAAGATGCACAAAATCTCCAAGTAGATCAAACAATCTACAAATGTCAACAAACATGTGTAGAACAACTGTTCAAATCACAAATTCTCAACAATGCACATCTGCTCAAATACAAGTCAATCCAGGATGAACCATGATGTGCTAGGTCCAAATCTGAAACATCATCACAATCTCAAATATTGATCCTCTGGGATCTGTCAAGGTAACTCTCAACCAAAAAATCTGAAAACACCAAACTGACAATACACTGAAAGTCTTATATCTCCAAACTGACAATCTAGGATATATCTAGGTGCATATCCATGGAATGTAGCCATAAATTGTATCCAATGATCCACATACAACCTGAAGTGTTCAATTACATAATATTGATGCAATCCAGTCTATCAGATGCAAACATGTCCACAAATTGTTTCATGATCATGTCCACAACTCTAGATTCACAAACACAATCTAAAATGTCTCATCTCGAAATTTGAATCATGATGTTCAACCTGTCAGATGAGATTGGAACAACCACCTATATAGAACCCCCCTATAATGTGCAGTGCCAAGTTATGCAATCTGCAACCTCTGAAATATGATGTATTAGTTGCTGAAATGAATATCACTCACTCACAATGTGGATATCCAAAAATCTTGGGCTCTATCACATGTCCCATGCTAAATGTTGCAATAATCAAGACCAATCTCCACCCGATGCTATAATAAATTGCAATTGGTTGTAATCCACAATAAGTTGCAATCAAAGATGACCAATCCTCGGTTGCTAATATGAATAATCTACAAGTAACACATCTGGGACAACTTCTCAAAAAAATGTAATCACTCAAGCACAATGGGTAATGTGCCAAATCCGCAACAAAAAATCACATGTCGATCACAAGTATCCAATCCCAACATCAAACATCCAATGGCAATGACAATCATCAAATATCAAGTACTAAGATACACATACAGGTGCTCTAATCCTCCAAAAATAGGTACTCTGCAAACTGCAAGTCATGTGCAAAACAATCCATCATGTGCAAAACAATCCATCATTTGCAAAAGTAGAAATATCAACATCTGCTGACTCAATTAAGTGTCAACAATGTGTCATATGCAAAATTATTTGTCCATCAAATCACTCAACAATCAACAAACTTAAACTCAAAACTCAAAATTTGACCCCTGATGTTCCCCCTGTCAAATGAGAGTGGAGGACCTATATATATAACCCCCTTGAAAGGGAAGTAGTCTCAACCAACAGCTCAAATGATCCTGGAACCTGTATAGATAGATGCACAAATGAATGATGCCCTTTCAGGTTTTCGTCACAAATCCCCCTTAAGCAGCCATTTCGAGTTATCAAGTTAATGGGAAGAGTTTGTCAAGTACCCTTTGGGGTTTTCATCACAAGTTTCCATTAAACAGCCATTTCGGCTTTATCAAGTTAATGGGAAGAGTTTGTCAAGCGCCCTTTTGGGTTTTCAACTTACAACTCAAGTACATAAAAGCGGGCCTAAATTACCCTATCAGATCAAAAAGCAGAGGCAAAACTACAATCTTCATAGCCTCAAATGCACAAAACTAGTCTACAAGATAGACATCATACTGTCCTACACATTCTACTCAAATGAGAGACATGTCTCAAACCAAAACATATCACTGCAGCACAATCATCTCATGCATGTGATACAAATCCATCAACTCTAATATATCACAACGAGGCCTCAAAAAACTGGAATATGTAAATACACAATCAGCCATAGGTACTTCAAGTTGACATGTCGTCGTCATCTATGTGGTTCTGTTTAAACTCTGCAGTTTGTTCAGCAACCGGTCGCTCATCAAATATACCATGGTAGCTATCAAGAACATCAACATCAACATCAACATCAAATCTAGAAAAGGCAACAATATTTGGACCAGTATGATCAAGACCTACAAGGCTGAGCTCATCAATATTATGGGAAGCAAGACAGACATCAACATCATTATCACTAGAAAAATCATCATCGACGGTGGACTGAACTCTCCTATAAGTTCTGGACAACATTCGAATCTCAGAGTGCCATATGGAATGATCAATCCAGCCAAAAAATACATACCTAATGGACTCAATAGGCAGATCTCACTTATAACAACGCTCAACATAATGAGTGTTTTTGCCACATGATATACAAGGATTTAGATAAAAAACAAACATTGGAGATATGACCTTGACATACACAATGAGAACAAGCATGATTACCTTTGGGAGCAAATGGTGAATTAGAAACAATAGGATTAACAACTCGATTATCAGATAGATTGCCCAAGAAACAAAGTGAATGGATCTAGAATGATTTGGAACAAGAAAAACCGATAGGACTGGTATACCCTAGACCGACACGATACTCAATGGCTGGCATTGTCTCCCATCCTCGCACAATAGGTGAAGATTCCACCATAGGAGCTTGAACAAGTGTATGATCCACAATGGGCTTAGATTTATGTAACAGTTTGGAAACATATTTATCTTTAGTTTTTTCAGTAACATGGGTGACGATAAGCTTAGACAAATGTTTTCGTTTGATAAAAAAGGCTTAGAAACAACATATTCAACAACATTTGTCTTGATATTATTCATAATAAAATTTTGGCCACTAGTAGATGGTACAACATTTATTTTTTTGTTTTACAACTGGCTTGACAATAGGTTTTTTGATAATACAGATAGGATGGGCATTAGGATGTGATACTTGAGAGTTGATTTGATCATGTAAATAATCACAACAAAGTTTATTGATTACAAAACTGCATAAATGTAGGCTGAAACTGCCTCCAACACACTGCTATCATATTTTCCTCATGACTAGTTTTCACTTGAATATGCAATGACCAGGATGCCTTTACAATAGAGAATAAAACCTATGATGTAAATGCAATGACAAAACACTCAATGCAATTGGAGTCAGGCTGAAGCGATAATGCGTGAAAAACAAAATATTTTGCTTGACATACTTTTGCACTTAGACCTCATTCAAACAAGTAAATTTATAGGTGCTACACCCTTATTTCTCCATTATAACAAAGCAATGTGACGCACGATCAAATTCTCAACATGTTTAGTTTACAATAAATTGCAAAGTGATAACAACCAAAATAGGTTGTCAGAAAGCTTCAAACACAAAACTAAGTCCACAACAACATTTAAATTCCCTTTCCATAAAGAACGAGTAGTCATAATGCTCATTTGAACACCAAATACAGAAGATGTGACAATGTAAAGCTTTGTAGATCGTTTATAACCTGTTTTGCCTTTGTCAATTCAAATTATCGATTCCATCTACCAACTGAACATTTTAGAAGTCATCACATAACCACTCATTGGAAAGCTAGAGGAATCTAATTTCCAAAACACTTGATATTTTTTAAAAATATGCCAATATTCAAAAGTTATGACAAAAATGGTGATAGGAGTTTTGAATTGCCCTAATTTTTGGCAAAAATTCAATTTGGCAATTTTGCAAAAAACAAAATTTTCACTTTTTGGAGGGGAAAGGGCTTGAAGTTAAAACCTCTAGACAGATAATGAAAGTCTTTCACCAAAACACATCAACCAATGTAATGTCCCCTTCTCAAACCTGATCTTTCGAGTGATCGTTGGCCTTTTTTTGGAAACCCGAAGGCTAGTCGGAAGGTACAAATTAAGGTTTCCTAGTTTTTAGGATGTCCTTGCTCGGAGTTTTGATGGCAGATTCTTTCTGGGTTTTCAGAGAGCTTCGCAGTGGTATGTTCATTTCGGCATTCGGAGCACTTTCAAGAATTTACTATTTTTAGTAAAATCGGGATTGGCACCGGAACGGGATTTTGAGAGTGGGGTTGGATTCGTCTTGTCAAGACCTTTCCAACGAGCTATAGATCATTGGTTTTCGACATCATCTTGGCCTCCGTTTTAAAGTCCGTAAATTAAACATTATTATTTAATTTTGGACCTTGGTGCCTAGGCTCAACGACTTAATGTTGAGGTTGAAAAATAAAAGAATTAAAGAGGATTATATTATTTTCCCTCTCATGTTTTATCCCATATACATGAGGATTTTAGAGACTCCCGGTTGGAAAAGTATAAAAGGAGGAGTGCTCTCATTTCATTATCTTTGGTCTACAGGAATGTTTTGCTGCCAGATTGGCTTTGGGATCGCTTCGAGGAATGAAGGCCTCCTAGCTCGGGCATCGCTTCTTGTTTGAGAGACAACAACTAGTGGTGATTTAGTTTAGTTTTGTGAGTTCATTGGGTTTTGTGCATTGTAATCTGCATTGTGTCTAATTAATTTCTGATTTTGCATATTAGAGGTTTCCAGATCTTGCATTTTAGCTACAGCAGATTCGAGTTTTAATTTATAAATCCAAAAATACCAAAAAGATTGTTCTGGGTATTGTGTCATTGCATCTTATTGGTAAGGGCGCCCCTTCATAAATATTTGCAGATTTTAATACGAAACGTATGATTTTATAATGCAAATCCGTCATTCTTTGAAGGCCGTACTTTTTAGAGTGCATTGGGATTTGTGTCAGTAATTAATAACCATTTTTAGATGCCATTTCTTATTACTAAGTTGGGCGCCATCATTTTAAGGGTCTATTGCATCAGATTTGAGATTATTTGGGTGAGAAATGAGAGAGTTATGAGCATATGAGTAAATTCATAGGTTGCTGGTTTTATCAATTTAAAGTACAGATTTGTAAAAAAAAACAGCATTATTATTTGGTCACTGAGAGAGTTATTGTTTCGACATCTCTAATCAAGCCAAGGAGAGTTCTTTATATGATGTAATGCTAATCTTTCAATTCCTATGCTCTTGGCAGGGGAATGAGTTTCATTTTGTAAACTGGCAGTAGTATTGGTATAATTCTCAAACTTGTTCAATTCTGATTTGTAATGCTCACTTTACATTCTGAAGTTGTTTAGTAATATCTTAAATCTCCGCCCTATGGTAGCTCCTTTCCCATACTAGGTCAGAAAGCACATTCTAGGTGTTGAGTGCCGCCCTATGGTAGCTACTTTCCCTCTTGGGGTTAGCAAGCACATGCTGGGTATGGAGTAGTTTCATCTTTCAGCATTTACCATTAAAGCATTGTTATTAATTTCACTCCGTCATATGGTAGCCCCTTACTCCGCCTTGGATTGGGTAGCACATACTTGACGTACAGTTCTTTTGTTTGTAATTCACTCCGTCTTATGGTCGCCCCTACTCCGCCTTGGATTGGGTAGCACATACTGGACGTAGAGTTCCATTTCTAGCATTTTAAGTGGCAGAGTTATTTCAGTACATTTGGAATTATCTTCTAACCTTAACGGTATTTACTTGTAATGTCGAAATCCAATATCTAAAAAAATTCAAAAAAAATTGGCTCGGGATATTTCAACCAAATCTCCTGTGTGACAAGATTGAGTTTGAAATAAGCTTATATGAATTTATAATGGATTTTCATACCGGCTGGATTTTGAACATGTGACGTCTAGAAGTGCAAAGTCTTACAAAATGTATTTCTCCAACTCCCCTATGTATCCATTTGAGTTTTATGTAAGAAAACTTTAATATATTTGTTTCTAAAAAAACCCAAACTCGCAAAAATAAAGGGCTTTAATTATTTACCCTATAAAGAAGCAACGCCTGGTAAAAAACAACACAACCAACAAAAAGTATTCGACGCTTTTTTTTGGCAAATTTAAAACGTCCTCCTTTAGCATATTCAACACCTCATTTAATAGATGCTACTCCCTCTCTTGTCTCACAACTTACCCTAAATTCATGCACAAAACATCAACTTCAAATTTCCTTCACATATCTCCACACAGCAACAAAACTTCTTTAAATATTGCTCTCTGTGTGTCAAACAGTTCTTTCAATTCAAACAATCTTTTTTCAAACATTTCTGAGTTTTTTTCTCCTGTGTTAGCTTTCCAAAACCTTTTAAATCACTGACTTTCATTTGGAGTTAAAGATCTTGCAGTTTTAGTGACGTCTCAGACTGTTATAAAACATGCCAGTTTGATTTCTCGTCCTTCCAAACACACGCTTAGATCTTGGACTTGCTATGACTCTGAGTTTTCTTGCACAAACTACAATGATCTTCACAACAATTTTTGCATGCTCAAATCTTCTCTACTGTGCTCTGATACCAAATATTGATTTTAACAGAGCTGAAAGATAAAATATACATGATAAAACATAAAAGATAAACATTATGCGGCAATCCAACTTGTTATTTTTCCAATCATGTACAAAGGTATTTAATACATTAGTTTACAATCCTTTCAAATGCAAGGGAGAAACCAAAGGTCAAGTGTGAGCTTTCACCTTCCAATATCAAATGCGAAGAAGAAACCAAAGGTCAACTATGAACTTTCACCTTCCAACTTCATTCGAGTGTATTTCCAAAATTTATTTATTACCTTCCATTCCTTTGAATGTATTTTCATCTTTTTATATTTTTCTTTGGATCAATTCCTAACAGGCAGTCATTAACAAAGAGAGTTGAACATACTTATCACTAGACAAAATTCAATATTGAAATGATTACTAAGGACCATTCAGTAACATCTAACAAGGCATGCACGATTTTTAAAACACAAATATGGTAGAAATTATATTTACCAAAACAAGTGTGTTTAGGAAATTTATTTCCAAGGGTTGTTAAGCCCTCTTCCAAAATGGGATACCATATCCATCGGATTTCATCACAAGGTTGCACAAGTCAGAAGGGAACAATAATACACTTGTGGTGCTGGATAGCTTTGACCAAACATGCAAATTCGATACTACTGGAACCCATCGATAGGTTCATTAATATCTTCCTTGAGGATGTGGATAACAACCATATTTTTCCCGAGGACATTACTAGGAACCAGAATCACAAGTGCTTTAAAAGACTTTGGTGTGCATGATTCTGGTGAGTGGGCACAAAATCAAATAAAAGCACAAGCTACCACCCTCAAATGATAGGCAAATAAAAGCAACAAACAAGATTATAGAAGGTTACTAGAGGAAATATATGGTAAACCGGAGTTCCAGGTATGTATATGTGTGTGTGTGCGTGTCTTCTAAAAAAGCACCATACGTCTTTTTTTATAGCACTATATGGATATGATCCTCTTATATTTTAAGGTGGTCAACTGAAAATTATACAAATTTCATGAAGAATTATTGCACCAAGCCCAGGATGTGCTTGGACTATATATGAAAAAATTTATGGCTATCCAAGATCAAGAGAATCCATCATCTGATCAGCAGATTAAGCATCAACCTTATGGATCTCAGTAAATATTCTTGGCCTCTCTCCTAATTTTTGTAGATTGTTGGAGATTTACCTTGTTTAGTACAACATAGACCAACGTTGTAATAATCTAAGATAGTAATATTAGTCTAGATTAGTGTTAGTCATATTATTGGGAGTCAATGTGTATGTGTGAGTAGTTGTAACAACTCACCTATAGATTAGGAAGTGTGAGTTGGAGAGATAAGGTGGGACTCCTCATTAGGAGCAGTAATCTGCATAAGAAGCTCTCTAAGTTTGAATAAAATTAAGAGATTTAATTTGTCCAATTTGGTATTAGAGCACTATTCTTTCCTGTGCGTAATGGATCTGTGAGAGTAAAGAAGCAGCTCCATTATTATTGAGTTGCTCAAATAAATGAAGGAAAATATTTATACGCATTGTTTGCAATTATCAAGATAGCTTACGCAATTTTTGTAGTATTTTTGCAAAGGTTAAGATATTTTCTTGAATAATAAGGTAAATTGGTTTGGTGATTGTGCACAAGACTGACTTTGACAGTCACCGTACTCACTTGTGCCCACATCTCCTTGTCACTTCTTCTGTCACTTCGTGTGTGTACTATCGCGGACAACTTCTGCCTACACTGTGTAATTTCGTTCGCTTGTATCATGGTCCACTATCATATCTTATGCATCCGTGTTCATCTGCTGTCTTGAAGTTGAACGTGCCTCTGACATGTGTCCAACATTAACTTGTACATTTGTCACTATCTACCAGATCGTCATGTGCACAGTGTATACATACCCATAACCGGTGAGTACTCACCAAGGGGAAATTTTATATAACCAAAGAGTATTCAACAAGGGCGGTTGAATAACCAACAAAGGCAAAAAATACTTTAAAATATAAAAAAAACAAAAAAAATTATGGAAAATTAAGTTGTATAATGCAATAATGTGATGTCCTGCTGATGCCGGCGTTGGGTCCCTGGTGCGTGTACTCCAGGACAGAGGCCCACGATGTGTCTCCCGACCGGGTCCAACTACCACGTGTTCCAGGCGATTGCCTCGACGGTCCTCCTGGTGACTGGCCATAGGGGTCTGGAAGAGGACCCAAATCATCCCGGGACTTTTGGTGTGACGGCCAGTCCTCTTGTGGTACTAGACCCGGTCGGGAGACACGTCGTGGGCCTCTGTCCTGGAGTACACACACGAGGGACCCAACACCGGCATTGACGGGACATCACAACCCACCACTCTCCGCGGGTCTCGACCTCGAGACCTCGGCTCTGATACCACAAGAGAACTGGCCGTCACACCAAAAGTCCCAAGATGATTTGGGTCCTCTTCCAGACCCCTATGGCCAGTCACCGGGAGGACCGTCGAGGCAATCCCCTAGAACACGTGGCAGCTGGACCCGGTCAGGAGACACGTCGTGGGCCTCCGTCCTGGAGTACACGCACCAGGGACCCAACACCGGCATCGACGTGACATCACAAATAATGTATTAGATGAGTTTGTAAAATGTTAGGAAAGCATTTTCTATTAGAATTGAATACAAATAAAGTACAAAATCGCATAATCACTTGAATACAACAAGAATCTACAGGCTTGCACGCAAGTACTCGTGAGTACATGGTGAGTACTCCCCTGCAGGCAAAAACTGGCAATCAAAAAAATATGGTGAGTTCGAGTATTGGTTATTTGTTTCAAGGTTTTTCTGACGAGTACTCGAGTAACCGGCGAGTACTCACCGGTTATGCAATCTATGGCCATGTGCATTGTTGCCTACTACATCTAATTCATCGTGTGGACCTTACGCTCTTGTCAATGTCATATCTCTGACTATTGTGTAGATCTTGTCTTCATTTCTCCTTGCACATCGACCTAATGTCATCCTTGTGTGTCGTCTGCTCCTGCCATCAACCTGTGCAACTTTGTGAACCTACACTATCTACCATGCTCACGTTCAAATATACATCCTCGTACACTATCCATTCGTGCATTCATATCACTCCATTGACAATTCCCTGTCCTTCCACAAATCCTTCGATTGTTGGCCTCGTACATCTTCTGCCAATCAAATTCTGCGCTCTCATGTTGTTGTCCACATGCTGCATTGACATGCTTCAACAACCTTTGTCAAACACATCCACACTTGACAAAGCTTTGATCGAAGTCAACATCAAAATAAAGCAAAGAAAATGCCAAATAACTTAAAGCTATAGGTTGTTAATAATATTTATAGTTTGTTTGTTGATTTTTCAAAATATTAGATAGGTTGTGTTTTACTTTAATTTAGTTTTCTGTTATTTTATTTAGTTTAATATGCTTTGTTATTAAATTTGATTATATAGTTTAGTATTTTTTGTTAGTCAATATTTGTTTAGTTTTAATTTGTTATAGGATCTATTGTCTATGGTTGGTCCTTTTATTAATAACCTTGTCAGTTTTATGAATTAGGTCTATAGGTTGTGTGAATAATCAATAAACGTCATGTTCGTCATGATACAGTCAGTTTTGTGTGTACATGTGTATCAGTTTAAGATGTAAAAATCTCCATTGTAAGGACACATTATCAATAGAACCCAACATCCATTGGAATGTACATGTCCATTTTGTGTGGGGTGTTTATTCGATGTGTGACATCTAATGGAAGACTATGCAATTCGACCAGCGAGTAGTCACTAACTCAAAGATTGGCAGTTTGTTATAGTGAAAAAATGAAACACCCAAAAGGCAAAATACCCTAAAGAGTTGTATTCATCTGTGACAGTGGTGATGTACTCCGAATACACTTTTTTCAACAAAACCTAAAACCAAACCAACTATAAAGCCATGGATGGTGTTCAGTGCAATGTTCACCATATTGTTGTTCATGATTAAAGTGGCAATGAACAAGTGAAATGACTACAAATGCAATGTTCAGTGAGGTGCTCAGCGCCCACTAAAGGAATAGCAAGGACTCGGTCCCACTGGTTGATTTGCACCTACTAGGTGAGGCGCAACCAACCAGAGGAGTGGAATTGAAAAGAAGTGGAAATCCAAGCCAGATGGTCAATGAGTAGAATGTACGTCCCTACTTGTTTGTTGTGAATGTTAGTACAGATTAGTCTCATTGTGAACCATGTGTGTTCGTTCACAATTTTGGATAGTGTGTTTGTCCCTATCTGCATTTGTATAGTCTCATATATGTGTGTTCCTATTCCTAACCAGAGTGATAGTGAAGTCGTTCCCATTACAATTGTAAATCGTATGAACTCAATATATGTCTTGGTTCATACTATCATTGTTGGATTGGCGATATGCTCCCATCCAATGTTGTTCATCTTGAATTGGTGTATGTCCCAATTCTCTTGTAGTAACACTCATTTCCCTTTGAAATATGCTTTGTACAAAGGGGGGGAATGTTGGAGATTTACATTGGTTAGTACCATAGTAGCATGAATCGTCCGAGGCAAAAAACATTTTTTCAAAAGTGTAAGTGTTTTTCAAGAAAAGGCAATTAATCAAGAAAAAAATAGGAAAAATTGGAAAATTTTAAGATTGCAAAAAAAACGTACAAAAAAAAGAAAAATCGATCTTTTTAAAATTTAAATGCATTTCCATTGCATAGAGGTACATATTAGGTATTTCAATTGCATAGAGAATAGATACAAATTATGAGGAAGATAATTGAGATTGTACGCCACCAAAATCAGTCAACTTTTTCTTTTAGTACTTTTTTGAAATATTCGAATTTCATTACATTTGCATTTCAAAATGCATACCACTGTCATTTACCATTTCAAAATGCACACTACTATCATTTACAAGGGAACAAAAAAAGGGAGGGAGCAAATGGCAGCAGGTAGACTATGGATCAGTAGGGCTAAACTTCAACATCTCTTCAGGGTACTTGCCGCTCCTAATTTGAGAGACGACCTCAGTGTCGAACCCAACGTCATTCATGATGTCGAAGTCAGAATCTTCAAAAAGAGGCTCTTCATTATTTTCAAGCCATTTGGAATCTTGATCAATCTCATCAAGGTCGATCGGATGATCTTCCTCGATGGTACCTAACATTATAAAATACAATGCATATGTTAGTGACTCATGCGAATAATATTTTACAAGAATATAAATTAAATTTTCATATGAATTGAGAATTAGAAATGCAACATTTATTAACAGGATTAATGAAGAGAAAATGTCAAAAAAAAAATGCTAAAAACCTCTCAAACTTCCCGTTGAAAATCTCGATGTTCTCCTTGTTTGGTTTGTTTCGATTCTCGAAATCCTTGTTTGGTTTGTTCTCCTTGTTTGGTTTCAAATTGACAGCAAAAATTAAGTGATTTTTTTTTCTTGTATATTTTAACAAAAAAATCGCAATCCACAGATTTAATTGCGATTTAAACGCATTTAAATCGTGTTTTTTAAGAACTCACAATTTTTTACCAATTTTTTGTGATTTTTACCAAGTTATTCATGGGTTTGACCGCCACAGGGGTTGACTAGCATAAAACCGCAATTTATTGGCTGAATAAAGCGTTTTCCTCCGCGACTCACGATTTTTTCAAGATTTCTACTACTATGGTTAGTGCGACATAATCGAATGTTGTATTAATAGAAGTTAGTAATATTGTCTAGATTAGTGTTGGTCATATTATTAAAAATTAGTGTGTGCGTGTGAGTTGTAGTAACAACTCGCCTTTAGATTAGGACATGTGAGTTAGAGAGATAGGTTAAATTCCTCATTAGTAGGAGCAATAATCTATATAAGAAGCTCTCTGAATTTGAATAAACTTAAGAGATTCAATTTGTCGCATTGTGCCTCTTCAAATCTCAAAATGTCTACTAGGTTTCCATATAATGATGATTGCAATTTTCACTCTAATTTTAAGTCACAAGGTTGTGTTCATGATGCCTGCACTATATTTGTGCATTCAAACTTTTTAGGGCACAACTTTTGCAATGTTTTTTGAATGGAACATATCTTAGTTCCAAGGTATAGATTTGTAATTTTAGCATCCTATAGGTTTCAACTTTCTATCCCCATTCTATTCCTCAAATTAAGGAAAGAATTCAAAAAGAAAGCTTGTTGTAAACATGAACCAAAGTAAATTTATTTTGGAGTTCTAGTGCAATAGGTATGACCCTTCAATACAAATCGAGATCATGATCTTTTCCATTTCCTAGGAGAGGTTTTGAGCATAGTTACCAGATTTGGCCGCATTTGGCTGAAATCCGGAACGTTCCGCATTTTTGCGGGCTTCCGGATTAATAAATTCGGTTCGACGTATTTTTCTACATTAAAATTGTGTTGCAGGTACCGATACGTCCTGGGTACGTCCCGGAGGCGTCTGGAAAGGTACCGACAGGGAGAAACAATGGAAGTCAACAAAAAAATTTAGAAAATGTAAATCTAGTATGAACCCAACAATATATAAATAAAATAAACATTTAAGTATAAGTCTACATTAAGTTATATTTTATTTATATACTTTCAAGATGTTTGAGAGGGGTTTCAGACCGCTAGGAGCTATAATGCAAATTCTAGGTTTTGGAGGATCCTATCATATTTCAGAGTTAGTCAGATTCTAGGGTTTTAGGGTTTCAAACTTAGCCACATTTCAGGGTTTCAAGATTTCAAGGAGACATCATAGGAGGTATGAACGCTGCATGAAAGGAGGTATGAACGCTGCATGAAGGGATGTATGCGTGATAGAATAGTATGAGAACATCTCTCGCAAAGTGCCACAAGCCGATCCCACCCCATTCCCAGTGCACCCCTTAAGGCATGCACTCTGTGAGATTCAATGCACCGATGAGCCCTTGTGAGAGTAAGTGTCAGTAAATGATAAAGTTGAAAAATAATGGGAGTGGCATTCATGATTTTGTGGGCAATCAAGATGATTTATTCTAGATTTGAATGTACATTTTGTCTTTGAAGTAATGAATGAATGAATATTATATAGTTTTAAGTGTTTTATCATTTATAGACAAATAAATTCATACTATGGAGTTTCAAGTGTTTTACTAAAAAAATGAGTAATATACAATATATATACAGACATACCCACAACGTATCCAAATCAAGGTTTTTGAAAAATGGCATACCGCGTACCGAAGACGTCCCCGTATCCGTACCCGTACCCAAACAACATAGCATTAAAATATAAAAAAAAGTCAGAAGCCGTAGAAAATAGTCAATAACCCTAAAAATACTGCTGCAAACCCTAAATTTTTTTATTTATAGCACTCTTCGTGAAACAAAATGAAACACAGCGTCGCCGAGTCACTGTGAGAGATTGAGTCGTGAGGAGTTCGCAGTCACGTAGAAGGTGGAGAGCAAGAGATGCATTCGAAGGTGGAGAGTAGGGGACACGTTCGAAGGTGAAGTGGCTCCCATTTTGCTTGCCCGCGAGTGGTCTCAACACTGGGGGAGAGTGGCCGAGTGGTTTAAAGCGGCACAAGAAGACATTGTTAGCATGGATCCCCATTTATGGTGGCAGACGTATGGTTCTTCTACTCCAGATTTACAAAAGCTTGCCGTGCGTGTCCATAGTCAATGTGCTAGTGCTTCTGCATGCGAAAGAAATTGGAGCATGCATGATTTGATCCATACTAATAAGAGAAACCGACTAGGAGGCAAAAAGCTGTCAGATCTTGTGTTTGTTCATAGCAATTTAAGATTGCTTGAGCACAATCTTGCAAAAGAAGATGACAATCTTCATCTTGGAGAACCATCCTTTGAAGGAGTTGAGAAAAATATTGATAGTGTTGATGAGCTGGATGGAGGATTCGCCGATGGTGCTAGTGCTAGTGCTAGTTTTGATTTTGAAGCTGGGTTTGATGTTGCAAATGTTTGAAACTTAAGTTCTATATCAATTTTGAGCTTAGGCTCTAAACTATGAATATTTTGCTATCTTTTAATGTAATTCAAGTTTGAAATTCTTATGCATTTCTCATTTTTGCAAGTGTTAAATTAATGTTCATTCCTTAGTAGATTGAAATATTTTGCATATATATATATATATATAATTTTATTTTCTGAACCGGATTTTACTAGATTTTTTCAAAAATTTCGCATTCCGCATTTTTTCCGCCCCCTGAACGCATTCGGATTTCCGAACCTGGTAACTATAGTTTTGAGGGGAGGTACCCTACTTCCTCCTAGGATTACCCAGCCTGACCCCCTCAACCCTGAGCACTCCCCGATGAGCATCATTGTATTCTGCATTGGCTCTTTCATGGTGATAGAGGATGGCATCAAAGTCTTTTCCAATTTGGGTTTTGTTACAATTTTGATTGCTGATGACACTAAAGATTCTTCCAGCCCGAGCCTTGTTACAAATATATGACATGTTTCCTGTTCTTGTATTGGCCTGCTCGCATACCTTATACTTTGTTGGTGGGTCCTTCCCTCATATGACTAATTTGTACTTGTACTTGTACTTGGTCATATGGTTTGGGTTTTATCATTTTAGGTTTACCCCCTTCTTCGTTTCATTGATTTAGTTCTTAGTTTAGTTAGTTCTTATCCAAAGACCCTTACCCCTAGTACCTTTCTATTGTACTTGTTTGTACTCTCAAGTCCCATTGACCTATTTTGGTCACTTGTGGACATTAATATAATTTATTTCTTTCTTTCTATGCTATCAATATGCAATGGGTGTCGAATTTTTTTTTGGCATTGCCTATGAAAACACTTCTGAAGTTGGCAAATGAATGATTATTGATTCCCAAACAGAACATAGTTGCATTATAAACTAGCTAATAAATGGCATCCGCTCAGGTTCTAATCAATGTATTTGACCAAAAAGGGCACTGAAAAAAAAACAATCAAACAGGGACAACTTACCATAGGCTTTGCAACCTCCTCAGCTTTTTCCTTTCCATATAGTTGTTCAATAAATGACAGAGCAAACTCCATCGCTGTGCCTGGACCACGACTTGTAGTTACTATTCCATCTTTCTGAACCCTTGATCCAACTGTTAGAGATGAAGATAGTTTGTCGATGAATGATGGATGACAAGTTGCCTTGCAGTACAGAAAACTGGAAGCAGTCAAAATATTGAAGTTCTAACACTTTATTCTAGAAATCCATATATGCATATTTCAAGTTTCAGAAGCTTACTCAGTTGTTCAACATATCAAAGCATGTCTTACATACACCATAAAACCAAAAAAAATACGGTTGCAATAAGAAGAGGCAAATAAGTGCATTTCAATGTGGAAAAAGCAGTAATAGAAAATCCAAACGAGCACAGTTTATTTTATAATCCCTTCACGGATTATAGCATAAAAGATGATTTTTTGGAAAATAATAATGAAGTTTTATGATCTTAGATAAAACTAACAGAGTTGAATGATCTTACTCGCAATCCTTTTAACAGACCCCACGTCTCAAGGGCAACTGCTGGTGCTGCACATATAGCACCATAAAGTCGACCATCTGCTGCCTGCTTTTTAGTGATCCTTTCTAAAATTTCAGAGTCTCTAAGTCTCGAAGAACCTGGCATTCCTCCCTGAAACATTTAGGTTTTCAGACAGCTCGATAATTTCTTATCTAGTCAGATTTCAATAATCAACTAAAATTATTTAAAACTACATTTCATGTTATACCAGAAAAGCAAGAAAACACTACCAGATAATAATTGATTAATAGCTGAAGATATCTACTTACCCTGTTAATCTGAACATGATCTTTTAAAGGGTATCTTATAAAGAAAAATATGCTACACGATGCAACAAAACTATCGAAGATGTGTCAGATAGTATGCTTACAAATTATGAAAGCTGCAGATATCTAATTAATCTGTTTCTTTAGAACAAGACCTTTTAAAGGTCATGTCATAAAGAAAAATATGATCTTCAAAGCAATGGGCCTATGGAACACGTATCAAATAGTATGCTTGCTACAAGGTATGAATCAATCTATATATTCAAATATACAAATCAAATCACACTTATAAGATGAAAAGAAGAAATGAACAGTAAGCATACTGGTAAAACGACAAGGTCAAACATTTCTTCTGTGCAATTGGAGATGAATGTGTCTGCAACAAGCTTCACTCTCCTTGAAGCCTCAATCTGCAGGTCTGTTTCCACAGAAGCCACAGTCACGTCAGACCCTGCTCTTCTTAGAACATCAATCAAAATAACAGCCTCCATTTCCTCTGTGCCAAAACCAATTGGAACTAGAACCTGTAAAAGACAAGCTCTGATTAGGCAATCACCAAATGGACCGACAGACAACCAATTGAGATACTGACATTAAATTACCAGAATACCCGTACATGGCAGTAACTTAAAAGGCAGGCTATTCTAAGCTTCCCAATTTTCAATCATATGTTGCATGATAAAGTGAATCTCAGGTTCAGCAAAATATAAACAGGAAGCATTCTAAGGAAGCAGAATTAGCATTATTTGTATTTGCATCAGATCATAATTCTCAAAGTATCTTAGACTTTCGGTAAAATTGTACTGACAATTAGGATTTCCAATCAAAATAAAAGTTTGCAAACAACAGAAATCTCATAAAACAATTCAGTCGCAGGATTAATACATAGGTTACTATGACTCAACAGAAATCTCAACTTCAAAACAATTCAGTCGCAGGTTTAATACATAGGCCCTTATGACTCTCAAAGGTATCTGAACCTCTCTAAAAGTGAACCCTAAACACAACCCTGTTTTGTTACACAATGTTACCAGCTACTGTGTACATAAGCTCATATTTGCAATGTTATGTTGTAGTCTTAGGTACTTTGGGGTGTCACACTTCATGCATGTAAAAGCAGCTACCATGTCAAATAAGGTATCAAGCAACTAACCGGAATTAGTAATAAGTTATATAAGGGTCGAATTACCCATTAATGGTAACTTGGGCCCCAAGCTATGGTTGTTTCCCCGCTTTTTTGTAATTGAAGCATCTCTGGTATTTTTCAAGCTAATGGACGGCATAGGTGGTGCTAAGCAGATGGTCAGCAAAACAAATGTCTCTAGCAAATCAAAGGGCTTCATGAATGTGGGTACCATATGTATCATTTGCAGAAATATCTAAAAATTATATCTAATATCATGCTTGTAGAAGACAAGAGCATGCCTCCACATGCTATGACAACAGACAACATATAGGCCAAGCAAATGAATTCAAAACTTCTCAATGCAGGGACTCCACTCTAGACAAACAATGGCGCCAAAGGTGAAGCCATTCATGGAACTAAAGGGAATTTTTTTGAACTTTAATGAAAGACCTGGTGCCATGCGAATGTGGCTTTAGACCTTGTCCACTGCATTTGAAGACATAAACTACACTCACAGTATTGTGACCCATTGATAAGTTCTGCAATTTCTAATGCATACTATATTTTTTTATCCCAGAGGATTTGGGAGTTTAATTGTCACGCATTATCCAGAGGGTTCACCAGACCTCGTGCAGATAAACCATTAGCTTTGTCATGGCCTCAGACACTCATGGTTGAATTTTCTAGCCTAACTCTTCTTATGCACTAATGCTGAGTGTTGATAGAGCCAGCACAGCTTTGAATACTCATGTCAGGGTACCACCAAAAAATGACAAAGCCTGGAATATCAACCATCGGAAGACAAGCATTTGCTCTTCTTGTAATCGCTGGCCTTTTTTTTGTCATCAACACTTGTATGAATATGTAATATAGATATTTGTTGAATATGCTTCTAGTTTTCAAGTTGGTTTCGGGTTGAGTGTTACATCTGATCTCTCTGATATTTGTACAGAACTTGCAGATTTCCGAAATGAATACTATCTGTCATTACAAGTTCTAATATGTTGTTCCATTGGTTTCCTTGTTCAGTTTGTTTATTAAATTATTTACTTTTTCTGTCATGGTACTCTGATTGTTGTTCATAAGAAGCAATATAAAACTTTTCTGCTCACAACACATCGAAATTCCGTTTTGGTTTGCTGTCCCCAGATCACCACTGAGATTTTGGATCAAAATTATTGTCGCATTATCTTCTTTAGGGTAGCATGTCAGTTTTTAAGTTTTTGATCTGAAAATTGGATCAAGTTGATCATCTAATTCAATCAGCCAACATAGTCGACTGTTAATAGAGTTTAAGAAGTATCCGCAACACGCCAACACCTGAAAATCAGCTAGTTTCTGATAAAAAGGTTAAAACAGCATATGATTGGCTTCATAAGTCCCTTGAGAGTACATATTTGAGTTTATCTCAAAAAGTTATGCAAGTTCAAAAAAGGGGCATGTGATTTCGAGTTCATAACCAAAAATTATGGCCTCCGGAAGTTGGAGGACTTTTTTGGGTCCTTATTGGAATGTTTTTCAATCAAAACTGCCAAAAACCACATATTTTCTGAGATATCTTACAACCGGCTTTTACCAAATACGCCCTCGGCATTGCCCTTTTCTCTGTACTGTGCAAGTCTATCAAAAGTAACCAAGATTACACCAGAATTACTAGGTTGAGGTGTGTCTGATCTCTAGGTTCTTTGATATACTTGTCCTCATCGTAAATAGTGAACCGGCCCAATATTTCAAAGCACTGGTTATGGATGGTTCCACCGTACTCGTAGCCATACTATCCCATCTTTGAGGTACATAGAGAAAATCTTCTCGGTACTAACCACTTACCGATGCACTATAAACTCAAATGGCCGATGGCTTCCTATTGGCTAAAAACTTTGAATAGTGTTGTTTGAGGCCTGGGTATTGGTGGAACACACCTCACTTCATGCGCTAACAATGTCGTGCTTAGCCAAAAATGATAGATCCTACGATATTTTAAAACCCCTAGTATAGGGTTTCTAACCTAGGGAAATTATACGAAAAAACTTCGACCCTTAGTACCCCATAACTTTCACCACTTTATAATTCGAATTTCGGATTTAGTGAGTTATGTCAGCTAATTAATTCCACTATTCTCATCTATGTAACAAATGCTTGTATGACACTTTTAAAAACAATTCACATAATATTGTCATATGAAAAGGTACATTTGGAGTTTATAGAATCAGAGGAGGCTTAAGTAATCCAAACACTTTAGGAGTAGCCCTCTATTTTGACGAAGACATCATGTTGCGGATTTTCAAAAAACCCTGCAGTGCTAGAGAAACCCGTGACGAGGCTGCAGCCTATCAAAGAATCACACAACCTAAGTCCGATGAGTAACAGTTGCAAACGTGGCTCAATTTTGGACCTTCTGTTGGTTCAGATCTTTTCTTGGATGTTTCATGTGCCACTGTTGCTAAGTTTATGTATAAATACAGGCCCCTAGGATAGGTAGAGGATTCAATGGAAGTTGAGTTCAATAGTGTAGTTGCAAGTGTTGAGTCCATAAGTTAGGGCTCCAATGTTCTCCTAGGTGGTTTTACTTTTTAGGTGGTGTTGTAATTGTTTGAGAAGTGTTGTAAGAAGACAAAGCATTATGCATGCTTTGGGCAATTGTGAGTTGAAACTTTGTCCATGAAAGCCACTTGATGATCGTAAACCTGTACTTGAGAATTATATTGTGGAAAAGGGAGGACTAAGCACCTCACTCTGCTGGAGTTTTTTCCAAATTGGGTTTCTCCGGGCTAAACTATTGCGTCTTGTGTTTTCTCATGCTCTTTCTACTCGCACTTTATTTCCAATCTATTTCATATAAAATACCTTATATGTCTGTTTAGTAAGCAAAGTAGTGCATAACTGTAAAGTAACAATCATGTATATGTTAGAAGTGTAAAGTATCCATGTTGGTTATTCTTAATATGAAATGTTCATGTGGATTATGGATCATATTGGTATTAGAGCTGGTTTAGTTCCTTTGTGTATGGGTTTTATGTGACTATTTTTGTAGTTTTATGCCCGTTACCATAGCAACAAGTGCTAGTGGTGATGGTATTGTGGTTCCCTTGCAGCAAGAAATTTCCACAAAGAAGTGTAATAAAAAAAAAATCAGAGGCATGGCCCATCCTGATGAAGTACATCCATCTGACGAGGAATGGTTCCAAAAGTTGGAGGAGGATGTTACTAACATATCTCTATCCATGGGCAAGCTTTATAAGTTGGAGTCCATTATGGGGATTCTCATAATGAAGTTAGGCATTTCTATAGAAGCTCTAAAAGCAAGTGAGGAGATGAAAGCTCATGGGCATAAGGAGGTGGAAGGAAAACCCCATACCAACCAAGCTCCACCACCATTCCAAGTTGAAGCAAAGATTGAGATTCAGTCGTATGAAGGAGAGGTGAATGCGAAGAGGCTAGACCATTGGCTGGCTCAACTTGAGGCATATTTCAGTTTTCATTATATTATGAGAGTCAACAGATTTCTTTCGCAAGCTTAAAATTAAGCAATTGTGCTTTAACTTGGTTTGAAGGTTATGTTCACACCTTGATTGTTAAAAAGCTCCCTCCAATTTCTAAATGAGATGAATTTAAAATGCTAATCAAGAAACAATTTTATCATATTTTTTTGAGGAAGAGAGGTCCATGTATTGGCAATATCTAAGGCAAAAACAAGGCCCAAGCATGCAGGAGTATACAAGTGCGTGACGCAAGAAGACAATGCAAATGGGCAAGAACATAGTAGACCATGACATCTTGATGAAGTACGTGGGTGGACTCCATAACCATTTGAGGAGACCCATACTCTTGGCAATGCCTAGAGATGTAGATGAGGATCGTTCTCAAGCTCACTACTTAGAAATGGGCAAAAAGAAGGGTCCATCTACCTCTCCAAGCATGCCAAAACAACAAAGTGGTTCTTAGCAAAAGAGGAAAGGTCAATGGAAAGTTAAGCATAATGCTACTACTATTTTTTCTTAAAAGGATACTAAAAGGCGTTGTAGGCATTGTAATGCTAATAGTCACTTAGAGGAGCCTTGTTGGAAGTTGCATCCGTACAAAGGCAAGAAGATAAAAAAGGCTATGACTTCATTCCAACGGAATAAAAGTTGGGTGTAGCTCTGATGTGGATGAAATATTATGTTGTACCTTTACTCACAAAAAGATATGTTTATGTAGCAATAGTACTTACAATCAAGATGAGCTTACAAAATGTTTCCATATTAAACTTCATATTAAGAAGACAAAAGTTGATGCTCTTTTTTATCCTTGCTCTCAAGCAAATTTGATAAGAAAAGTGTTAGTGGACTGGTTTGGGGTTATAAACTTACAATCATCCTAATCCATATGCTTTGGGTTGGATAAAGCGAGTAGAGTTAAAGTGACCAAACAATGAAGTTGAGTTTGGTATTAATGAACATTTCACTGATGAAATCATAGTGGATATTGTGCCTCTTGATGTGTGTTGTGTAGCGTTTGGCAGCCCTTATATGTACATTCGAGATGCCATCTTCATGAGAAAAGCCAATCAATGCCATTTGCTAAAGGATGGCAAAATCTACATCATTAAAGCCTATGAAAGCAACTCAAAGATCTCCTTGGTAAGTGCCTCTCAAGCCAACATGTTGATTAATGCTAGTGGAAAGTTTGTTTTACTTTTTTTAAGATATATACAAAATAAAAAAATGGCTGCACATTAAAACTTCTTGTAGCATGTTTACTAAAAAAGTGCAGAAGCAAATGGTAGAGTTAGTGCAACGGTTCCAAGGAAATTTTCCATGAGCGCATGGTTTTGCCATCGATGAGGGCTATTTAGTATGAGATTCAGTTGCTACCAGATTGTCCTCTTCCAAATACAAGTCTCTATTGGCAGTCCTTGGTGGATGCCAATGAGGTAAAACAGCAGTTATAATCTTTGATTAATCAAGGTGTAATCCATCCTAGTACTTCTCCATGTAGTTCTCCAATTGTTCTAGTAACCAAGAAAGATGGTTCATGGAGTATATTTATTGTTTATAAAGCACTTAATAAAATAACTATCAAGAATAAGTGCCCTCTTCCACGGATTGATGATTTTTAGATCAACTCCCACATGCTAAATACTACTAAGTTGGATTTAAAATCAGGGAATCACCAAGTAAGGATTGATGAAGGGGACATATGAAAAATAACAATCAAGACAAAGCAAGGTTATATAATGGTTGGCATTATATTTCGTCTGTGCAATGCCCCAATTATTTTCATGTGGTTGATGAATGAGGCATTGAGGTTATTTATAGATGCTTTTGTTATTGTTTACTTAGATGATATTCTTGTTTTCGGCAAAACTTATGATAAACATCTAATTCATTTAAAATAAGTTTTGCAAATTTTAAAGGAGAACAAAATGTTGTTAAATGAAAATAAATGTGAATTTGCACAACAATCACTTGCCTATTTGGGGCATGTGGTTGGTGATGGAAAGTTGAGAATTGATTCGGCAAAGGTGGAGGTCATCATGAATTGGCCTAAGCTTTCCAATGTGACCAAAACAAGAAGCTTTGTCACTACAAATCAATATTTAAGGAAATTCATCAAAGCTTTCTCTTTCATAGTAGCACCTTTGTATGCAATTACAACATAGGGTAAGTCTTTACGTAGGATAAGAAACAACAAGATGCATTTGTTGAGTTTAAACACAAGATTAGCGATGCTCCAATTTTAACTTTACCTAACTTGCAACAACCTTTTGATATAGGAACGGATGATGGTAATTATGCTATGGAAGTCGTCTTATTGCAAAGGCGGTGAATATGTTAGTATTCAAAGCTATTTCATAGTGTACTTCTGAATTATTATACATATGATAAAGAACTTATGCTCTTGTTCAAGTGGTCAAGAAAAAGAAGAAATATCTAATGGGTAAGGAAACCATTGTTCATACAAATCACCGACCTCTCCAATATTTGCAAGCACAAACCAAACTCAAGCAAGCTAGACACTATAAATGGATGGGTCTCTTGCAACAATTTCATTTCGTAATCAAATATAAGAAAAGTGTGACTAAAAAAGTTAGCAGACATGTTGTCTAAACCTATTTTGATTCAAGCCATGGGCATCGTAACTCTTATTGAACCTTTTATGCATGAGTCTTATATAAAAGGATATGAGCATGATGCAAATTTTGGGGAAGCAGTAATTTAAGACAAGAGGTCCCAAGGTGCAAGTTTTGAGCCCAAGGAGGTTAATTATCTTCAAGGTAGTTTGCTCTACAAGATGCGTAAGTTTTGTGTGCCTAAAGGAGAAAGAGAGAAGCACATACTTCAAGGGTTGTTAGTCACATTGGAGTTACAAAGATAGTGGCACATTTACAAAGGCATGTTTATTGGCCAAACATGCAAGTTGATGTTGCCAAGTTCATAAGATGATATGTATTGTGCAATACAAGCAAGCCTAATAAGTTATTGTGGAAGATGGATACTAAACTAAAATAGTCTACCGCATTTCATCCACAAACTGATGGATGGATAAACGTGGTGAACAAAACACTAGTGCAGCTTGAGAGGGTGTAGTAGGAAGCATCCTATGAGTTGGGATGAAAATTTGGTGTATATTCAACATTCTTATAACAAAGCATTGCATTCTTCTACCAATATATCTCCTTTTGAAAATTGTTTTGGTTACTTACCTCCATATGCATTTGATGTTGTTTTGGGACAGCAATGCAAAGAAAATGGAAAAGTGGATCATGAGATCCACAAGGCTAAAAGGTTCATTGAGAAGATTAGGCAAATTCACCTCCAAGTGCAGGAGAGGTTGAGGGAGTCATAGGGAAAGTACAAAGCAAGACATGATCAGCACAGGACTGAACATAGTTTCCTTGTTAAAGACAAGGTATGGTTGTACTTGAGTAGAAAAAGGCTCCAAGGTAAAACTAAGAAGCTTAAGCCTATTAGATATAGTCCATTTCTCATTTTGGAACAAGTGGGCAAGAATGCTTTCATATTGGATTCGCCTCCTTATATGAAAATATATTCAGTTGTCAATGTTGAGCACTTACGTCTTTTTGATCCTTTGATGCTAGATGATGATGGAGACTTGTCATTACTTCTTTTGAAGACCTTGCTCCTGATGGTTAACTAGAATTAGAGAAAGGATGTGCTACAGAAGACAGAAACAACGAGTAGAGGAGTGCAAGAGTGGTGGCAAGTTGGGCTAAAAGGTCAACTACGCAACAAGGCCAAAAGGCATTCCAAAATTATTCCTCATTTACAGAGCTCCTAAAGCTTTTGGGGACCAAAAGCTTCTAATTGGAGAGGCATGATTTGAATTTCGGACCTAGTATGTTAACTATGTCAGCTAATTAATTCCACTATTCTTATCTATGAAACAAATGTTTGTATGACACTTCATGAAGACAATGTATGACACTTCTTGAAGACAATTCACAAAAAATTGTCAGCTAAAAAGGTACATTGGAAGTTCACAAAGAGAGAGGAAGGCTCAAAGTCATCTGAACACTTTGGGAGTACCCTTTTGTTTTGACAGAGACACCATGCCGTGTTTTTTCAAAAAAATCCATGGCAATGCCACGTCGTATCTGAGAAACCATCAAAAAATCATGCACCCTAAGTCCAATGAGTAACAGTTGTAAGCGTGGCTCAATTTTGGACTTTCTGTCAATTTAGTTCTTCTCTTGGGCATTTTGTATACCCCATGTTGTTGAATTTTTGTATGAATATAGGATCTTGGGATAGTCAAAGGTATTCAATAGAAGTTGGGTTCAGTTGTGCAATTTCAAGAGTTGAGTCCATGACCCAAAGTTCCATTGTTCTCCTAGCTAATTTTGATTGTTAGGTGATGTTGAAATTGTCTGAGAAGTGTTGTAAAAAGAAAAAGTATTGTACAAGGTTTGGGCAGTTGTGAGTTAAATCTTTGTCATGAAGGCCACTTGATTGCAGTAAAACTGTACTTAAGAATTATATAGTGGAAATGGGAGGAGTAAGCACCACAATTTGTTGGAGTTTTTCCCAAATTGTATTTTTGTGGGCTAACTATTGTGTCTTTTGTTTTGTTGTTTTCTTTCTACTTGCACATTATTTCCAGTCTATTTCATTTACAGCACCTTATATGTCTATTTAGTAAGCAAAGTAGTGCATCACAATAAAGTAACAATCATGGATATGTTATAAGTGTAAAGGATCCATGTGGGTGATTCTTACGATGAAATATCCATACACATTATAGATTGCTTTTTGATCACCAAGATCCCCTTAAGGGCAAGGTGAGAGCATACAATTGGTTATTTGCAATAGACCACTAAACACTCGAATAAAACTAAGCATGCAAAAGTAAAAGACAAAAAAATAAAACTGTAGATATAATCTTATACCTAAACACTATAAGCCCAAAAATAGTATATTTGTATAGGATCCACGAAACCACAATGCAAGAGGTGAAGCTTTTATAGCTCAGATACCATATTAAATTTCTAGACAAGTTACAAAAATGTAGAAACTACCTTAAGATAAACACCCACATGCATGCAATAAATAAATCTATGAAAGATTAAAAAAAGACAACATACAAATTTATTCAAGTAACATTACCACCTCTTTAGATTAAGATCTTTGGCATAAATCCACTAGCATAACAACAGTCTCTCATCCAAAATGTCTTCAACCACTAGCCTTCTATGCTCTTCTATAGATTAAAAAAAAGGGTAGGCTTAGGGTTACGGTTTGGAGGGTATATTACTTGTATAACAAGTCTTCTCAAAGATAAGACTTTCTTATTATTAGCCAAAGTCAATTATGTGACTATTTAATTAATAAGTTTCTCTAATAATAGGTAATGGATAATTGTGCACTAATTAATGCTTATCCATTAATTATATTACAAATGAATAATACAAGTGCATCTCAAACCATACAAAAGTTATAGTCACTTATACGTTATCAAATACACTAATTTCAAACATAGAAGTAAGAAAGATGTAGCACTTGGAAAATGAGAATCAAGAGCTACGAGCTAGATTGATGAGCCATGGACATTTTCTCATTGGTAATGTTGGTTGAATATTTTGTCGATCAGCGTACTGATAAACAAAATAGGTCTGATCAGCCAAAGTAGGAAGATTAGTCGTCCAAATGTGTAGGTTTACCACATCAGAAGGGGACTGATCTCTCCTCTCATCAAGGGGAGGTTCCCTATAGATAAGCTATATATATATATATATATATATATATATATATATATAAATAGAAAATAATACTCAAGGGTAGGACAAACCATCCATCTCTCTTTCTTCAGAGATGATGTGTGCAAATCAAAGGAAAAACTCAAGGGAAATGACAGACAACACTCCTCTTCTTTCAGAAGTACTATTCAGCAAACCACAAGAATACCCCTGGTAGTAAATGCAAAGTGTAGCAAAGGATGTAATAACCAGCAAATCGAGATGCAGCACATAGTCTTCACCTGAATTGCTCAAGAGTAAGATATGAAGGACAATGAGGGCACAAAGTCTTCCCAAAGTCCTTTACACAGAAATGAAAAGTAAACACACTAAAGGCAATTATGGGGGCACAAAATCTCTCCACACTTGACTCTTCAGGACACCTTCTTGACTGTTGTCACTAATTTTGCTTGTTGAATTAAAGGAACAGAAGATATATTAAGGAAAAAGACATAAGAACAGTTTCCCCAACAACAAAGATATCACAGCACAAAGTCTGAAAAATCACTTGCTTTCTTAATCCAATAACAAAATATGATCAACAAACTGAGCTCAAAGTCTCAGAAGTGCCTTTCAATTTGGGCAGAGTTTCGTTCTGATTGTCAAAAAGAGATATATTTACAATAGAAGAGAGTCCCTTATATAGCCTCTTCAAGAAGGACTCGGGAACCGTAACACATCATGTTGCGTTGGAATCTGTTAAGAAGACAGGCTAGAACTTAGGAGCGTTTACCCATTTGATTTTATCAATGCAGAGAAACAAGTCACGCTATTGAAAGTTTGCAACTTTCAATGTCCACCTAGCGATCTGATCTTACCTTCATCGTTCCTCCTTTTCTGGTTAATTGAATCGGGTCTTGGATTCAATTTGTTGTTTTGTTCCTTCCTCACTTTCTGCTAGTCTTGGCCTTAAAGTCTGTGAATGCATTTAGGTATGTAGATTCAAAGGATCAACGGCTATTTTATGAGCTTTAAAATTGACGTTCGCGCGCCCGTCACTATGTTTTCAACGGCTAGTTCGTTGTCTTGAATTTGACGTCTTCGGGCGCGTCACTCCTTGGTCCTTCTTCGGCTTTTATGTTTGGCACTTTCTTGGAAAGAAACTGCCCTTTCAGGCCTTAAGAAATGATCCGCTTTGGGTCGGGAAGAGCCCCCCGCAAGGGTATCTGCCCTTCGGGTGGTCTTTGAATAGCCTTCGGGGTCCTTCGGCGGCCTTCGCCTTAGAAGTCTCTCGCGGCCTTTTCCTTAGCGGACTATCTCTCGGGCTTTCTCCGGGGGCATTTTTCCGCACACAAATTGTCCGCGGACAATTCTCCCGGGATTTCTCCGTGGGTATTTTTCCCGCGGACAAAAAGTCCGCAGAATTTCCATTTTGTTCCGTTTGCCTTTGAGAATTTCCTTCGGGTTTTCTTCCCGCAGTCGCTTCTTGAATTCTTTCGGACTTTTTGTCTAAAGGAATTCCTTCGGACAAAAGTCCGAAAGAATTATGCCTTAGACTTTTTCAAATGCCTTAAACAAAAATCCGAAAGAATTTACCTTTGCGTCCTTCTTTGAAAATGACCTTTCCGAAGGGTATTTTTGTCGACCAAGTGCCCTCCACAAGGGCACTTGTCCTTCGAGAAGCTCTCTTGAACTTTTACATTTGAACCGCTCCTTTGAACCGTCTGAGTGAACCACTTGGTTGAACCAAGCCGTTGAACCGCTCCATTGAACCAAGGCGATGAACCGTTCCGTTGAACCACTTTGTTGAACCAAGGCAATGAACCGCTTGGTTGAACCAAACGTTGAACCAAGCCGATGAACCAAGCCTTTGAACCAAGCGGATGAACTAAGTTGTTGAACCATTTGTTTGAACCAACTGTTGAACCAAGTTTTGGTTCAATGGTTCAAACAAAGCCTTGAACTGACTGACGAACCATTTGATTGAACCAAAGGATGAACCAAAGCATTGAAACAAAGCGGATGAACCACCTGAGTGAAACAAGGCATTGAACCGCTTGGTTGAACCAAGCCATTGAACCATTCCTTTGATTGAACCCGCCGTTGAACCGGAAGCGTTGAACCTTTTGAACTTTGAACTCGTTGAACCTTTGAACCAAAGTGGTTCAATGGTTCAACGGTTCAAGCCTTCTTTGCTTAGATGCTTACCGATGGAGATTTTTTATTGAACCCAGGCACTGCTACAATCCTGCCTGCAGAGTCCGTAGAAACCAAGTTTGTAGAAATCAACCTGTAAAGTCCTTTGAACTTGGCCTGCAGAGTCCGTAGATTTTCTCTTCCTGCTGAGTCCGTAGATTCAAGCCTGCAGAGTTCGTAGATTTAAGCCTGCAGAGTCCGTAGATTTCTGAGAAGCTTGAAAAATGAGGAATTTGAATGTCCAGGACAAATTTTGAAAAGGGAAGAGACAATTTTGGTCTGTAGGACCAAAATAATTCAAATGTTGTCCCAAAAATGAGTGATATTTTTGGGGGACAAGTAACACTGAGGAGTTGCAACTAGAGTTGCAAACCAAGGAAGAAGTATTGGCAATGTTTCAAGATGATGGTCAAGGAGTGAAGGGGAGAGAAGATTCTACCATGCAAAGAAGAACATCCTCTACCAAAGATGCACAAACCATACCAAGGTATGCAAAGTAAGTACTCCATCATATTCTCTTTCTCCCCATCAAGATCTAGATGAGTCATTTGGTAAATTTGAGAAGCGTACTAAGGGAATTGACTCTCGGTTGCTAACCAAGATGGGTTATGGTGGAAAGGGCCAAGGCATCAATGGCCAAGGAATGACTAATCCCATAAAGGTTGAGGAAAGGTCTCAATACACAAGTTTGGGACAGTTTGTGGCCAAGAAGAAGTTGGAGAATGCTCCAAAACTGTTGAAGCAAGACAAACTTACAAAGCCAAAGGACCCAAGCCACTACCTTAACAAAAACAGCCCATGAAAGGTAATGGCATCATTTACTTTTTCAAATCTAATGAGGAGTTTGATTCTCTAGAGAATGGGCAGGTCTCTCATAAAGAGGAAGGTAGCATTGTGACACCTCAAAAGGCTAGAGAAGAGTCTTCAAAAAGAGAACAGCAACTCCATGAAGGAGGAAACACATAGTCGCTTCATGACTGTGAGTGAATACAAGCTAAATCCAAGAAGAGGGCAGCCTTTCAATAAGGGGAAAACCATCAAAGACGAATGCAAAGTGTCTCCAAAGAGAGGAGAACATCCCAAATGAGGGGGTAAAACATTACCACTTCGTCAAACTTGCACAAGCCAGCCTAAGGGCAGCCCAAGAAGGTATGGAAAGAACAAGTCTTCCATTGTTTGCTTCGATTGTAGGAGTAGCAGCCATGTAATTCAAAATTGTTGGTATAAATGTCCATATTCATTTTGTGGAATGAGTAACCATTGTCCGGTCATGTGTTGGATGAAGAAATCCATAAAAAAGAAGCATATGTACTTCAAAAAGAAGGATGCAATTTGTAAAGACCACTCTCCAAATAAGAATGAGGAGAAGGGCAAGAAGAGAATCTTATCCAAGGAAATGGGCAAGAATTATTGCACTCATCGCAACATGAGTGGCCTCTAGCATACAAAATGTTGAGAACTTCATCTACAACTTACACCCAAAGAATTGCAAGGAGCATTCCAAGAAGGAAGAGGCATCTACAAGCAAGACAAAATTTGTTCGAACATCTACAAGCCAAGAGGTAGCAAACGAAGAAGCCCACCTATCTAAGGAAGAATCCAACAAGAGGGAACAGCCCATAGAGGAACACCCATCATCATTACAAAGAGGTAAACATGCTAAGAGATCATTCCTTAAAGGATAGTTGCAAAGCTAAGAATAAGATTTGCATGTGTATGAAGAACTATCCAAGATGGAAACCATCAAGAGGGAGCAGCCCATAGAGGATTTCTCGTTGCCATTGCAAGTGGGTAATGGTAAGCAATCATTATTGATTTCAAGGATAAATTATTTGCAAAACTAAACTATTGCTTAGCATGCATATGTAAGCACCTCCAAATTACTTTTTGCGTTCCATTGTTGAAAGAAGCAAGGGAACTAACCTCATTTGTATGAACAAGTATGGAGAAATTTCACTTATTAAAGTGGATATGGAGCAGCCATTCAATTTAAAAAGCACATGTATGAGCAACCCATTGCATCAAGTAGGTTGTATCATTTTCATTATTCTCATGTTCATGTTCATATGCAAGTTGGCATGATTTCCTTACCAGTTCTTGTAGCATATGACAAGATAGGTAGATGAGGCACTCTATGTTAAGAGATAGCTCCAAGCACAGGTTGAAGACCAAGATATCACAAAAGGTGGCAGCATATTAGTTTTCCTTTCCTCTCCAATAAAATTCATAGTTACATCATGTATAGCATGTCTAGTTGTTTATCAAATTTTGTAGAATGCATTTGAGAAATCACATGATTGTAGCATGGAGATATAGGCTTGTTTTCATAATCACAGTCATTGTAACATGCCAAAGATGGCTGTTGTATGCACATGATAAACTGTAAACAGCTATAGCTAAGTTTGTAGCGTGATTTTAGAATTGTTGTATGCACATGGAGCATGGTTGCAGCAGGTTTTCCAATCAGGTTTTAGTATGACAGCAGTTGGTAAGGCATATTGTTAGGCATCTTGTAGCATACTCATAAGCCTAAGTGTTCTTCCATGAAGGGAAAAGAAGTGGAATGACTTCAGGTCATTGATACAAGGTGAGAAGTGCACCCATGGTGAGTAGCACTCCATAAGAAGACTGCTAGTTTCGATGGATGTGTGTTTTGGCATCCATGTTTCTTCATTGAAAATGTTTCGTTCAATATTCGTTGCATTTGTTTTGATTCAAACTTTGAGTTGCAAGACAAAGGCAACTTCGTAAATGCAATCTTGTTACTAATCCATGTATGTTGCTTTTGTTGTGTATACAAACATTGAATTGTCAGACTCAAGATAAGGGTAATTTGTAAAGTGGTGATTTGTTATAACACCAATTACATCATGATAAATGTTTTCTTCACTTGTTGAACGAATGTGAACAGGAAGATGGATGTTGTATAAGCATCTCTTAGAGGAAAGCTTCATCCTAGCCTACAAGCATGTGTATTGCAGCAAAAAGTCTAAGAGGAAAAGCCAAAAGGAAGACATGTCACCAAAGAATGCAAAAGGGTCAGTTGGCAGACATTGGAAGGAGTTATGAACTCTTAAACAGCCTGGTTTTTAAGGTTGAACATTAGGAAATCACTGTCCAAAAGAGAGGAAAAATGTATATAGTCCAAGAGGATAATGAAGAACATGCATCCCATTTGAGAAGACAGAAGGTAAATCCTTATCCTTTCAATATAGAGCTTTTGTGGGACCAAAAGCCTTCAAATTGGGGGCCTATGATATGAAAATGGGTTTAAGTTGATCATCAAATTCAGTTGGCCAAAATAGTCGATTGTTAATAGGGGTTAATAATTATTTGCAACCCGCCAAGTCTTAAAAAACACCTAGTTTATGATACAAAGGATAAAACAGTGTATGGTTGGCATCAAAAGTACCTTTAGGGTACATATTTGGGTTCCTCTCAAAAAGTTATGCAAATTCAAAAATTTGTATGTAAAAGTTATGGTCTTCAAAAGTTAGAGCGCTTCTCATGGTTGCGAAACCGTTGGTTCATGCAGGTGGCGGTTTCGTAACCTCTGCGGCAGTTTCATCCTACATGAAGCAACAGATTTCGCCCATATGCAATGCACAAGATGATGATAGAGTAGAGAGTTGTTTGAGCTTCACTTTTCCGACCTTTGGGCTTCTTGATCAAGCCTAAGAAATGTTGGAAAGGTTAAATGAGCCCATGGGGGTTCAAAAAAGGCAAAGATGCAGAGAAGATGCATAACTAAGGCAATTGACAACAATCAAGTGCACTTGAACATATGGGAGTTTAGTCCAGTGCAGAGCAGGGAGTCGAGTGTAATATCCCCATTTTCACATCACACATGAGGAGGTTTGAAGACCTTTAGTCTATTTACCCATAGACTAGAGGGTTCCTTTTTGGGGATTGTATTTTATTAATTATTTGCCCGAATAGTGATTTTTATCATTTGTTGTTTTAAGGCAATTAATTATTTAACTAAAAGAATATGTTGAAAATTTGATTGGTAGGCTTCAAGTGATCAAAAGAGAAAGAATATTTAAAGGAAAGTCGGCAAAAGGTCGGATTTAATGAAAGCTTTACCCTTCCCAAGTGATTCGCCCCACTTGGAGGGGTATATTCGTGATTTGGAGGACTCTTGTGCATGTGCAAATTCAGGTTATTGCTCTTCATGCATGAAGGAAACTATTGGGATGTATGTCTAATAGTAATTGCTCTTGTGATCTATCTATAAAGGTGTCTTTTGACGCCACCTTGCAGAGGAAATTATTTGTTGATGCCCTAGAAGACTAGCGATTTGCTTGTGGAGGTCTAGCGTAGGGTTTTGAGCTTATTTTTGAATGTAACATGCTTTGGTAATTTTCTGCTAACTATTCTAGGTGTGGCGACTTGTATTGGAGGTGATTTGCAAGTGATTTTGAGGTCAAAAAGGCCAAATAAACATTCTGAAATTTATTGCTAATTTTCTACCTATTAGCGTTGGGGTTTTGAGGTGATTTGCAGATGTTTGAGACTTCAAATTAATGCAAAACTTTCTAAGAATTTTCTAGTATTTTTTCTCGACTTTGGTAAGTTGGGCGATTCATCTAAAGGGTTTGCAGGGGTCATTTCTTGGCTCAATAAGTTCGTTGTAATTTTCCTCATAATTTTTTGATTATTATGGCTATTTATGACAAGGGTTTGAAATAAAAAATCAATCAAGAAGCAAGTGTAAGTGTGGAAGAAAAATCAGAATTTAAGGGTTATTTGCAAGTGGTAGTTAGGCTTCACAAAAATAAGAAAAAAAAGTACATATTCATAATTTCAACTTGGTACTTATTTTGGCATAATTTGTGATGAATTGTAAATCAATTAGTTGTTGAAAATTGCTTACAACACCGTTGAAGTGTGATGCCTAAAGTTTGAAGGGCAAATTTATTATTGAATAAATATTTGGGAGCTAGGGTTGGCTGAATTTGTTTATTTCATAATTCATTTTATTGTGGATTCAAGGCATAAATAATTTTATATCCCAATATCCCAACCTTTTGGGATATTACAGTGGTATCAGAGCCATTTTTCCTGTCTTCTTGTGAAGTTGTAATTGATGCAATCAGGTAAAGAGACTTTATTTTATCAGAGAAGGGAAAAGACCATGGGTGACCAAAAGCCTAAAGAGTTTTCTACAGAACAGGTGAAGTTTTTACAAGGTTTGATTAAGGATAGTCACAAGGATCTTCAGCATACTTTGGGTATGCAATTTGCAAATGTGTTGAGAGCCACACAGAAAGGAAAGGAAAATCATCATTCAGATGAGAATAGTTTGAATGGTCATGAGAGGGTTTCTGTTGATCCCCCTCATAAATTCTTCAAGGGCACGTTTTTGCAAAAGGGACTAATTGTGGAGGTTGAGACATCAAAGGATAATCCCTTTGAAATTAATCAAAGAGAACATGCAGCCCTGAATTATGAGACACAAGCTCTTCTATCTTTCTGGGACTATGGTGAGATGAAAGAGGGATCCAAGCCAAAGCTTCATAATATGCAACCCCGTAGAGATTTGCAACAAATGTTGGGTAAGATTTCCCTTCCTAATTTTGAAGGTACTGATAAAATTCTTGTGAGATCATGGTTGCAGAAATTAGAAACATATTTATCTCTTAATCCTATGTATGAAGAAAAAGCTCTAAAATTTGTCACCCTACACTTGGAGGGTATTGCTCATGAGTGGTGGTTTCATGGCCTTATGACACAAGGTCATGGGTCTATTACTACTCTAGAGGAGTTTAGTAAAAGGATTATGGAGAGATTTGATAGGAGAGATCTGGAAATACATTTTCGTGAGTTGGTCCAACTCAAACAAACACATGATGTGGAAAAGTATGTTACTGATTTTCAAGGTGCTTCATTTATGGTCTCAGAGGTTAGTGAGAGAAGATTGGTTGTTATATTCATTGAAGGATTGATTAAACCTTTGAGGGGTTTGGTCAAGGCTATTAATCCTCTTTCATTACAAGATGCCATCACTAAGGCATTGGATTTAGAGTTTTCAGCTTACAGGGGCCATGAAGGGCCAAAAGGGCAACCAAAAGCAGCCACCTATTCGTTGCCAAAAGGGGCAAATAGTGGACAGCCAAGGTCTGATTTTTATGGGCAGTCAAAGCCACCACAAGTGCAACCTACAATACCACCTATTGGGCAACAAAAGAAAGCTTGCTCACCTTATGTGCCACCTCATAGATCGCTGCCCCCTAGTGGCAATATAAAGGATGAGAGGGATGAGTTAAAGAGGAAGGGATTATGTTTCACTTGCAAGGATCCATGGACCAAGGGCCATCGTTGCATGGGCAAGAGACATATCCACTACATTGAGGTAACTGATGATGATTTTGATTTTGATATTGTTGATACTAATGTTGAACAAATTGAGAATGTTGACAAGGAGGACACACAAGAATTGGGAAGTACACTTGCTTCACTTTCAGGAGCCCCTAAATATTATCCTTTTCATGTGAGAGGAATACTAAAAGGGCACAAGGTCACCATCTTGGTTGATAGTGGGGCCACTCATAATTTCATTGGTAAGAACTTGGTAACAAAATCAGATCTTGAAGAAGAGGAGTTCCAAGGTTTTAAGGTCACTCTAGCAGATGGATTTGTTCTTCCTTGTACCAAAAAGATTGCCAATCTCACCATTTCTGTAGGAGAATATGAGGTATGTGGTGATTTCTATATAATGGATATAGGGGATATGGATCTTGTGCTTGGAATTCAATGGTTGCATTCCTTGGAAGAATTCTCCCTCAACTACAAAGATTTGACTCTCAAATTCAAGATAGGTAACAAGAAAACAATTATTCAAGGTTTGGTTAATGGCTCCCCTCATACAAATCTTGCATGTTGCAATATGTTGCAAGAAAAGGTAGAAATCAATTCTTTGTCTTTCATATCAGCCAATTGGAAAGAATTGATTATCATGAAATATGCTAAAAACAAATTTGCTAGTGACTTGATTGAAGGTAAAATTGTTGACAAAAAAATTCAGATTAATGAATGGGCTTATCCTCTACAAAAATAGAGTCTTTTCATTGCATGAATCTAAGGTGAAGGACACTATCTTAAGGGCTGCCTATGACACTCCTTTCGCTGGTCACCAAGGGTATTTGAAGACCTACAAACTTGTGAGAGAAAGGTTCTTTTGGAAGGGTTTGAAGAAGGAGGTACTTAATTACATTCGAGAATGCTTAGTTTGCCAAAAAAACAAAAGTGAAAATATTTTTCCAGCTGGTTTATTACAGCCCCTTCCTATTCCCTCACAAAAATGGGAAAGTATTGTTGACAATTTTGCCCCCCACAGGGCAAATTTTCACCCCTGCAGTTTGAAACTTTGCTATGGTGCCAAGTTTGTCTTGTAAATCAGTTTTGGGGTCCTCAAATGAGCATTTACAGCCACCCAAGTGGCCATCTACAGCCAGGTGAATTTTAGTCATGCAGAGGTTTCCAAGGAGCTTTCTTGATTATAGCCAAAAGTGAAAATACAGCCAAGACATACAAGCTGTAAGTTTAGTTATTTTGTCTTCCCAAAGAATTTTTTCGGGCTATAAGAGGTGGACTATTTCTTTGGACATTCTGTCCGAGAGAAAGCAGCTCTCAAAGGACTGTGTAAAAATCCGAAAAAATGACTAAGTCGCAGTCGTTCTAAGCTTATTTTCTTTGGACTTTTTGTCTGAAAGAAAAGAGAAAAGCACAGTTGAGAAGACCCGAAGGGCACCTACCCTTCGGGAAGGTCCAATTCAAAAGTCCCGAAGGGTATGTAACCCTTCGGGTTGGTTCACTTTATGGTTTTCAAGTCAAGACAAAAGTTCCAAGGGACGGTTTCAAAAAGCCCGAGTGCCCTTTAAAAAGCCCAGGTGCCCTACAATTCTTCCGAAGGACACTTTTGAAGGTAGAGATGCCCTTGCAGAGGGCACTTGGTCGATGAAGTGGACCTTTTCAATTCTTTCGAAGGGCACTCCTGGAAGACATAGCCCTTGCGGAGGACATCTGGGAGTTATGTAGGGACATTTATAATTTCCCCGACGGGTATGTGCCCTTGTGGGGGACACTTCAAGCACGAAGAAGACCTTGGCAAAAATTCTGAAAGACAATTCATTTTTCCGAAGGACACCTGACCTTGCGAAGGGCACTTGGTCGGTGGCATGACCCTTTCAAAAGTTCTGAAGCGCATTATTGGGAAGCAGAAGCCCTTGTGGAGGGCACCTCTATAAAGCGAAGGACAAAAGCAAAGTTCCCGAAGAGCACTTGCCCTTCGGGGAAAAAATAGCCACAGGAGACGAATTCCTTCGGACAAAAAGTCCGAATAAATTCGAGAGGATAAAAACACGAAGAAAATAAAAGAACAAAGGCAAAGAAGGAAATCCTTCAAAATAATTGTTAAACAGGTAATCCGCAGGAATATGAAGTCAACAAAACTCTGAAGAAAATGAAAGGGCAAGACATAAGAGCCTAAAAGAATAAATTCGAGAAAATTGGTATGGAAACGAATTCCTTCGGACTTTTTGTCCGAAGGAATAAGGACAGTTTCAAAAAACCCGATAGAAAAGACAAGGGTGTAAGCAAAAGCCAAAAAGAGAAAAGGAAATGCCAAGCCCAGGAAAGAGAAGAGACAGAGAGTCCTTCGGACAAAAATTTCGAAGGATGAACGCTAAAATAAAGCCCGATTCCTGAATTAAAGCAGAACACAAGAAAACCCAGAGAAAATACAAACAGCACTGAAGCAGAATTGAACATGGACATAAGCATGAACAACGAATAAAACAAACACAGAATAAAGACAAAGGGAGGATGAACAAAGATCATGCACAGACTAATGTGAGTGACTCTAACGAAGTGAATGCGTTTAAGAAAACAAGCATGCCTCAGTTCTGAAAATAGAGTTGTCTTGCATGATGAACGGGCAAAGCGTTGAACGTTTCAAATAACCAGAAATTCCATGCACGCACTCTCGTTTGTCTTAAAGCTTCAAACGTTCTGGCGGTTCAAACGGAATTCTTAATTTGGCATTTGCATTGATTTCATGCAAAGGGGAGACTTTCAAATGTTCCAGCAGTTCGAGTGAATTCGACTACTCTTGTTTTGAAGTTGACTAGTTTTCAAGTCAAGACATCTATTCGTAGGTGTCATGCATCCAAATCTTGTCTTCTTCTTTTTCAATGCCAAGGATTCTTTATGCAAGACACCCAGGTATAAACCAAAGAAAGACAAATTTGGAAGATCCATGCAATGCAATTTGGACTTGCGTTAATGAAGAGTTAACTTCCTCTCTGATTTTCAACGCCAATCTCTTGGCTCTTTGTAATTTTTTATATTAATGGTTTTTCAGCGTTGTAAAATATATCCCTCTTGGTAAGACCAGACTCTGTCATTAGTGAGTTGTGTAACCTCTTCAATCAATAAAAAGATTGTACTTTTAGATTTCAAGCGCTGGCATAGTGTACATTCATTCAGCAATTTGCATACGTGGTAAATTTCTCTCCCTTCCCAAATTCTAATTCATACCTAGTTGCTAGCTCATCATATTATGCAGATCATGTTCAGTGTTTTATATGTCTTTTGCTAAAGCTGTAAACGTATGTTAGGTGGCTGCAAAGTATCTTGTATCAAACCTCTCTCCATCGTTTTCCTTCACGTTTTTGTCATTAGATCAAACCTTCTCATGAAATATTTATGCATAATGATCAATTGAAATCAAAGGTCTTCATTTTCCCTTGTTTGATTCAGTGTTCAAGGTTCCAAATAGAGTGGATCAGCATTCTAGTGTATCACCATCATTAGGTAGGATTTTCCTTTCAAGTTTCTTTCTCCTTTTTCCATGATAGATTCGCAACACAAAGTAGAGATCCGCATTGATACATCTTACAAGAACCAGCTTTCTCTAAAGGTTCTTCTCACCATTGAGGCACCCACCCTCGTGAGAACATTCCATTGTTTCCACTGAAGAGAGGATTAGCCATTTAAATACGTCTTTGTTTCAAGGTGCAACCCCTGGTTAACAACAGTTTTTGGCACGCCCGATGGGACCACGAAAAAGTTCTTTGCATAGAGTTTTTGCAACAGCAGAAGATATTCATCTACATCCAGTTGCAAAGTTCATAGCATCATTCCAAAATCCATTCATGCCAAAGATTACCACAAGATCAGCAAGTAAGGGTATTCCTTTTGAATTTGTAACTTATAAAAAGCAAGGTCTAGAAGGGCAAATCCATATTCTTAAAGGGAATATTTACCTCCCCTCATCCTATCGTTCTAAACACTGCAATCCCCACCATCCAGATGGCCGTTAAAAATCAAGTGTTTGCTCCATTCAATAGGAGAAGTCCATTGAATCTAGTACAATTAGATGACATTTCTGTATCTACTCTCAAAAGTATTCCATTTTTCTCAAGAGAAAATCAAACAACCCCTATTGAGCATATCTAGAATGTGGCTAATCTTTGTTCAGTTCATAATATTGTTGAGGATAATGTTGCTATTAGATTGTTTGATGCTTCTTTCAAGGGAAAAGCATTACAGTGGTATAAAACCCTGCCACTTAGATCTGTTTCCACTTGAAATAAATTGGGTGCAGCCTTAGTCAAACAGTTTGAAGACAAATCTGATCACTTATCTTTAGTTGAGCAATTAACTGCCATATAGAGAGCTCCTCATGAGTTCATGTCTGATTTTAATCTCAGATTCCAGAAGACATGAACCAGGGTACCAATTTTGATTAGGCCATCCCTTGAATATGCATTTCCGTATTTTTTGAAAGCTCTTAATTTTGACATTAGTGTGATGATACAGTCAATGGGTGGTGCTACTTTGCCAGATACTTATGAAGTTGCAATAAGGGCAAAAAATAGTTTGATACAAGCAGGTAAGCTTTCTCTAAGACCTTCAATGCCCATATTTCAAAAAATAAGTTATGTACCAGCCTCTCAAGTTCTTCAAATTCCATCCTTAGCTCCTATTCTAGCACCTCAAGTTCCTATTACAGCCCCTACTGGTCAAGCTAGTGAGATAGAGAGTTGAAAAGTTTTCTACAATCTTTTGAAAATGAAATAATACAGCTCAAAAGACAGCAATTTCAGTCAAATAAGCCCTATCAATAGCAAAATCAAAACAACTATCAATCCTTCAAAGATCAAAAGTCTCCTTATCAGGGTTTCAAAGAAAATAAACCACCCTATCAAGCACAAAGAGCCATAACTCCAACTAAGCCATATGCTGCTCTTGATCCGAATGCTCCCTCCACTTCAAAAGCCATTGTTCCAACCCCACCTCAAAATAATTTGGTGCAGGATTTAGGTTGGCAGCCCTCAAATCTCAATGATGCTCAAAACCAAGCCTTAGTATCACAGAACATTACCATGCCACAGAAGACACAAGAAGAGTTCTCTTTTCAAGGAGGTCAACATCAAGATACAAGTTTGACATCACAAGGAGTGACTCATCAAGTTCAAGAGCAGCCTGATGCTATTAATATAAATTGACAGGTCAATGATCATGTTGCTTTTACTCAGAATGTTAAAATTAACGATTCAAGTGGTCAAGTCGCTACTATACCTATCAGAAAACTAAAAGAAGAGTTGTTGAGGAAGCCCAAGCGGTAACAAATACTTTAAGTGCTCTTAGTATTGTTGCTCAAAGTACAAAAGAGCAGCGTGCTGCTCCCACAGCCCAAAAAAATCAAAATATAGAGGTTATTAAAGTGCAGCAAATACCTCTAATTTGTGAGCAGCAAGTACCACATAAAGTGCAATCAAAGGTTAGTGCATCTCAATTCAATATTGTAGATCAAATGAAAAAGTTTAACATCAGTATTAGCATGTGGAATTCTCTTTCAATTCCAGGGCAAAAGGATAAACTCATTCAAGAACTTTCAGCTCTTGAATTGTCTCCAAAACCGGTTGAGAAAGGTGTTGTCTTGACAAATTCGGATTAGCCAACTAAGCAACAGGTGCAACAAGGAGATAAGATGTTAAAGTTGGACAAAACTGAGATAAAAACAAAGAAAACTCTCCATTTTTATCTTTCTTTGATAGTGGGTGATACTTTGGTACATAATTGTATGGTTGATAGTGGAGCTAGCAGTACAGTAATGCCCAAACAGATTGCAAACAAGCTCGGCCTTGTTTATGAGCCAAATACTAAAGAGGTATTGTAGTTGGATGGTTCACCAGCAAAAAAAGTAGGCATTATCAAAGATTTGAAATTGACATTACATGCTTGTCCTAACGTTACTATTCATCAGGATGTTGTAGTGGTGGACTTGCCTCCTTATTTCACTATGTGTCTTTCAAGGGACTTCACCTCAAAGATTGAGAGATATTTATCAACTAATTGAACCTATTTGTTGTTCAGAACCAGGTATGGTACAAAAATAACAATTCATTCAGAGCCTATTGCACATTTTCATATGGAGTCTTATACGCCAAATGTGGTCAATGCAAATTGCATCATCTCAGATGAAATATTACAAACTAGTGATGTAGAAAAGGACTAGCCTTTGGATGGAGTTCTAGATTTGTTTCTTGATGAGTTGGCTTCTACCTTGCATGAGCATGATCTTTACAAGTTGATTGAAGAGGAAGGTTTTGGTGTGTGTTGTCTTCATAAGAACGATGCACCAATTCCAGCCATGGTCAAAGAAGACGAATCTAATGAAAGCTTGTGGCAATTGTACTTTGATAGATCAAGAAATAAGCATGGAACCAGAGCTGGAATGATGTTAATTTCTCCTATAGAACAAAAGTATTTCTCCTCTATTAAATTTCAGTTTGGTTGTTCAAACCACGTTGCTGAATATGAAGCACTAGTTCAAACTTTGCAGTGGGCTAGAAAGATGAAAGTAAATTGTTTGTAAGTGTTTGGAGATAGTGAACTGGTAGTCCACCAAGTAAGAGGTTTGAATATATGCAAGAATATGTTGCTTAAATCTTATAGACAGAGTTTGGGATTTACTTGAAGATTTTCAGACTTTTAATATTTAGGCAATACCAAGAGATAAAAATAAACACGCTGATAGGTTAGTTGCTATTGGGGCACAATTTAATATTCCAGTTGATGTAAAAAATGACATTTTTCAGTTACATATAAAGGTAGTTGTAAGGCCTTCTGTTCCGGATAACCAAGAGAATTGACAGGTGTTTGAAAATGACAATCAAATTATGAGATTTTTGCAGGTAGAAGCTGAGTTTTCTTTAAGAAATCAGTTGAAACACTTACAATAGTATGGTGATCAAATTGTACAACTGAAAACGAATAGGCTACCCAAAGGATTGGTCACTCTTGAAAATATTTTCAGTGAAGACGATGAGCTAAGGAAAGAGAAACCATCTTTGTCAACAAAAAGCACTATGCCAATGTAGAGATTGCAGCTGGTAAAATTTTGAAATTGGGCAAGGTATGCACTCACAAAAAAAAGCCTTCATTGATTTATGGACGAATTTTGTTGATATATCCACATGGCAGTATAGTGATCTCAAAGGTTTTGATCCAAGTTTGGCTCAAGACACCATTGAGTTAGAAGAAGAAACTAAACCATTGAGACAAAGACAAAGGCCAATTAATCCAAAGCTTGAGCCTTTGATGAGAGTTGAGCTTTACAAACTCATAGAATCAGCGATTATATTTTCAATCAAGCACTCAACTTGGGTGGCGAACCTCGTTCCAGTATGGAAAAAGAATGGTGAGATTCGTTTGTGCTGATTTTCGAAATTTAAACAGGGCTTCGCTTAAAGACCACTATCCATTGCCATCAATGGAACAAGTTTTACAGCTTGTTGCAGGTTCAGAGAGTTTTTTCTTGTTGGATGGATATAGTGGTTACAATCAGATTTTGGTCAAAGAAGAGGACCAATTCAAGACAGCGTTCACGACTAAATAAGGGACATTTGCATACAGAAAGATGCCATCGATTTGTCTAATGCTGGAGCAACTTTTCAGAGAGCCATGGATATGGTCTTCCAAGGCCTTCTTAACAGGTTTGTGCTTGTTTATTTGGATGATATGACAGTGTTTTCAAAAGATGCAGAAGATCACATGGTTCATCTCAAGCAAGTTTTTGAAAGGTGTAGGCAATTTGGGAAATCCCAAAAAAGTGTGTATTTTCAGTTCATGAAGGTAAGCTTCTTGGACATGTTTCAAAGCACGGTTTAAACATAGATTCTGAAAGGATTCAATCCATTCTTGCACTCCCCTTGCCTAAAAGCAAAAAGGCTTTGCAAAGTTTCTTTGAAAAAATCAATTTTATTAGGAGATACATTTCAGATTTCGCTACTATAACTAAACCACTTACAGCCATGCTAAAGAAGAATCAGAACTTCAGCTGGTCCAAGGAGGGAGTAAAAGGGTTTGAAAATGTTAAGAAAGCCATATCAAGTGCTCTACGCTTTTAAATCCAAATTTTACGAAAGATTTCATTCTGTATACGTATGCTAATATGGACACCATTTTAGGCATTCTTATGCAGCAAAATCATGAAGATTTAGAGCAGCCAATAGCTTTCTACAGCCAAGGCTGGGAGGAGTATGAAACAAGGTATTTTTTTGTTGAAAAGCATGTCCTTTCAGTTATAAGATCTCTGAAAAAATTTAGGCACTTGTCTAATAATAAAATACAGTTAATGGTTGCTCATCTAAGCATCAAAGAATTTCTTCTGAACAAAGACAAATGAGAAGAGAGCTGGTTGGATAACCAAAGTAATGGAATATGACGTGGAAATTAAGGTTACAAAGCTGGTTAGAGGCAAAGGACTTTGTGAGCATCTAGCTCAAGACTTGCAAGAAACTAATGAAGTTGTTTTAGTGTCAAATGATGAAGAGATTGTTGTTGTTCACACCTCACCTTCCTGCCGGTTTAGTGATATGATAAGCTATCTGCAAGATGGTTTTTACCCTTCTCACCTAAGTGCTTCAAAAAGAAGGTATTTCAGATTGCAATCAATTTCATTCTTGCTCGTTGATGGTGTTTTGTTCAAAAAGGATATTAATGGAATGTTACTAAGGTGTATGGAACCAAGCCAAACTCAAAGATTACTTGAAGAATTCCATAATGGACATGGTGGAGGACACTTTTTCGCAAGAACTACAGCACTTAAAATCATGAGGTGGGTACTATTGGCCTACTATATTTGGCAATTGCCATACATGGGTTAGGAAACGCAAACAATGTGCTATGTTTGTAGTAAAAGTTAAACTTGCAGCCCTGCCCCTTCAGCGAATTGCAGTGGATCAACCTTTTGTCCAGTGGGAATTGGACTTTATTGGTCTCATTAATCCTCCTTCGAGTTGAGGGCATAAGTGGATTCTAACAGCTACGGATTACTTCACACGTTGGACAGAAGCAATTGCATTGAAGGAAGCAAACGAAACTAATGTTCTTGATTTCTATGAAGGTCTGCTTACTAGGTTTAGAGTTCCTTCAACCATTATTTATGATAATGCAATGGCTTTTGTGGGATCTAGGATCAGCCAATGTGTTGTCCAATATGGAGTTTATCTCAGCACTTCATCGAACTATTATCCGCAAGGAAATGACCTTGCTGAATCTACAAACAAGAACCTCTTAAGGATCATACGAAGGACTATTGAAGACAATCAGAGGTCATGGCATCTCAAGTTGAAGTCAACTCTATGGGCTGATAAGATCACCTACAAGAGGTCAATAGCCAACTCTCTATACACGCTAGTCTATGGTAAGGAAGCAAGGTTACCTATTTCTCTTGAGTTTCCAGCTTTAGAACTAATGCATCAACTTGAGTTGTTGGAGAATGAGCCTATAGAAATCAAGTATGCAGAGCTTATGGAGTTGGAAGAGACGAGAAATCAATCCATGCTAGCCATGGAAAGTCATCAGGCACAGGTGAAAAAAACGTTTAACAAAAGAGCTTCCTCACTAAGCTTCAATGAAGGAGATTTGGTCCTCAAGTGGGATGAGGATCGAGCCGAACTAGGAAGGCACACAAAATTTGATTCCCTTTGGAGTGGCCCATAACCGATCTCCAGCTACAAATCCCACAACGCCTTCCAACTTGCCAAGATGAATGGCCAAGAGCTTCCAATCCCAGTCAATGGAATACATCTGAAACATTGCTATTGAAGAGCAAAGCTCTATGTACATAGTTGTTTTTGCTTTCCTCCAAGTGTTGTTCAAGCACAGTAGTTTGCTTCAATTTTGTTCAATAAGTGCTTGTTTGCACATTTGCTTCTTAGTTTTCCTGCTTTCGTGTTTTTTCCTTCCTTTTTGAGGGAGAAAGGTTACTTCAGTCGAGGTCGGGAGGAGATTTTCAGTCAGAAATCAGGGTCAGCCACCCAAGTGGCCATCTACAACCAGGCAATTTTAGTCATGCAGAGGTTTCCAAGGAGCTTTCTTGATTACAGCCAAAAGTGCAAATACAGCGAAGACATACAAGCTGTAAGTTTAGTTCTTTTGTCTTCCCAAGGACTTTTTTCGGGCTATAAGAGGTGGACTATTTCTTCGGACATTCTGTCCGAGAAAAAGCAGCTCTCAAAGGACTGTGTAAAAGTCCGAAAAAATGACTAAGTGGCAGACGTTCAAAGCTTATTTTCTTTGGACTTTTTGTCCGAAAGAAAAGAGAAAAGCATAGTTGAGAAGACTTGGAGGGCCCCTGCCCTTCGAGAAGGTCCAATTCAAAAGCCCTGAAGGGTATGTAACCCTTTGGGTTGGTTCACTTTATGGTTTTCAAGTCAAGACGAAAGTAGGGACAGTTTCAAAAAGCCCAAGTGCCCTTCAAAAAGCCCGGGTGCCCTACAATTCTTCCGAATGACACTTTTGAAGGCAGACATGCCCTTGCAGAGGGCACTTGGTTGGTGAAGTGGACCTTTTCAATTCTTCCGAAGCGCACTCCTGGAAGACATAGCCCTTGCGGAGGATATTTGGGCGTCACGTAGGGACATTTACAATTTTCCCGAAGGGTATGTGCCCTTGCGGGGGACACTTCAAGCACGAAGAAGACCTTGGCGAAAATTCCGAAAGACAAAATTCATTTTTTCGAAAGACACCTGCCCTTGCAGAGGGCACTTGGTCCGTGGCAGGGCCCTTTCAAAAGTTCCGAAGGGCATTATTGGGAAGTAGAAGCCCTTGCGGAGGGCAACTCCATAAAGCGAAAAACAAAAGCAAAGTTCCCGAACGACACTTGCCCTTCAGGGAAAAGATAGCCAAAGGAGACGAATTCCTTCGGACTTTTTTCTTCAGACAAAAAGTCTAAAGAAATTCGGGAGGATAAAAACCCAAAGAAAATAAAAAGAACAAGGGCAAAGAAGGAAATCCTTCGGAATAATTGTCAAATAGGGAATCCACGAAAATATGAAGTCAACAAAAGTCCAAAAAAAATCAAAGGGCAAGACATAAGAGCCTAAAAGAATAAATTCGAGAAAATTGGCAAAGAAACAAATTCTTTTGGACTTTTTGTCCGAAGGAATAAACACAGTTTCAAAAAATCCGATAGAAAAGACAAGGGCGTAAGCAAAAGCCAAAAAAGAGAAAAGGAAATGCCAAGCCCGAGAAAGAGAAGAGATAGAGAGTCCTTCAAACAATTTGTTTGAAGGACGAAAGCTAAAATAAAGCACGATTCCCGAATTAAAGCAGAACATGGGAAAAGCCAGAGAAAATACAAACAAGACTGAAGCGGAACTGAACATGGACATAAGCATGAACAGCGAATAAAACAAATGCAGAATAAAGACAAAGGGAGGATGAACAATGATCATGCACAGACTAATGTGAGTGACTCCAACGAAGTGAACGCGTTTAAAAAAACAAGCATGCTTCAATTCTGAAAATAGAGTTGTCTTGCATGATGAACGGGCAAAGCGTTGAACATTTCAAACAGCCAAAAATTACATGCACTCACTCTCATTTGTCTTAAAGCTCGAAACGTTCCGACGGCTCAAACACAATTCTTAATTTGGCATTTGCATTGATTTCATGCAAAAGGGAGACTTTCAAAAGTTCTAACAGTTCGAGTGATTCGACTACTCTTGTTTTAAAGTTGACTAGTTTTCAAGTCAAGACATCTATTCGTAGATGTCATGCATCCAAAACTTTTCTTCTTTTTCAACTCCAAGGATTCTTCATGCAAGAAAACCATGTATAAGCCAAGGAAAGACAAATTTGGAAGATCCATGCAATGCAATTTGGACTTGGACTAATGAAGAGTTAACTTCCTCTCCTATTTCCAACGCCAATCTCTTGACTCTTTGTAAATTTCTATATTAATGGCTTTTCAGTCTTGTAAAATCTATCCCTCTTGGTAAGACTAGACTCTGCCATTGGTGAGTTGTGTAACCTCTTCAATCAATAGAAGGACTGTACTTTCAAATTTCAAGTGCTGACATAGTGTACATTCATTCAACAATTTGCATACGTGGTAGATTTATCTCCCTTCCCAAATTTTGATTCGTCCCTAGTTGCTAGCTCATCATGTTATGCAGGTCATGTTCAGTGTTTTATGTCTTTTGCTGAAGCTGTAAGCGGATGTTAGGTGGCTGCAAAGTGTCTTGTATCAAACCTCTCTCCATCGTTTTTCCTCACGTTTTTGTCATTGGATCGAACCTTCTCATGAAATACTTATGCATAGTGATCAATTGAAATCAGAGGTCTTCATTTTTCCTTGTTTGATTCAGTGTTCAAGGTTCCAAGTACAGTGGATCAACATTCTGGTGTATAACCATTATTAGGTAGGATTTTTCTTTCAAGTTTCTTTCTCCCTTTTCCATAGTAGATTCACAGCATAGAGTAGAGATCCACATTGATACATCTTACAGGAACCAACCTTCTCTGGAGGTTCTTCTCACCATTTAGGCACCCACCCTTGTGAGAAGATCTCATTGTTTCAATTGGAGGGAGGATTAGCCATTTCAGCATGTCTTCGTTTCAGAGTGCAACTCCAAGTTGACAAGTATCTCTATGAATTTCATTACAGATTTGTCTATGGTACAAGGTAAGAATTGTTTATATGTTGTGGTTGATAGACTCACGAAATTTGCTCATTATTATCCACTTTCAGCTTAAGTACAATGCTCCTATAATTGCTGATGTATTTTTCAAAAAAGTTTTCAAATTACATGGGCTGCCCAAAAATATTGTAAGTGACAGGGACAGCAAGTTTACGAGTTCTTTTTGGCAAGAACTTTTCCGTTTGACAGGTACTGAGCTCACTCCTAGCACTAGCTATCATCCCCAAATCGAAGGGCAAACAAAAACTGTAAATAAATGGTTGGAAGGTTATTTGAGGAATTATGTTTTAGGGCAGCAATCCACATGGATAAAATAGTTGCATATGGCAGAACATTGCTACAATACTACCTTTCACATGTCTATAGGTATGATTCCCTTCAAAGCACTTTATGGTTATGATGTTTTATCTTTCATTGATTTGCTTCTAACAGATAGTAGAGTGCCGGGAGCTAAGAATATGGTACAGCAAGGATATGATATCATGAAAGCTTTGAAAGAAAACCTACAGCATGTTCAAAATCAACAAAAATTGTATGCGGATCAGCAAAGAGTTGAGAGGTCGTTTGAAGTAGGCAATTGGGTGTTTTTGAGATTGCAACCTTATAGGCAAACATCCCTCAAGCAAAGTGGCTCAGAAAAATTAAAGCCACGATTTTATGGGCCTTACAAAGTGAAAAGCAAGGTAGGCGAAGTGGCCTATGAGTTAAAGCTTCCGGAAAATGGTAATATTCACAATGTATTTCATGTTTCTTGTCTTAAGAAGGTTCTTGGGCAACATATTTCTACTTCTTTAAAGCTGCCCCCTTTGGATGATGAAGAGAAATTGATCTTAATTCCGAAAATTATCATTGAAGTTCGCGAAAAGAAATTAAAGAACCAAAGCATCAAAGAATATTTCATTAGATGGAAAGGCTTGCCACTTGAGGATGCCACATGGGAAAATGAGGACATCTTGGAGCATCCTAGCTTGAAATTGTTTGTGGGCAAGCAATTGTGGGAAGGGGAGATTGTAATGTCCCTATTTTCACATGACACATGAAGAGGTTTGAAGACCTCTAGTCTATTTCCCCATAGACTAGAGGGTTCTTTTTTGGGGATTGTATTTTATTAATTATTTAATTATTTCCCCGAATAGTGATTTTTATCATTTGTTTTAAGGTAATTAATTATTTAATTAATAGAATATGTTGAAGATTTGATTGGTTGGCTTCAAGTGATCAAAAGAGAAAGAAGAATTAGAGGAAAGTCGACAAAAAATTGGGTTTAATAGAAGCTTTACCCTCCCCAAGTGATTCGCCGCACTTGGAAGGGTCTATTGGCGATTAGAGGACTCTTCTTGCGCATGTGCGAATTCAAGTTATTGCTCTTCATGCATGAAGGGAACTATTGGGGTGTATACCTAATAGTAATTGCTCTTGTGATCTATCTATAATGGTGTCTTTAGATGCCAACTTACAGAGAAAATTATTTGATGATGCCTTAGAAGACTAGCGATTTTCTTGTGGAGGTCTAGCGTAGGGTTTTGAGCTTATTTTTAAATATGACATGCTTTGGTAATTTTCTGCTAATTATTCCAGGTGTGGCGACTTGTATTGGAGGTGATTTGCAAGTGATCTTGGGGTCAAAAATGCCAAATAAACATTCTGAAATCTATTGCTAATTTTCTGCCTATTAGCATTGGGGTTTTGAGGTGATTTGCAGATATTTGAGACTTCAAATTAATGCAAAACCTTCTAATAATTTTATGGTATTTTTTCTTGACTTTGGCAAGTTGGACGATTCATCTTGAGGGTTTGCAGGGGTCATTTCTTGGCTCAATAAGTTCGTTGTAATTTTCCTTGTAATTTTATGATTATTGTGGCTATTTATGACAAGGGTTTGAAGTAAAAAATCTATCAAAAAGCAAGTGTAAGTGTGGAAGAAAAATCAGAATCTAAGAATTATTTGCAAGTGGCAGTTGGGCTTCACAAAAATTAAAAAAAACAGTACATATTCATAATTTCAGCTTAGTACTTATTTTGGCATAATTTGTGATGAATTGTAAATCAATTAGTTGCTAAAAATCTCTTACAACACCCTTGAAGTGTGACACCTAGAGTTTGAAGGGCAAATGTATTATTGAATAAATATTTGAGTGCTAGGATTGGCTGAATTTGTTTATTTCATAATTCATTTTATTGTGGATTCAAGGCCTAAATAAATTTATATCCAAATATCCCCTTTTTGGGATATTACATCGAGTGCAAAGCAAAGTGTAGTTGAAGACTAAATAGTTGAGATAGCTAAATGCAGTAATCTTTCTTGCTGAGAACCAAGTCATCCACAGATAATGCAAAGAGCATTGCAAGTGTGTGATGCTTAAGAGACTGGTGTCTTTAAAGGCCTCAAGAAGGCAGTAAACTTGGAAACTACAAAGAAGATAATGGAGATGGCTTCACTCTTCTGGAGTTTTCGCATATTGAGTTTCTCTAGGGTAACTTATTGAGTATTTCTCTCTTTGTTCTTGTGTTTTGATTGTTGCTTGCATACTTCAATTTCTACAACTAACCTACTGTCTAAAAAATTTAAGGAAGAACATAACACGCAATTGAATGCATGAGCACAAGCATAGCACTTGTTCATAAAGCTTAAGAACTTCATATCCATTGTGCACTATTGTAGAAGCATTTAGATTGAAGTCGTGTACTGAGTTGTAGCATGGAAAGAGCATGAAGGATTATGTGCAATGTATATAGCATGTGGAGATGGTATGTGAAGGGTTGCATAAGGAGTGTATGTTGTAGATGCTAATCACAAGAGTTGGGAAACATCTTCGTACAACATTAGGTGGTGTTCTATAGCATAGAACTTGTGGACAACACATGAGGAAAGTATAGAATATGTATTGATGAGTTCTTTGTGAACTATCCACAAAGTTACAGATCAGTTTTTCATTTATTGGTTTATTTATTATATCATTTTATGCATTACTTTCAACCTTCGCATTGACATATAGTCCACCTTTACTCCTTGTTTCTAAATTTTATTTTCTCCCATTGTTGTCATACTGATTTGTAATATTTTTATTGACAGTTTGTTTGAAGTTATCAATCCATATATAAGATTCATCCCTTCTCCTAAACTTATCATTTTCTGATTGAAATGGTGTGTTACTTTGTGAACAATTTTATTTCTTAGATTTATACACTTTCATAGTCCATATACTTACGAAAGAGAATTTTAGGAAAAACTGTGTACAGAATTTGTAGACCAATGTTTCAGATCACACTTTGTGATCCATCATCAAGATTATATTCATTTTACATCCTAATGATGGACCACGGAGTGTGATCCGAAACATTGGTCTTAAAACTCTTTTAACACCTTTTTCCCAGAAACTTTCTTTCCTAAATTTTACCTATTGTTGAGGGAATCAACATGTCTCTTTCAGATTTATGGACCACTGCAATTATTTCATTTTATTCTTTAGCAAAACAATGTCCCATTCACTTCTTTGTCTGATTTGTTGTTGCCAAACCAGTGGGACAATGCAAAATCAAGTTTGAAATGGAATGTTGGTTGCCACTGCATTGGGATCAATAAGGGAAAAACTCAACCGATAGGGAGAGATGACCCTATCTATTTATGGGGCACTCTGTCGACTTAGAAATTTTAGGCCATCTAGGCACAACCCCCTCTATATGTATACATGGGGTTGAGGGAAACTATCTATAGTCAGCCACTCGTACCGACACCATCACTGCCCATGTTTGAGTCTTCCACCATCGAGGAAAACACCAGTAAACTTTGTGGTTGAAGGTGTTAGTGCCCAAAATTGCACTGAAGCAATTGGGCTCTTGTCAAGTGAAAATGTTTAAGTCTAGCCCAAGTTGAGTATTAGTGTCCAAGTCCTTAGCCCAAGTTTTGTCTTCAAATGTTCACTCCAAGGTCAAGTTCATGTGAAAATTGGCTAAGTCCTAATTTGGTCTTTAATTGGCGAATGTGTCTTTCCCTTAAACTTTTTCGAGCTTTTTATGCGAACACAATGTCCGACGGAAATAGGTCTTTGGGCTTTTTGTCTTAGACAAAAAATTCGAAGACTTATTTCTGTCAGACATTTTGTCCATTACAAAAATCATAAGGAATTCAATGTCTTGGCCATGTCCCATTTGCATCGGGCTAAGTATTTCACAAAAAGTCCGAAGGGCACTTACCCTTTGGGCATTTTGCCCGCGCAAAAAGCCCGAAAGAAATGCAAAGTCTTATTTTGTTTCGGCCAAAACGTTTGTGCAAAAAATTCGAAGGGCACTTACCCTTTGGCAAAAGTGCAAAGGTCCGATTTCTTTGGCAAAAGAGCTAAGTCCAATTCCTTCAGGAAAAGTGTAAGGTCCAGTTATTTCGGACTTTTTGTACGCGGCAAAAAGCCCAACAAAAGTCACTCCTTCGGCAAGAGTGCAAGCTCAAGTTCTTCGAAGAAAATGCCAAGTTTAATTTCTACGAAGAAATTGTTTCAAACAAAATGTCCGAAACAATTATCTCGACGATGACAAAATGTCTAAGAATCAATTTTTATGGGAAAAGTGCAAAGGTCAATTTCTTTGGGGAAATTGTTTCGAACAAAATGTCTGAAACAATTCTCCCAATAAAACAAAATGTCTGAAACAATTCTCCCAATAAACAGAGGACCTAGGAGCAGAAGTGCCAAAGACAAAAGCCAGCAACAATTGTTGTGGGATAATTGTGGCCGAAAACAAAGAAGCCGAAGACGAAGGTCCCGAATGACAAGCAAAGTCTCAAATAAATTTGCCCGAATTGCAGGTATTACGGTCTCGCGGACGTCTTTTGACAGGCGCACAGACATCAATCTTAAGCCACGGCAAATACCCGTTGGGATTCAAATGTTCCTGGACAGTTGCGCGAGCGTCAAATTTAGGTCCTATGAAGTAGCCTTTTGTTTTCATATATGAGCATGAGATGCCGCCATGCGGCGCGATGGCACTCAAAGCAATAGAGACTACTCGCAAGGTTCACAAGAAGCCCGCGGAGCTGCCAAGTGGCACACCCTTGGGGCCAAGCGTAGGCAGTATCCAATCATGCCCAATCTCATGGATTGCAATCTAATGATGCGTGTTTGATCAGGTGGAAAGATCTAACGACGTAAGGGCAGGGCTAAAAAGTCAATACATGGTCATAGGCTACAGATCAAGCATGTTCCCAGAGATTGATGGTACGTGTTCAAGTGTGCACAATCCGATCTACAGCGTGTATTAAGTCATGACTTTTCAACAAAGCCCAGAATGAACACGAGACCACCACGTGGCAAAAGCACGCTTGCCCAGGCATAATTGATAGCGTAGGATGCAAAGAGCTCACGGCGCTGCCAAGTGGCACAACGTCAGGGCCAAAGATAACTGGCAGCCAATAATGCTTGGTCTTTCGGATCAAGATCGGCGGTCCGTGTCGATCCATACACACAAATCGAATGGTGCGAGCCAAGATGGACTTTTCAAAGGGTCCAGGTTGAATGCAGTAGTAACATGTGTCACAACCACGATGAGCCAGACATAGATCTATGGTTTGTGTTTGCTCGAACAAGCAGATCCGACAGTGCAGGATGATCGTGGACATTTCAACAAAGTTCAATCGCATATGGAGACAAATGATGTTGAGGTCAATGTAAATCAAATATATTGGTGAACTGAGTGACATGGTGATGCCACATAGGCATATCCATCTTCTTCAAGGACCCTGTGCAACGTGATTGGCTGAGCTTTCATCGTTGGCAGCAAGTTGACTTGGCAAATTTGTAAATGAGGCATGGTAAGCCCGAGGTTGAAATTAATGCATTCTGGCATTAAAATATATGAGGGAAGCCCTAAAAGGCCAGATGTGAAAAAGGCGAATTTGCAAAATGCAAAATGTAAAAAACAAGTTGGGGCCAAAAGGTGAAAAGTTGAAAATGACCTAAGTATGGTGCATTGTTTCATTGTTGTGCTCGTCCAAGCTCCTCCATGGGAGAGAAATTGCAGGTTTGCAAATCCAAGGCAGGCCACTTCATAAAAGATCATTCAGGGGGCAACGGATCCAGAATATTCCCAAGAAATCATGGCAAAATCAAGTTGTTCATGGCATGCATAAAGGAAACAAGAGTTGTCTAGGAGGTTCCAACTGTGCAAGCAGGTGGCCCAGGGCATCTTCAAGCAGTTAAAAATCAAAACAAATAGTTTGTTTGGCTCCTCAAATGATTTTTCTCCCTCCAGCAAGTGGTCTACGACATTTTCATGCAGTTCCACACAGACAAAATTTGTTTGCCGTCCACCACGAGTATTCTCCTTCCTGCTCGTTTGAAAATATTTCCAGCCAATAGATCAAAGAGTTTGTTGCATATCTTCATCATTCTTTGCAGAGGCAGTTAGAGCAATAATCTTTCTTGCCAATGGATGAAGATTTTAGCCATGGCAAGGGAATATTTTCCAGCTGGAAGCATCTTGGCGGACTTGGAAGTTTGCTTTGCAATTTTGAAAGTTGCGACCCACAGTTTCAGATCTTAAAATGTATAAATAGAGGGCTTCTCCTCTATTCGGGGGGTTGGTTGGCCATTGTGTTGGTTGTGGTTGGTCATTGTTTTAGGTGTCCACTTTCCCTAAGTCTAGGTTCTACAGAAATTTTTCCGGGACCAATTGTTGTGTGTAGATCTTGTCTCCCTTGCTAAGGTGGTCGCAGTTGTACAGCCATTAGCAAGCTTTGAGAGCATGTTTATGTCTCCCTTGTCAAAAGAGCAATCTCACCATGCTTGTCCCCATGGCAGCATTTTAGAATATTGATGTGTGTAATATTTCTTTTCAAGTTAATGAAAATGCTTGTGGTTTTTTGTTGTTTCCTGTTGATAAAGTGCAGCAACCTGTTTTGCAAATATTGTTGACTGGATATCTTGTTCTATGCCCATTACCAGTTGTCATTTTGGGTTTCGATCTGGATTATAAATCCCTTTTTGCACTATTTTAGAATCTATTGTTGAATAACTTGTTAGTGCACCCTAGGTTTATGGATTCAATAAGGAAAGGCATTTGAAAGATTAGTTTAAGTTTATGTTCTAGTCTCTCAAGGATCATATTGTATTTACCATTATCTTGCATTTGAAGTTTTCTACATCTTTGCTAGAAAATATTGTCATGAAATACTGCCAGATACCCTGTTGTTTGGAAGCCACCAGTACACCACCCTCCATTTTATAATTATCTAACTTGTCCTACCCTACAAATAATACACCCTTTGCATACTATAACTGTTATTTGCCTTGCAAATGCATAAGATCTTGCATATGAAATGTGTTTGCAGTTTGTGTTTTAAAGTCTAGCATTGCAGTGTCTTATTCGACCCCTGTTGTTGAATATTTTATAGAATGAAGATTGCAATCATTTCTTCATCTGTCTTTAGTAGCTGTTGTAGCGTAAAATTGCACCCTTTGTGGGAGAGTTTCTCGGGCTCTCTCACTCCTCGCTACAAGCGTTGAGACAACCTCAAGGTGTGGGTATCATATCATGAGGTTGAACCTCTAGGCTTTTTAATGAAACTAATTCCTCAGATGCTTCACTTCAGCTCTCATTTCCCACGCTAAAATCTACTGCTGACTAAGGAAAAGGGATAGGAGGATAACATAAAAAGGAAAATCTAAGCTAAGGGAGGTGATGCACCAAAAAAAAGTGATCCACATTCAGCCTGGGAACCTTAGTGACTACTACTAGACTTAAACAAGGCAAGTCTAGCTGATCTTATTTCAGCGCTGCAAGCAGAGTAGTTGTGTGGAGGTCAAAGGGGAAGATGCACTTTGAAGGGCAGGAAGAAATAGGTCTACAAGAGAGACACTATGACTCGTAACGCTTCAGAAAGGCACCAAAGGCTAACACATCACACAACCTGCAAGAAACCAAAAAAACTAAAGGGAGGTGTGTAGAGAAATCACAGATGATGAGGAAAAACGTACATTCTGCAAGTTAAACTTCAATAATGCACACTTGACTTCGACGGAAATCAGAAAGTTGTCTTGTATTGATTCAAGAGAGTGTTACAAGGCAATTTTAACAGAGTAACTCTATCACCAGTTGAGGGATCTCTTTTAAGGCTCAAAAGCCTGTATATATAACAGAAAGGGGATGAGAGAAGGGGGGCTTGCGTGAGAGGACAAAGAGGGGGTCATAATGACCGAGATCCTTTCTTGCAGCTTCCTCGAACCCCTGAATGCATTAACTCTCCTTTGTCGCCAGGACAAGGTCCCCATACTGTGTACTTGGCAGCATCATGATCGAACCTATTTTGGGCGGCAGCTTGTCAAGGGCATGGCTTGGGATGCTCTTCATTGAAGTCGTTGACCTACTTTGCAAAAGTAGGTGTGAATAATCCGCTTGTGTCTTTGAGGAGTCTTGCTTCTGCGTTAAGCGGCTACCTGTCAAAGATGATGGCCATGTCGACGGACAAAAACCTCTCCATTGATTGCATACACCAGCTCCTTTAATGAATCTGGTCCAACTCGAGTCTACTTTGCATTCAAGTCTCTTTTTTTGGAACTGACAAGGCCATGTCGGAGGTAGCTGCATGTCTCTGCTAGGTGAGAATGATTTGATCTTTGTATTTAAAACCTAGAGTGCCCCTTCACTTGCATGTCCTGTATGTAGGTTGTACACCACGTCATCGAAGTTGAAAGGGGAAGTCCTCATCGTCTTTTGTTGATTGGCTAGAGACCCTTTTGATGGCTTTTGAATGCCAACGGCTACTTTATGAGACCCATCTTTGACATCTGCGGAAACATCTCAATCCTTTCGGGCACTTTGAAAATGCCCCTTTCCAAAGGGAAAGTACCCTTTAGAACTTTTGTAAATGTCCTTTGATTATTTGGAATGAACTGTCGGCTTTTTTGGAAAAGACCATTCGGACAAATTTGCTTTGGCCACTTTCCTGAAAGAAAAGTCTTCAGGACTTTTGCAAAGGTCCACTTCCTCGAAAGATACCCTTCGAAATTATTGCTTAAGACACTTTGGCATGAAAATCACTCTTCAAAAAAGTGTTTTGGCCCTTTTGCTCCAAAAGTGCCCTTCAGAAGAATTGGAAAAGCCCTCAAATTTTGAATCAGACCATTTTCCCGAGAAAATACCCTTCGAGAATAGTGTTTGGGGCACTTTTGCTTGAAGAAGCTATCTTTTGGAATTTTGCAAAGTGCCTTTTTCCGAAGGGAAAGTACCCTTCGGAACTTTGTAAAATGTCCTTTGCCTTTTGAAATGAAACCTTCAGCCTTTTGACTTTGGGACAAAAGTCTCGAAAGAAAATTTTCCTTTGGAAAAATTCTCTTTCTCGAAGGAAAAGGGTCCTTTGGAAAATTCCTTCGGGCTTTTTGAAAGAAACCTTTCTGAAAGGAACCTACCCTTCGGATTTTTGAAATGGACTCTTTTGCAGAGAAAAGTGTCGTTCGGCTTGCTGAAAAGACCATTTCTTGTGGATAATTCTTCCGAAAGAATTCGTTCATACAATTTTCCCGAAAGAATTCACTCTTTGACTTTTGACTTGAATGAACCTTCGGATTTTTTAAAAGTGCCCTTGCTTACTTCGGTTTTCTCATGACTCGCAACTTATAAAGTGATTTAAATAAAGCAGCCCCACAAACCCGTGGAACGCTAGATAGAGCAACTCGGGGTTGTGGAGTCACTTTACTTCAGAGTTGCGACTACTTGCAACTTACTAACCAAATTAAGCAAAGTACTTTCGGAAACCCAAAGTCTTCCACCTTGTACTTTTGTAAATGCTAATGGAGTCCGTAGCTTTTTTGATGGAGTCCGTAGATTTGTTGATGGAGTCTGTAGCTTTGTTGATGGAGTTCGTAGCTTTGCTAATGGAGTCTGTAGCTTTGCTAATGGAGTCCGTAGCTTTTCTGATGGAGTCCGTAAATTTATTGGAGTTCGTAGCTTTTCTAATGGAGTCTGTAGATTTGTTGATAGAGTCCATAGCTTTGTTGATGGAGTCCATAGCTTTATTGGAGTCCATAGATTTGTTGATGGAGTCCGTAGCTTTTCATAACACTATGTAGGCCTAACGTTGTTGCATTTATGACCCCTAACCTTCTTCTTAGGTGCATAGAAGCTCCTTGTTGTTCCTCATGCAAATCAAAGTATCCTTCTCAAACATATAGCTTGAGATGCTTCCACCTTGTAAATCCCGAAGCCTTCTGCATGACAAAACCTGAAGTCTTCTTGTTCCAGAACCCGAAGTTTGAAGACTTGCCACTTCTGCTTGATCATGTCCATTTCCTTAAATCAATTAGAATTTGGTATGTGGGCCAAAAGAAATGGCCAACAATAGCTTGTATATGACTTAGAGCATTTGTGCATTTCATGTGACAACCCTTCACGGGTGAAGTGTGCAAACTTGGTTATGCCCTGGTCATATTTGTTCCTTGTGCCAATAATCCCCATTGAGGTTGAATCGCAAAATCTTTCCATGTGAGCTACCCCATAGGTCCTCTCACCTTGGTTCAGGCAGAGCCAAAAGTAGCAGGGAGCTAACCATACCCTTTGTAGGTACCTCTCAGTCATTTTCTGCGTTCAGTCTAATCTTGATGTCAAACCCTTCCCCGGCCACAAAGACATACTGGCGGGTGTTTCATCATTGCTTGTCATTTTCTCTGAAGTGTGCAAGGCCAGGCGTACGAGGTGTACAACTGGGAACCAATAGAAGGGATAGAAACAACAAGAATAAATGCCACTGAATATGGAAGCTAGAGAGAGGAAGAGAATTTAGGAAATAGGAAGAGCTAGCATGCAGATGTAGGGTGGTGGAGGGACGAAATCCCTCCACATCCTCCAACCGATCCTCAATTTGTGCCAAGATCATGATTGCACAAGGCCATGAGCTAAGAAAGATCTCAGATTTTCCAATCTCCTATCACAATGGCAACCACACAAAGAATGATCAGAGTTGTGGGGATGGGCGTACATAAATCGTAATCTCCACTACAAAGGCAATGCCTTGGGAATTGGAACCCTAACAACTCCCATAAACTGCCACCCATCATATTCAATGGGTGAGTAATTAAGATCCCCCTTAGAAAAATTGATTACCCTAAAATGTCTTTAAGAGAAGAAAAAGAGGGTTGAAATAAATGACCTTCTATAAACCCATATATCATCAGCAACCATGGATATGATATCAATGTCATAAGGATCAAACTAGTCCCTGTTCCTTCCCAAGTTGATCATATGATCCCATAACAAGACTATACTTGCCCAAAGTGAGGGAAATATGAGCAAACAGTTTTTAACGATGTTCCCCAAGGGCATGTCCCTAACCCTTGGTAATCTATAGGACGCATCCCCATGCCTAGGCTATTTTACTATTAATAAGTTTACGATTTGGGAAGAACTTCCCCGTGTTCCCCCATCCCCCCAAGAATGGGGCTGGGTGTAACATTGGTTATTAAGCTTGTCAATCATGAGCTTTGAGACTTAAACAATGAGAAATCTAATAGAATTTTGCAGAATAATCTGCATACCTTGTTTAATTGCAACAGCATTCACCACATTATTGGAAGCAATGCCTATTGTTTTGAAGAACCATTAAATGACCTTGCATCAAGAATCTTCAACAATCTCTGCTATACTAGTTTGACTCTAGGCATGTCCCTAACCCTTGGTAATCTATAGGACGCATCCCCATCCCTAGGCTATTTTACTATTAAAAAGTTTACGATTTGGGAAGAACTTCCCCATGTTCCCTCATCCCCCCAAAAATGGGGCTGGGTGTAACATTGGTTATTAAGCTTGTCAATCATGAGCTTTGAAACTTAAACAATGAGAAATCTAATAGAATTTTGCAGAATAATCTACATACCTTGTTTAATTGCAACAGCCTTCACCACATTATTGGAAGCAATGCCTATTGTTTTGAAGAACCATTAAATGACCTTGCATCAAGAATCTTCAACAATATCTGCTATACTAGTTTGACTCTAGGCATGTACCTAACCCTTGGTAATCTATAGGATGTATCCCCATCCCTAGGCTATTTTACTATTAAAAAGTTTACGATTTGGGAAGAACTTCCCCATGTTCCCTCATCCCCCGAAAAATGGGGCTTGTTGTAACATTGGTTATTAAGCTTGTCAATCATGAGCTTTGAGACTTAAACAATGAGAAATCTAATAGAATTTTGCAGAATAATCTACATACCTTGTTTAATTGCAACAGCCTTCACCACATTATTGGAAGCAATGCCTATTGTTTTGAAGAACCATTAAATGACCTTGCATCAAGAATCTTCAACAATATCTGCTATACCGGTTTAACTCTACTTAAACAATAAGAAATCTAATACATTTCTGAAGCACATTGACCATGCCTTGGTCAATTGCAAGGGCCTTTGCCACATCAATGGAAGAAATGCCTATCCTTTTGAAAACCATTCAATAACCCTGCATTGAGCATCTCGAACAATACACACAATACTAGCTTGAAGGGGTTGCCATTTAAGGCTCCACCAGTATTAAGCTTGACAGCTCTCTTGGGGGACTCTAGCATTGAATTTCACCATAATAATCTTTCCTTGTGCCTGGAACTGCTTAACCTGATGTAAAATATCTAAAATTTTATACCATATCCATGGGAGTTTGCCTGTGATTCCATGAAACTATTAATAGCCTCCACAAATGGAAACATTAACAAAATTCTTTGGCATAACTATGTGTAGAACTACAAAATATAATCGACTTCTTTGACATGGTGTATTATAAATATATATCATAACTTCCCCTCAAATTAACTTAAAGAAACAAACAGTTAACAGTGGCCCTAACATTTACAGAATCTAACTTAATTTGAATTTGACAATCAGTGAGAAGATAAAGAAACCTAAAAGAAAAATTCTGTAGAACTCGCCATGAACTTAATTTTGTTTAAGTTTACTATATAAAATTCAACAGAGGTGGGACGCTCACATTGTAAGGAAAAATACATGTTTAAAAGTAGTGATATCCTGTCCAGTTATTCCAATACTTAATTTTCAAACTTTTTCGAGTTTGGCAAAAAGAATAAAACCTGGAAAATTATCAAGAGAAAAATTGGTGTTTTACAGAGATGGAAGCAGATCTACATTGTCAAAGAGTTTCCAAAGTCCAAAGGATTGTGGTATGCTAGTGATATGGAGCACTGGTAAGAGTATGGTCCAAGTTCACATTTCCCTCACCCCGATAAATCAGGCCATAACTCTAGTGGACATGTGACAAGATTGTGGTGTATCAGCTTCTCATAGATTTGCAGATCTTGGGAATACAAAAGAAGTTTCTTTTAAGGTTCATGATGCATCTGTGTTTGCTTAGACAATAGGGTGCACATATCCTAATCCCCTCCAAATTGATCCCATGCCCTCAAGATGGAAACACAAGATCTTCGCCATTAACCCCACGCAGCTTAAGAACATAACCCAAGCTTCTGCCATCCAGACTTACTCCACGCCATGTTAAAGGCAGCCCATAGCCTCACCCAAGATTTACCAAGAAAAATCTTTAAGTGAAGAGAATTGAAAATAAAATTGACTAATAATAGTCATTTAATTCCCTGCACCACACATCATCGTAATCAACAGAGTGATAATTTTAGGGCAGATTGTAAAACATGTACATTACATTTCATCATTATTGTAGTAGATATTCATCTAAATCTAACCTTTTTCTATGCAAATGTCATTGTAGAAGCCAAGGGTTTAGCCAGAGCCAACGCTGCACAAATTTTCGTTTTAAATTTAACACTACCAGACAGTTCTGTACAAATCCCCTCCCAAATTAGTGGGCATATTTATTCATTGCCCTGCATGGCAGAGGAACAATATCCTCTTTAATGATGTGGGCATATTCTTTGATAGCCTCCTAGCATTTGTTTTTTTGTTAAGCTAGCGAGGCTTGATTCTTCTATTTTGGCTATCTTTTGCATGTTATCAAAATCACTAGCAGAATAACCATCCTTAATTGGGAGTCGACGGGACCTTGAAATTTATTTACTAGGTTTACTGTTTTTGGTCTCATGTACGTAATTAAAATCATTTCATTTCTTACTTTGGATTTTTCTGTCAAACTTTTGAATTTCAAATTAGAATATGATATTATATCTTGTGGCAAAAGGTGACAAGGTATATCACCAACCTTCACAACCCTTTATTGGTTATTTTACCATTTAGAATGGGCAAAAAAAAAAGTCTTTATCAGTTGCACTTCATACAATATCATTATAATTTCTAATTATTTTTGTTTTATTAATAATTAATAAACAAAAATTGTACTAATTATTGTTAAACATGGAAACTTCAACGGTTAGTTTCTAATAGGTAGACAATTGTTGATAAATAAATTAATTTATTTCTAAACAAGGATGCATCAACTAACACACCATTTTTAGAAAAATCTAACAAATATTTACCCTTTGATTATTAGTTCTCCTATTCAAAAAGGGCGGTGTCTGCTGTTCCACATAAATTTTTCTTTTCCCCTGATGAAGGATCACAAGTAGTGATCCGAAATGTCGAGTGGTTAAAGGAAACATAGTTACTCCAAAAGCTGAGACATTGATTTATATCGACTGTGAAAGCATAAAATCTTTGAAACACAAAACTTGTTAAATATGGGACAACATAAAAAATTATTCATCATTGAAGTGGGCATGATTTATTAGTGAAGATGTTACGTTCATGTAGGGTTCAGGAAAATATACTTGCCCTAGGATAGGGACATATAAGAAAAGGATTTTTAACTATATGGGATACACCTCACCCCTTGGTACGCTAAAGGATGTGTCCCCATCCATCTCTTCATCCCTGTTCCCATGTTATTTTACTATTTAAATGTTTTACCTAGGATTTAAGGGAGAACTTCCAGACATCCCCTTTTCATGCCCCTCCCCGCAACCCAAAAAAAGGGACCGGAAGCAATACTTGTCCTTTTGAAGAACCATTCCAGAACCTTGCATCTAGCAATCTTGAATAATATCCGTTATACTAGTTTGACTCTACTTAAACAACGAAACATATAACAGAACTCCGTAGCACATTCCACACGCCTTGTTTAATTGCTAGGGCCTTCCTGCAAATTTTGAAGCAATGTTTATCCTTTTGAGGAACCATTCCATGACCCTGCATCGAAGATCTCAAACAATATATGCTATTCTAGCCTGACCAGCTTCCATTTCTACACTCCATCGGTGCTAACCTGGAAAGCTACCTTGGGAGACTCTATTGTTGGCTTCAAGCTTATCGATATCTGATGATGGGTCTTATAGATAGACCTGAAACATCAGACAATATAGAGACTATGCAGTTCTATCCAAAAGACATAACAAAATGACCTTCTTAGCCTGATTAAATATATTTTACTCAAATATATGTGTGGGAATTTGTATTTAAATCCCTGCTACCAATATCCTCCATGAATGGGGCCCTTAAAAAGTTCTTTGGCATGACTCTGTGTAAAGCTGCAAAATATATATGGACCTCTTTAACATAGTGCAGTATAAATATATCTTATAACTTCCCCTCAATTAACTTAATCAATCAAACACTATGAAGTGGCCCTAATCCTTTTAACAATTTAACTCACTGCAAATTTTCCAATAAGTGAGAGGAAACCTTAAAGAATAATTCTGTAGACCCTGCCATGAACTCAACTTTTCTATATATTATTCAACCAATGCATTGGACAGAGGGTCTCACATAAATAGGATTTTTTTTGAGGGAGCATACAAGTTTAGCAGTTCTATTTTTTTTAATTAATTTTTACAGTACAGTTCAATTTTCAAATTAAATGGAGTTTGGCAAAAAGTCTAGTAGTTGGTGACTTATCAAGGAAAAAGTTGTTGGTTGACACTCTGCAGAATGGAGGCAAAACTTCGTTGGCAAAGATTTTTCGAAGTCTAAGCGATCATGGCAAAATGGTTAAATGGGAGCACTCGTAAGAGTGTGATCCACATTCAAATCTTCCTCACTCTAATAAGGTGTCCCATAACTCTAGTGTACATGCGGCAAGGTTTGAGTGTTACACCCTCTCATAGGTCTGCAAATCTTGGAAAAGAAAAGAGTAAAGTTTCTTTTAAGGTCTATGATGCATTTGCTTATATGGGACTCCACATGGCTGACTTTGCTTAGGTTAATGAAGCGAAAAACAAATTCTTCACATAGGCTGCCCATACCCTACTCCTCCATATTGATCCTGTATCTCAAGATCGAAAAACAAATTCTTCACCATTAAGGCTGCCCATTTTGAGAATGTAGCTCAATCTTTTTCCATCCAAACTAACTCTGTGCCATGTTAAAGCCAGCCCACAACCTCACCCAAAAATTGCCCACTATCTATATATTATAAAAGTAAAGAGAATTGAAAAAAAGAGTTACCCGATAACAATCACCAAATTTCCCTGTGCTGCACATCATAGTAATTTACAAAGTTCACTAAATTTTCTCCACACATCACATCATAGTAATAAAAATATATCACAAAACTTTCGCTCCACAGCGCAATCATACAAACGACCAAAATTCAGTGGTGGAAAAGATTTAAAATTGGACAGTCTTCCAACTAAAAATAGGTTTTTTATCTAAGATTTTCACAGGGAAAACATTTTGTCAAATCTTTTCTGGATCAACTGTCCTGTTATCCAATGTTTCAAGGGAGCAACCTCACTTGTCTCCCAGGAAAAGAAGTTTAATTCGTTTCCCTGGAGATAAGTACACATCGGACAAAAGCTTGAACAGCTTTTACACGGCTCATCCGGAAAGCTTCCACATAATATACCATAACAGAAGTAATTTAGACTTCAACCTCTTATATAAACATTGGCTAGCGTTTTCTAGATATTTTGACGTTCAGGGAACTTATTAATGAAAAAAAAGACAAGTAATTTAACCATTCTCAAAAGTCCTTTTTCCAAATTCTAAAAAATGACTCCAAGCCTCCCGATTAATTTCATGTAAAGAAGTACACCAAATGTATGTGTCCTGATCTGCCAACTATTTATTGATATGAGCCACAATTTACACAGATATCAAAAATGAAAACAAACTTGAAAATTAATTTAAAACTTGTCAGACAATCTCAACAAGTAAATACTAAAGTGCAATTTTTTATTTAAACACGTTAAAATCATATTATCTCATCTCAAATTATATTTCAGCTTCAGATAAAAAAACGTGTAAACTAGCCTTTTTCTGTGCGGACGCCATTGCAGAATCCGAGGATTTAGCCTGAGCCAAAGATGCACAAATTTTCCTTGTAAAATTAACCCTACTAGGCGCGCAAAACCCCGTTCCAAATTTGTTACCCCCTACGAGAAAAGCAAAGGATGAAGTTAACCCCGTAGAATTACAGGACCGTAGCATATTCATAGGGCATGCCATTTACGATTGACCCCTACGCATAACATGGACACTTCCCAATCAGCATGGGGTATGGAAAGAAAGGAAAAGCTTATGTAAGATCTTTGAGTGACTATATCTTTAATATTAATAATAATAATATAGTTTTTAAGGTCCACGATGTTAAGTAGTGTTTTGGTTATGGTTTATAAGGAAATTTATAATATATGGGATCATTTCGTAATTTTATCATGAAGAGGTATTTCACTGCATAAAAATATGAGGTGTGCAATCCTTACCGCCCGCAAGATTTGAACTTGTGCCCTCCGTTTGGAGGTTTTAAATTTGTGAGCTTTCCTTGAATAAAAGTTGTTTAGTAATTAGTATTTATATTTGTATTGTAAATTGTTTAAAGTTGAATTTATATATAGATTTAGTGTAAAAATTGATAATATCTAAAAATTAATAATTGTAAATAAAAAAAACTATTAATAATAAGATTTAAGGATATAATATGTCTATAATTTATATCATAGAAGTAATAGCTAATGCACATAATCTAGATATATGAAAATGTTAACAATAAGTGATATGAGAGATTTAAAATGTAACGTACTCTGATCATTTGATATGCTTTATAATGTTTGATTAGAGAGATTCATTTGTATATTATGGTAAGACTACTTAGATGGGGTCAAGAAGGAAATTAATGTGTCGTGTGTCGTATGCCCTTTGCCATGTGCCAAAAGGTATTCTTAAAATTACGCATGGTAAAAAATATCCATTGTTATCAGCGTCTTCCGAATTTTAATGTAAATTGCTTATCCTCCAACACTTGGCATACAAACAATTATTTCCTCTCTCGCATTGTATTTGTATTTATAATTTGTAATCTAAGCAAATTGTAAATTATAAAATAACTAAAATAAGATCATCTAACAAAACTACAAGAGTATCGACTCACAAATTATAGACAATTGACTGGACCCTCTAAACAAAACATAAACCACACAAAATACTTAAAACGAGACATCATATAAAATAATTAAGAAAACTTACTAAACGAACTCAAAAAAATGTTAATACATCTTGCTACCTTGGATGAAGTTTGTTTATGCACGTGGATGCAGACTACAACGTATGCAGTAACAATGATGTCAATTCTGTCAGGATGAAATCTACCACATGGATGAAAAGGAACAAATCCAATACGTGTAGAGCTGCATAAACATTTGGTTTACATGACGATCATCAATTCTAGAAGAGTTGCGTATAGTGCAACATACGAACTCTTTATTAACAAGGGCGCCATGTGCCAAGTCCCTATGGGAAGCAGAGGTCAAATTTGAAAGTAAAGGGAGAAAATGATTAAATCTAATATATTTTGAATTCATTAAAAAAAATGACAACAAATTAAAAAAAATTCAAAATTTATGACCAATTACAAATGAAATTTTTCTGAAGCGTAAATTAACAACACCATCATTTATAAATTATAATTACAATATATGCATCAAACGATACTGAATATGCAAGCTTTATTATATAATTTGTGGTACATCACATATACATAGTGCTTTGTTTTTGGAGCAGAGTTAAAATTAAGGCCATCAAATAGAGTACCCATTACAAAATTAAGATTTCAAATAACCTTACTAAAAATGCAAACGCTTATATGAGAAAACAACAGTTTTACAAAGTTTATCTCAACCACACTATTAAAAAAAATACAAATTCTTGAGAATGACTTGTTGAAAAATACGAATGATCTTATTCTTCTTTAAGCTAAAAGGTGTCCACTCCATAATATTTTATAGAATCAAGCACACCACCAAAAGTTTATTTTATGCGAATATTTATAATATATTTGGTTGTTCCATTTAAATGAAAGCATAATTATGTAATCCCATAGAGTATTAAAAGCATAAAATTGACATGTAACATTTTCTCAAATTTATGTTTTCTGCGCTTGAAACGTCGACCATATCAATTAGAAACACTAACATTGTAATTAAAGGTCACCTTAAATTAATTTCTCTTTAAAAGATTTTGTATCCTAGAAATGAAAACATTTCTCCAAAGCGTAAACAAACTAACTTACTGTTTTGGCTAGATCTTTTGTAGCCTTGAAATGTCATGAATGTTATTGATTCATCTTAGTCCTGGGTGCAACACCATCTAGAGTTCACATAAACGTTTAATCCTAACCAGTTTTCAATATTCAAATGAAGAAAGATACATGAAAATCAATAAAATCATAGAAGCACAAGGCTTAAATCAACAAATCAATTAATGTTAAAAGGGCACAAACATTATAATCATGAGCTATTTGAACATCATGCTCAATTATAAATTAAACAAAAAAATTAAAATATCAACACTGATTATTTGCATAAAACATAAACATGTGACCAAATCCAACGTAATACAAATCCAAATTTGTCTTTTACTCCCTTAAATGACAAACAAAATAGAACGCTCATTGTCTTTGCACACACACGACTCAAATATTCATTTAATGGGCAAAAATTCAACAAGACTACAGAGAAAAGTTTAGAAAAATAAACATCAATATAATCAACATAGCTGACATGGTTATAGGCCTTCAAAAATGATGTCAAAAGTACCAAGCACTGTTTGCCTTTATCGCATGGCAGGTTAGTGGTTTTCAAGGTTTATATTGCTTCCACGTAGCCTAGCAGATGTCAATGCATCAACACCTTCCCTCGCCATATTCGTGAAATTGTTCCCTAATTTAAGCTTCCTTAGTAGTTCCGCTTGACAGTGAAGTAAGAATGGAAGCAAAGCTTGATTTATCTTTAAAGCACTTTGCATGAAAATTTAAATAAAACTTTGGCAGAGAGTGTTTCTAGCAACCAACAAAATGAGAAAATCCCAAAGGAAGATGTCCATGCAAAGAAGTTTGTTGTTGTTGAGGCTTTGTATTTGGATAGGATGAAAGAGTGCTAATCTCTCCATTTTAGAGTCTATGAGATCATCACTGAATATTTACAGCAAGAGGTAGGAAGTTCAGTAATTGACAGAAATATCCTTAGTACCTTATATGTTTATAGTTTTGCAAAAGCAGAGCAGTAATGACGGAAATTAATTTAAACCCTTAGACTCTCTACACTTGAGCGAGGAGTCTACGATAACATTATTAAATTTCTATTGGAATTCAACTAGTTTAATGTTCTATGATCTCAAATCCATAAATTGTTCCCTGCACATGCAAAAAGAGAACAAAATTATTGAAGGAATAGTGTTATTCTGAGTAATGGGGAGCTTGCATTTGTTTCATGCTCACCCTAAGGTGAGTGTGAATTCAGGCAAGCCAATTTTGATCATAGCCACCAAAGCGTCCTTCAACAGTACTAGACAACCCTGAGCTAAGTCTAAGTGTTGAAAATATTGTCATTGATGTCAAAGGTCTAATATTGGTGATAAATGACCCATTACATTTAATAGTGTTTTTAATGTTCATATCTTGGCTAATGTGTGTTAATATTTATTTAATATTAACGAAAATATTTTTGGTTGCATATAAGTCAAAAGAGGGCCCATGGGGAAGTCAAAGAATCACGGGGTAAAGACAAAACAGGGATGAGATGCATTTTCTCATGAAGAGTCATCTTGAGGAATTCCAAGAGTTGCCATGTAAAGATAAAAGAGGGTATGGTGCATTTTTCCATGAAGGGACACTTTGAAGAATACAAAAAGTCACCAAGATAAAGACAAAAGAGGAAAGGATGCATTTGCTTATGAAGGGTCACCATGTGACTTTTCAAATGCAAAAATACAAAGGATCATGCAAATTTGGTGCCATTTTTCATGAGGATTGAAGAGTCACAAAGGGTGAATGCCAAAAATCATTTGGAAAGCTATAAATAAAGGCTTGAGAAGCCATTTGTTATATGCAAGAGAGTGCATAGTTTGTATTTGTTTTAAAAGAGAGAAAAACAAGAGATATTGTAGAGTTCTATCATTTGTTGAGTAAGCAACATTGAGAGATAGTTATGTTTTATATACGAGGGGTTGGTGCTCCTGTGGGTTGGTACTCATAAATCTTTGCAAGGGGTTGGTGCTCTTGCAAGTTGGTGCTTACGAACTTTGTAATTTGAATTGGTGTTCATTCATATACTTGAGATTATTCTTCGTAGTTTTTCTCACTTTGGGTTTCCACGTAAAAAAATGGCATCTCTCTCTCTCTCTCTTGTGTAGTGGATATTATTGTTTTAGTATTATTGCATATCTTGAATGTGTGATTAAGTGGTTAAAAAAAGAAATAAAATTAAGTAAAAGATATATAATATACTGATTCATCCCCCCCTCTTAGTATATTTCATGCTTAACAATTGGTATCAAAGCAGGTTCCTTTCAAAAAAAATTATAGCTTGAAGGTAGATCGGGGAAAGCATGATGGCTGGATCACATGAAAGTTTTTCTACAAATAAGGCACATTTGTTTGATGGGACAAATTATACTTTTTAGAGCATAAATATGAGGACTTATTTGATGGCCCTTAAATTTGACATTTGGCAAGCAGTGGTGGAGGAATATGAAGAGCCACAGACACTTGAAACTACTCCGATGAAAAAAAAGGCAAGTGAAAATAATGGTAAAATTTTAAATGTTATTTTATGTGGTTTACGTGAATCAGAATTTGTTAAAGTTATGCAATGTAAATCTGCTCGTGAAACTTGGGTAAAACTTAAGAATATTTACAAAGGTGATGGAAAAGTTTAGCAAGCTAAGCTTCAAACTTTTAGAAGATAGTTTGAGAGTTGAAGATAGAAGAAGAAGAAAATATAGCAAGTTATCTTTTGTGTGTTGATCAAATATTTAATCAGATTCAAGGTCTTGAAGAAAATTTAGAATAATCAATTATAGTACAAAAAGTTTTGAGATCTCTACCATTAAGATATGATGCAAAAATTTCAACAATCGAAGAGATGAAGAATTTAGCCAAGCTAAAAATAAATGAGCTACATGGTATTCTTACGGCATACGAGATGTGGATCGAAGAAGAAAAACTCTCAAAGAGAGAAGTTGCTTTCAAAACATCAAAGAAAGATAAGGCTAAGATTCAAGAATCAAATGATAGTTCTAATAGTTATGAAGATGACAATGGAGCTCTATTCATTCGCAATTTGAAAAAAGGCATAGGTAAATATTAAGAAAAATTACCTTTTAAATGTTTTAATTGTAGAAAGATTGGACATTTTACAACTAAGTGCCTAGATAAGGGTAATGATGACAATGAAGAAGAAAAGTCTACATACAAGAAGAATTTTAAAAAAAAATTCAATAAGGGATTCGAGAAGAAGAGTTTGTATTCTAAAGATCTTAGCTTAGTTGAAAATAGTGGAGTCAGTGATTCAGAAAAAGAAAAGATTCTATTCATGGCCATACATGAAGATGCCTCCACAAACAAAAGTATAGATTATCAAGAAGAAGAACAGGATGAAGCCAAAGTGAATCTGAAAGGAGAACTCATTTGTGCCTTAGAATAATTAAAATCTCTTAAGAAGAAGAATCGAAGATTAAAGCTCCAAATCGATAAAAATGAAAAGGAGTCAAAGGAAACAATTGAAGATCTACAAGCACACTTTGAAAAAGTTAATAAGAATGAAAAAGATCTAACGACACAGTTGTAAAAAGTAAGTGAAAAATGTGAAAGATATGTTATTGAAATTACTTCTTTAAAAGCATATCATGAGAAAATAAATAAAGCAATCAATGATAAAGCAACCAATAATTCAAAATTTAAGAATAGCACTAATATGTTGAATAAGATATTAGAAAGTCAAAGATCAATGTCAGATAAGACATGTATCACATTTGAAAAAGAGAAAGGGGAGGCCACAAACAAAGTTAACACAAAAAAAAGAAAGAGCTATGCTGAAGCTCTTACAAATGAAGAAAAAAAATTAAGAATACAGAGGACATCTCAAACAAAAAAGGCTAGAATGAACAAAGTTACAAAAGGTAATCAGGTCAGACATACACAAACATGACCTATTTTTATGATTACTATTTTTATTGTAATGGATATGGTCTAAGAAAATAGAATGTCAAAAAAAGGCTAACAATTTCATAAATAAGGAAAAAGAAACTCATACAGAGTCAAACAGAAGCCACAACTTTTTTGTTCTTCTATCAGGGTTTAATGAAGAGGCCATAATATGTTACAAGTGCAATAACTTCAGACACATAGCTTGGTATTGTAGAAGTGCATTTGAGTCAGTCAAGAAGGACCAGAGTTTCAAGGCTTCATTCATCAAAAAGAAAGTTCAGACAAGTTCATGGCAGAAAAAACAACCTAAAAAGTCTATGTTGGTCCAAACAACTTTGCATGCAAGAAATAAAGAAAAGCCATAGTTCATTGATAGTGAATGTTTGAGGCATCTGACAAGAGACAAGAGCAAGTTCATAACCTTAAAGAAGATCAATGCTGACATAGTGAAATTCAGATATAATACTACTACCAAAATTATCAAAAAAAGTACACTAAGTTTGGATAATGGTAGAACTAAAACTGAAAATATTTTGTATGTAAAAGGTCTTAAGCATAATCTTTTGAGTGTAAATCAATGTGTGATCAGAGACACATTAAAGAGTACTTGACCACTCATGTGTTAGAGCTTATTTACACTGATTTGTGTGGCCCTGAGAACTCAAAGTACTCAAAGTGAGAAATATTTCATGTTGTTTATTGATGATTTTTCACGTATGACTTGGGAAATATTTTTAAAGAAAAAATTAGAAGCTTTCAAATATTTTAAAGCATTCAAAGTATTAGTTGATAATGAAACCAGTTTGAAGATTAAGTGCCTAAGATCAAGTCGAGGAAGAGAATTCATGTCAGGTCAGTTTATTGAGTTTTGTGAAGACCATGGAATAAAAAGACATTATTCAATAACAAAAACTCGACAATAAAATGGAGTAGTTGAACAGAGAAATATAACAGTTCAGGAGATGATGAGGACAATGCTAAATGAATCCAAGATACTAGATAAATATTATAGAGAGGCAGTTGCTACAACAATGCTAAATGAATCCAAGATACTAGATAAATATTATAGAGAGGCAGTTGCTACAACAATGCATATTCAGAACAAAGCACTATTGAGAGTCAACAGTGACAAGACTTCTTATGAGCTATAGAAAGACAAACTAACAACAGTTGATTATTTCAAAGTTTTCGATAACAGATGCTTCATAAAAAAAAATGATAAAAAACTGGATAAATTTGAATTTAGAGCAGATACAAGTATATTTCTTGATTGTTATTGCAAAATTAAAGCTTATAAATGTTATAACAAAAGAACCAAAAAAATAGTTGAAAGTGCAAGTGTCAAGATAAGAAGAAGATGGAACACATAATCAATGATCCAATAAGCATTCTTGAAATCATTGAAAAGGAAATTTTTTAAAAATTAGATGAAAAGATAAGAAGGAAAAAAAAAGGACACCAAAACTCCATCTAAATATGTCTAGAGAAATCATAATGAAAGTGGCATCATTGGAGACATAAATGAAAGAATTCACACCAGAAGAATGATGATAAGTGAATCTGAGCAAGTTAATTTCTCTTTCTTATCCAAAATTTAGCCTAGAACCTTTTTAGAAGCTAGACTTGATAAGCATTGGGTTAAGGCAATGGATGAAGAATGAAATCAGATAGAAAAGAATGATACTTGGGAATTAGTGCCTAGACCAAAAGATCATAATGTGATAGGAATAAAATGGGTTTACAAAAATAAGTTAAATAAAAATAGAGAAGTGACTAAGAATAAAGCAAGATTAGTATGTAAAGGATATGTTCATATTGAGGGAATATATTTTGAAGAAATTTTTACATCAGTGACAAGGCTAGAGACTATTAGAATATTTCTTGCATATGCATTGTTTAAAAATTTCAAAGTGTTTCAAATGGATGTCAAATCTGTCTTCCTAAACGGGAATTTAGAAAAAGAGATCTACATTGAGTAGCCTAAAAGATTTATTCTCGCATATATTAATAGCCATGTATGTAGATTGAAGAAAGCACAGTATGAATTGAAACAAACTCCCAAAACTTGGTATGCAAGACTTAATAAGTACCTACAGGATCAAAGTTTTCAAGAGAAGATTTACCGACAGTAATCTCTACATCAAAATAGAAGGTGAGCATCAATTGATTGTTGTGGTATATGTTGATGACATCATTTTTGGAGGAAACATTGAAAAGATGACAATTTTTTTTGATAATATGCAAAAAGAATGTGAGATGTCTATGCTTCGAGAATTGTCATTTTTCTTAGAGTTGCAAATATTTTAGTCAGATAAAAGAATTTTTATATCTCAAAGTAAATATTCTAAAAAAATATTGAAGAAATTTGGTTTTTAGGATTGTGCACCAGTTGGCACACTAATGAGTACAAGAATTAAGGTGAGCAAAGATGAAGATTCACCTGTTGCAAATCTATCTTTGTATAGATCTATGATTGGTAGTGTTTTATATTTGACAGCATCGAGGCTAGACATCATGCATGCAGTAGGTATGGTTGCAAGATATCAGTCAGGTCCAAAAATAGTCATGTTTAGTTGGTGAAGAGAATATTCAGATATATCAAAGAGACATTGGATTATGGATTATGGTATCCCACAAGTAGATATTTCACTTTGGTTGCTTATACAAATTCAGATTGGGCAAGTTGCTTGGATGATAGAAAGAGTACAAGTGGAGGAGCCTTCTTTTTTGGTGATAGCTTAATATCATGGCTAAGCAAAAAACAAAATTCAGTATCACTTTCTACAGTTGCAGAATATATTGCAGTGGTATTTTGTTGTACTCAAGTGCTTTGGATGAAACAAACTTTGAAAGATATCAAAGTAAAATATGATAAATATATATCTATTTTTTGTGACAACACAAGTGTTATTAATATTTCAAAGAATTCAGTGATGCATTCAAGAACAAAACATATTCCCATTAGATATCATTTTTTGAGAGAGCAAGTTACAGATCAACAGAGTAAGATGGAATATATCAGTACTATAGAGCAAATTGCAGATATTTTTACAAAGGCACTACCAAAAGACACATTTGAGTATTTGTGAGAGAAGTTGAGAATAATTTATTTTATTTCCTACCATTGAGGATCAGCATCAGTTGAGGGGGAGCTAAGTGTTAGCTCCAGGATATGCTCTTTGCCATTGATGTCAAAGGGGGAGAAGAACAAAAATAGGTACAAGTGCAGAAATAGATACAGGGAACATGTACATGTTACTAAGTAAATGGAAACTACTGTATATTTTTTAAATCGTTGTATGTGCAAGTTGGCACGTGTAGTGCAAGTTTCAGGATGTGGCAGTTTCAGTTTGAGGTTGCCATCAATGAAAAAGGGAGAGATTGTTTTAAATATTATCATTGATGTCAAAAGTCTAGCATTGGTGATAAAGGCCCCATTGCATTTAATAGTATTTTTAATATTCATATCTTGGCTAATGTGTGTTAATATTTATTTAATATTAATGAATATATTTTTGGTTGCATATTGTTGTTCCCAAAATATGTCACTTATTTTGGGAGCAACATATGAACTATTTTGGTCCTGTAGGCCAAAATTATCTCTTCCATTCTCAAAAATTTGTTCTGAGCATTCAAATTCTTCATTATTCAAGCTTTTTCAGATTTCTATAGACTCTGCAGGCTTGAAACTATGAACTATGCAGGCTTGAAATTAGCAGGTTCAATGGCTTTAATAGGTAAATTCTCTCAAAGGAGCAAGTTTCTAGCACTTAGGCAATTTCAGGATCAGTTCAACGCTTTGGTTCAATCAAAAATGTTCATCATCAAGCTTCAAAGGAAGGATTGAACCATTGAACCATTGAACTATTTCGGTTCACAGGTTCAACGGGTTCAAAAGTTCAACGTCGTCGGCAAGCTTAAAGAGTTAAGCACTTTGTCAAAAGTTTATCAAGTTCAACCGCTTCAAGGTTCAACGGCTTCAAAACACTTAGCGAAAAGAAGAAGGCTTGAACCATTGAACTGTTGAACCTTGAACCATTTTGGTTCAAAGGTCCAACAGGTTCAACGGTTCAACAGGTTCAATGTGCGGTTGGTTCAAGCGGTCAAAAGACTTAGCCAAAATAAAGAGATTGAACTGATTGAACCATTAAACCGTTGAACCAAAGTTGGTTCAAGCGGTTGGTTCAAATGGTTGGTTCAAGGGACTGCCCCAAAGACGAAGGAACAAGTGCCTTTGCAGAGGGCAATGAACTAAAGGCAGGTGCCCTTGCAGAGGGCAGGGAACATTGGTCAAAAGAACAAAGAGAAGGCCGAAAGGGGAAGATTTCCTTCAAACTTTTTGTTCGAGGTAATTCCTTCGGACATTTTGTCTAAAGGAAAAGAATCGATGAAGGCCGCTTGAAGAAATTAAAGCCTGAAGGCTACCCGAAGGATCCCAAAGGGTAGGTACCCTTGCGGAGGGCTCTCAAAACCCAAAAGTGGACCTTTCTCAAAGCTCGAAGGGACACCTTCCCTTCAGAGTGTTCCAAAGGCTTGATAAAGACAAATAGAAAAAGCTTCGAAAGACTTAGCCCAAAAAAGGGGCTACAAAGAATGAATCACTGAACTGTTGAACCTTGAACCAAATGGTTCAACGAGTTCAAAGGTTCAAAGGTTCAACCAGTTTGATGAAGATCAAGAGACTTAGAAAGATAAAGAAAGAAATGGGACGAAGAATGAACCAATGAACCGATTGAACCTTGAACCGAAAGAGTTCAAAGTTCAATGGTTCACAGGTTCAACAGTTCAAAGGAAGGAAGCTCCAAACAAAGAAAGAACACGAAAGATTCTAGAGACTAGTTCAAATGGTGGTTCAACCAAAAAGCAAGAAAGCGATGGTTCAACCAAAGAGCGAGAAAGCAAATGGAACAAAGGAACCAATAAAAATCGTTGAACCGATGAACTTTCACAGGTTCAAAGGTTCATGGTTCAAACAAAGCAGCACCAGTGACGTCCCTACGGACATCAAATTTACGGTAATGGAATATCCGTTAAAATTCAAATATAGCGCAAAACTTGAAAGATGAATCAAGCGACTAGCTGAGAAGATAGCCCGAGAGCTCAAATTGCTAAAGAGAAGGGAGAACAATACAAAAATATCAAAAATATCTGCAAGGTAGTTATTTCTAGTAGGTGAAACAATTCACCAAGTAGTCATCTGAGCATGCCAAATCAAGGACGCGACCTATTTTTCTTCCATGAAGTAAAGGTAAAGTGGACAGCTGCGCAGACATCAGAAAAAGGATCAGACAACTCCTGCTAGGGAGGAGACATATGAAATGAATGGGCACGCCATAGTTAAAGCCGATACATTGTTCCAAGCATGGTCCCTCGACAAAATTGAAGATGCATTGAAGGCATTGACCGCAGCATGGGCCGTTTCATGGAAAGAAGCGCCAAGCCTTTCTTGGCTGCTATACATTGTAATCTCTTGTATGATGAGGATGGGACTTTCCATTATAGAAGTGAAGCTCTGCCAAAATTGAGAGGCAATTTTACTGAGACTTTGAGCTCAGATTGTCCATCATATTTCTTTATTTTGAATGAGAAGCAAGTTACTTTTATAATTTTTGCTGTTATAGCTTGTATCATTTTAGGAGATTGTTCTTATGTCTGTCTTCTGAATGTGTTCTTGTTCACTTAATGAAATAAGCAAAACTAGTGAAAGTAATCAGGAAGGTGTCCTAAAGCCAATTGTGAGAAAGACTTTGTGTTGTCTGCAGTTGTTTTTAGTGTTTTTGTCTATTTTCTTTCTGTGTAAAAGATTCTGGGACAACTTTGTGCCTTTATTATACTTTGTGTTTCACTCTTTGGGCAGTTGAGGTGGAGACTTTGGGTTTCATTTCATCCTGCTGGTTACTGTGCCTGTGTTACTAGTTACTTGTTACTACCTGAAAGAACTCATGTTGTTTTCTGCAAGATCACTTCTGAAAGAAGAGAAGTGCCTTCAGTGTTTTCACTAGGATTTTCTCTTTTGTTTGTGAACATCATCTCTGAAAAAAAAGATATGGATGGTGTTGCCCTAACCCTGAGTGTTATTTTCTGCTTATATATATAGTATATAGCTCCTGCATATTTATAGGGAACCTCTCCTTGATGAGAGGAGAGATTTGTCCACCTCTGATGTAGTATACTTGCAATTTTGGCCGACCAATCTCCCTTGCTGTGGTTGAAGAGATCTATTTTGCTCACCAGTTAGCTGGTTGACAAAATATTCACCCAACACATATAAGTCAAAAGAGGGCCCATGGAGAAGTCAAAGAGTCATGGGGTAAAGACAAAAGAGGAATGGGACGCATTTTTTCATGAAGAGTCATCTTAAAGAATTTCAAGAAGCACCATGTGAAGACAAAAGAGTGTATGATGCATTTTTCCATGAAGGGACACTTTGAGAAATATGAAGAGTCACCAAGATAAAAACAAAAGAGGGAATGATGCATTTGCTTATGGTCACATGGTACCATTTCTTGCACATGGTACAAAATGTTACCAAACTTGCATGACCCTTTGTAAGAAATGGTAGGTTGTAGTGGCTATCAGAAAAATCATTAAAAATCTCACCAAGTACACTTTTCGAACATGGCCTCTTGTGGCCAAATAGTTTGTTTCAAGAAAATCTGCGTGCCAAACAACATTATCCAAACAAATCATATTGAAAAGGGTAATAATATGTCTGTCTATCTTCTTCTCTTTGTCATTTTTAAATTTGGTAAATAATTGAGCTCAATTTTAGTTAAAACTATCCATTTCTCTTTGAATTTTACATTTACAATGTTTCCGAATCACCTTTTTTTTATTACTTTGAGTGTAAACTGAGAGCAATTTGACCTATTGGTTGCAGACAAGGGTGTAACAATGGCTCAGAGAACTATAACAACATGAATGATTTTGTTTCTATTTTTTATGTGGACCGCTTGTAGTCATGATCATGGTTTTATAAGTGTTGGGCTGAAAAAGAAACCACTAGATTGTTCTTGTCTAGCTGCTACCAAACTCAAACCAAAAAAAAAGGGTTTGCCAATGCAAGTATTCTTAAGTTTAGCCTGCAAGAAGGTCTTGAGTTTGAGTTCGAGTCTGACTCTGAGTCTAACAAGGTGATTACATGAACATTAGAGATATTACCATTTTGTTTTGGTAAACATTTGAAGTTAGAAACATGGGTTGATTCATTGATCTTGATCCTTCTGTTGCTCCAAAACCACTACCATGATGCATTTGTAAATTGGGTACTTCTATAAAGTTCATGCGTTGAATATCTCTCTCTTTAAGATGAGCAATACCACCATTACCATATTCATTCACTAAGCCAAGGTTACCATCCATCAAAAGGTATGGTACTTGATAATAATTAGTTGTACTCTATACAGACCTTGTGATTGAAGTGTACAATTCGGGAATTAAAAATGACTGAAGCTTTGTATCCTCGTAAACAGACTGTTACTACTACTATTAATTATATTGTCAATAAATATCTTTGAAAAATCTTAATGTAATGAGCTTTAAAAGTTGTTTTATAATATATAATTATAATTAATTTAGATAATTTATTACTATTTCATTTAAATTACATAAAAATTTATCCTGTATTTATAACTCCAAAAATTAAAGATCCTTACACAATATAACTAAGAAAATAAAAAGATTTGAACCATAAATGTAAGAAATTGGAGTCAATTTCCTCCATATAAAAGGAAAAATGATTGTTATATTAAATACTTTTCATACATTATGTTCTAAATTATAGCCTCTAAAAAGAAAGGATGTTTAAAAAGCATTGTTTTTGGGGTTTTGGTATTCAAAACTTTTTTTCAATTAAAAAAAAATGCTTTAGGTATCTTTCACTTCTACATAACTTGCCCACCTCATTTGGGCTATGGAAACTCCCAAGATATTTTGAAAAGATTTTAATTAAATCACAAAGATAAGTGGCAAATCGCCCAAACTATAATCATTATTTACAGAGTTCTCATTTTTATTCCATCTTAATTTTAATTCATTTTATTATGCTACAAAGTAATTTTGTTTTTGATAAGAATAACAAAAACTTACAATCTCACAGCATGGCAATGACAGTTGAAGCGGGAGATCCTTCTGCACTTAGTGTTCTGGATATGTGCTGTCATATATTCTTCATGCAGGGGTGAATCTTCGAGAATGGGCTTTAGAAACCAATTAACAGTCATTTTGCAGCCAAAATAGATAAATAAATATAGTGCTCAACATGGTGGAGATTTAATTTAGATGCAGAGCATTCTTCAATTTATCAAATGGATAGGATGCTAGAAGAAGGGCCTACCTATGCTTAATGCAAATTCAGATTTTTATTAGATATGAACAAATGATGAACAACAGAAAGTATTGTGAATATAAAGCTACATGCAAACAAGAAGAAAACGCAGAGCTAGTTTTTGTCATCTTTCCTATGCTTGTTTTCAATAAAAAAGGCTTCAGCTTACAATTTTGTAGCTTAAACATAACTAAATATATAGATCTCGTCTTTGACCACTTGGCTACACTGATGCATATTAGCTAACTTGCAATCTGCAAGTTACACTGAAGATAGATAACAGGCACATGTGATTGCCTTTTCAATCAGAGATTTAGTGTGGAAGCTCATAGACCATTTGTCCCTGCAACTTTTTAGATTGTGAAAATGATATATTGTAGCCTTTTTGGGGGGATCAAAACGCTGGAATTATACCGCAATCATATTTTACTGTCTTGTATCCCAGGCAAAATAAGGTATGTTTGTCAACTAATCTTTAATCTTTAAAAATTTAAACTTGTGCTCAACATTTCATACTTTCTATTTGAAAGAAATGCATCTTACATCACACCGAAAAGCATGAGAGAAGAAATGAATAGTTAAATTCTGATTGCAGCTATGTTTAAAAGGTCCTAGCAGATGGGCATTTTGGGAAGACATGCAATATTGAATTCTCTCACCCAAAATGAACACAAAGTGTTAGATATGCACTCATCAGCACAAAAGTGTAAATCTAAAAAACTTGAGATTCAAAGAGTTTTGCATCTCTTTTACCATCATTCTTCAGGTTCACTAAATCCCCATCTTTTGTTCCAACTTCAAGCAGGCTAAAATGAGGAATTTGCGTTAACCTCTATCATAAAAATCGCTTTTGTCCTAGTTATAGAAAGGTTTCCCATTAATTCACTTCCAGTCTCTCCAATTTGGCCCTAATTCTTAGAGGTTGCCAGAATTTCAGTCACAATACCCATTCTTCGAGCGAAGGAAAGAGAATAGAAAGAAGAGATCACTGTTACACTAGTAACTGTATAAACATATGCCCATTAAAAAAGATACACTTACTCCATTAGAAATTCTTGTTATCCCTTGGTTTCCTTTCTTGGTTTCTTTTCTGTTGATATTCCATGTCTTTTTTGTTTCTCAATTTAATTTGTAATTTCATTTTCTACCTAAACCTTCTTAGTTTTGCAATCCAACCCCAAGTGTAAAATTACTAAGAAATTTTGGCCTTGCCCATCAAATAAACAATATTTGCATTCATGAAAAATCTTTAAAGCCAACTCATCCTTTTTTCCCTATGGAACATCAAAAAATTTATTGCCCAACGTCTTCACTTCAAGAATGTTTTCAGGCTTAATTTATATACTCACAGAATTAGATCCTTCGATATTCAGCCTCAGGTCAAGAGAGATAATAATATGTAGCCTTTGTTCTTCTGAGAGGAATGCCTCTATAGGTCTCCCTGAATGACAATGAGGATGGTATTCTGCCACCGGTTTGTTTCTTCACCCTAATGGCATCTCCACCAACCATCTTCCTCCATACAAATATTCCTTGGATGCCACTTCAAACCTTTTTCCCATAAAGTGTGAGATCAATAAGGCTATCAGGGAGGAAATGTATCAAACTCCAATAACACACTCAAGCCACTTGGAACTTCCCCTGCAGCATTTTAGCCCCACTATGGCCTTCTAATCCACAATTTTTTGCAAATTATTGATGGCAACTTCATCCATCCAAGCTATCTCCAACATCATTGGTTGTGTGGCCTTAGAATTTCCCTTGGGCAGCTAAGGGTACACTCACCAGCAACGAATTAAGTTTAGGAAGTTGGGAACACAACCTACAAGGTGACAGGATCTATTGCCTTTGATCTCTCCAAGAAATGGAGACAAAGGATCACTCTAGTTTCATGTGTCCTATCTGTTATGAGACTCGAGGGAGATAACACTATTTGTACAGAGACTTAGGAGGTTCCCTACTGACATTTATAATTACCCCAACCAAAGGACCATTTTAGCCATTTTAGCTGCCAAATCGATTACCTCATTCATGCCCATTCCAACTGTTGTAGATGCCAAGCATCCTTTGCATGGAATGGATTTAAGGCCACTTTGCAATTCCTTTTGCTCAAATTGCAAGGGGAATATACACATGTTGCAAATGTAGGAGCTGATGTGGTCATAGAAGCATAGCGGTTGAAGAATTTGGGCAAATTCCGAATGAACTTGCATGAGTTTTACCTAAATTTGAGGCAGGACAACAACTAATTATCATTAGAAGATTGTAGCCTGATGCAAACAAACTAATTTCAGCACATAAAATGTCAAAACAGCTCTCCAAAACAGAACTACGCTTCATTTTCCAGGTTAATTTCATGAAGGGCTTGCAAGGCAAGGAAAAGACACAAAAACTAACAAAACAAAAGAAGGTACAAGAATCGATTGCTGAATTTGTAGTTGTCTTCCATGACCTAACTTGCGGATTTCCACCAGATAGGGGCAATAAACATTTCAACATCAAGGAGCAGAAAAAATTGGTGCATTCTTTATTAAAGATGAGTGAAGCATCTTGCTTGGACGTAAAACTCCATCACTTGTTGATCCATCTACAAACGGTGAAGTTGAAAAAGATGATGCAGACTCGCTTCGAGACGTCGGAAATATCCGACTTGGTTTAGATGGGTGAAAGTCTGAAGATATAATATCCAGAATTAAATGCAGGAACTATTTGGACACAGTTATAAGGCTCACCATACTATACCTCTGATCTGCTTAAGCTTCCCTGCTCGGCAAATTTCAAGGACGTTCTTTGCTTATATCCTCCTTTGGCCCGTGGTGGTGGATTCAGTTCACTTCAAACTCTGTTTTTTTTTTGACATGGTGAAGCTTCGCAAATTAGCAGGCTCAATTTTGTATCTACGATTTGAGTCGCTCAGGCCGATGCCACAAATTTATTGAAATAAAATTAATTTAATTGAGTCCCTGTCAATTCAAAAATTGTTAAATTTCACCATGCCCACGTTCCAATTGTCGAATCACGGAATCCTGGACTCTCTTATTGATTGCGTACTAAGAGCGGGCAAGGCCTTTTTCGACCTTCCTATGGAAAAAAAGGAATTGTATAAAACTGGAGGATGAGGAATTCCTATCAACTATGGTAGCAAATTCAGATCTTCAGCCGATTCGAAACTAGATGGAGTGATTATTCTTATAACATTGCGTGGCCTGTTACACAGACAAACATGTCCAAGTGCCCCAATTAGCCTTAAGATTTCACGTACAGTGCTACTGAATCCTTGAATCATTGTTTGTGCAAATGTGGGATTACTCTGATGTAACTTGCATGTGTGTGTCCTTTTTTTTTCAGGGAATGAAATGAAATGAAAGGATTTTAATAACGTCCACGAGACCACAACAATCTATGGGACCCATCAGTCGCGCACATCTTCTTCAAAACGAGACCATAGCCACAAAACGTTCCCTAAGTTCTCTGAACTTTCTTCTTGAGATCTTCCCTTCTGTTGTGAAGTTTGATCACGAGGTTCACCGTATTACCCAGCGTTGTTGCTTCAAACAAGGTGTCCAGGGTGGTGATTTTCAAAGTTTCACCATAATTGTATCGGATGTCTTTGTATGCCTCGCACTCCAAGAGGAAGTGTCGTTCCGTCTCCACCACACCTTTGTTGCAAAAGAGGCATATTCTCTCCTCCCAATCCTCTTTGGGAGTTAGCCATCTACTCGTTTCACACCTAAGATGATGAGAGCTCATCCTAAGTTGGGCAATCAATATTTTTGCTTTCCACTTAATGTCTGCTCCTATATAGGGTTTTTCTTCAAAATCCCTTGTGGGGTTGAATTCTTTGAGGTAGTATTCCTTTTTACGGCCCATTTGTTTTGTCCACATGATGCCTTTGAATTTTCTTCTCACATATTTTTTTATTTCTTCATTAGTATTCGGGCACTCCTGCATGCTAATATCCCACCTCTTTATCCATTTGTCATTTTGCTTCCTCCAAGTGTTCTTTCTTCTAGTTAGCTCTTCCTCCATAATTAGTCTAGGCCACCTGTGCTTCTTCATGTTTTGAATCTTCTTGAGGTAGCTTAGTAACTGTATCATCGCCGATGCCTCTAAGGGGAAGGACCCTGTTTCAACAAGTGGGATCTCATACGGCACCGAATTCTTGACTTTGAGATTGCTTATGATGAAGTGTTTTTGGATTCTCTCTATCTGTTTCCATTTCTGATCTGACATACTGCTGCCCCAAATTTCACACCCGTAAAGAATCACCGGGATGACCAACAAACCGAAGAGTGTTCTCCTAGTCTTCCAATCCCATAACTCCGCAGTCCTGCACCTATTTTGAAGAGAGCACAACGCTTTCCATCCTCCTTGGATTCTTTTTGCTCCACACGTTTCCCAACTGAGCTTGTGATGAAAATCAAGCCCGAGGTACTTGTACTCTTCGACTATCTCTAACGCGCTGCCTTCAAAGGTAAAGGTATATTGTTTCTTTTTTCTTTTCAAAGAGAAGATCATTACTTTGGTCTTGCTTGTGTTCACCTGCATTCCAACCTCTTGGCAAAAAGTTTCAAGTGCTCTCAAATATTCCCTCAAGCTGCTGGTTGTTCTGGCAATTAAAATGAGGTCATCCGCATAAAGAAGCAATTGTATAGCATCCTTAGCTAGTTGAATCCCCTCCCCACTATCCTTATTTAACCATTCTTCTAATTTATCAATGTACAGTCCAAATAAAGTTGGTGAAAGTGGGCAACCCTGTTTGACCCCTATATCACTGTCAAAACACTCTGACATTCCATCACTAGTTCTGATTTTAGCCTTTACTTGCTCATATAATCTATGGACAACAGCTCTGAGCTCCTCCGGAAGCCCCAGCTCCTTCATCCTATTCCAAAGTTTGTCACGAGGGACCGTGTCAAAGGCTTTTTTGAAGTCGACAAAGCAGCAAAAGGCCTCGTCTCCCTGAGTGTTCCATATTTTTTCAATCAAAAACCTAAGTGTAGCTCCATGATCAATAGTAGAGTGCTTCGGTCTAAATCCAGCTTGGCCCTTAGCTCTTTTTCCTTCTTTTTCTGCCCACATGTTGATTCTGCACTCTATCATGCTTTCAAAGAGTTTACCAAGGAGGGGATTAACCATGATAGTACGATAATTTGACGGGTTATTGGTATCCCCACTTTTGAAGATAGGAATAACCACACTAGTCGTCCACTCTTTTGAGAAGCCCTCTTGGATGGCCCTATTGAAGATGTGTTTGATATGAGGTGCCAATACGTCAGCACCCCACTTTAAGTACTTCGCTTGCATCCCATCAATATCCTGAGCTTTCCCACTTGCTAATTGTTTTATGCCTTGAATGATGTCTTCGGTGTTGAAGAGTTTTGTATTCGCATAGATTATTGGGGGTCTAGATTTATCTTGGTCCCTCTCATATAGTAGCTTCGCATACTCAAGCCATTGGTTTCCGGTGATATTGTTTTTTGTTTGTTTCTTCTTTTGACGTAGCTCTTTCCAAAATCTTTTAGGGCTATTTTCTCCGAGGGCAATCAACTCTATTCTTCTGTTGTTTACATACTTCTCTTTCTTATTCTGTAGCATCTTTATGTACTCCTTCTTATGCTCTTTGTCCATACCTCTCTTTCGCAGATTTCTTTTTGCTATCTTGCATTCCTCATTGAACCATGGGTTTGCCGAGAAAGTATTTCTTATTCCTCTCTTGGGTCTAGCTCTCTTACAACCATTTAATGCCTTGTGTATTAGGGGAATCAACATGTTCTCTCTGAGAGACTGGTCCTTTATGTTAGTTGCTTTTTCTTCATGATCTCTGAGCAATTGTTTGATTGCGGCTCTAAAGATTTCTTGATTCTCATGATTTAGAAGGATTTTACCTTGGGGAGTGTCCTTCTTTTGGCCAAAGTGGGCTTGTTCTTCCTATTGTTTCCTTATGAGAATGTGAACTTTAATATGAATCGGATTATGATCTGATTTCAGCTCCAATATATTGTCCCCAATCATAACCTCCATCAATCTCGATGTGTAGCTCTGCGAACAAATGACATAATTTACTACACTTTGGCCATTGTACGTTTTGCATGTGATTTTTCCTGATTCGGGCCATGCTCTCATACTGTTGCAGATGAACATGTTGTAAGAACTACAAAGCCCTAAGAGTTCAGCCCCGAAGTGTGACACTGCACTTTTGCTATCTTGTGAGACCATGTCCCAAAGTTGGTTGTTTTCTTCCTCTAACCAGAGGGGGTTATCTTTCTCTATGTTGTTTTTCAGATTGAGAGCTTGATTGTTTGCAGCTCTTGCATTAAAGTCTCCAATTATTACTATTTTTCCCATGTTACTAAAAACAGAAATGTCTTTTTTTAGAGCTGCAAATGGATCTTCACGATCTAGATTCCTCTTCTTATAAAATTTTGATCCCTTTGGAGCAAAGTAGCATGCTGCCATCCTTGTTGTGACTTGGTTTTCTGTAATTTTAAGCCATATGAACTACTTGTTGGATCTTCTTTCTCCACTTTTACGAAATTGTCCCATTCCTCTTTAATTAAGACTACCACTCCACCATGTCCCTTGCCACTATCAGTTCTTTCATTCCATACTGACGTCTTTTTATACCCTTCAAAATCTGGAATCCTACACCCATCGTGTTCATGGGTCTCAATAAGGATGATGACATCCTTTCCTTCTACTATGGGCCCTAATACAAGTCCTCTTCTCCATGGATATCCTCTGCAGTTCTAACTTACCACTGTTAGATACTCCTGGGGGGCCCCGATTTCCTATTTCTTATGTGACATTTTGTCACCTACTTGAGCTTTGCCGTTTTGTAGCCAAGCCCATCTTCCTACAACCCTTGCCACCTTTACTTTCTCCCACTCTTTCCTCCTTTCTTTCTGTTGTATTATAGTGAGGTCCTTATCAATGTAAATTTGCTTGCCTTTAAGGAATCTTTTATTCCTTAGTACCCTGTTTTTGTCCTCTATGTTCTTGAAGGTGATTCTCACATGTCTGTTTTTGCCTCCTATCCATCTTCCTATCCTATTTGCTTGTTGTATGACCCTTGTCCATTGGATTTGATCGTTAAGAAAGTATGTTGCCAATTCCTTCGTGATTTCCTTCTCGCCATAGTCTTTTAGTCCTTTTATAATGATATTGACAGCCCTGTCGTTTCTATCTTTCTCTTCCTTTATCTGATTTCTGACCTATTTTTCTATGAGTTCTCTTTGTGTGTCTGAATGTCCTTTCACCACTTGAGACCAGGATTTAGCCTCATCTATTTGTTCTCTTAACTGTTTTTCTCTTATCTCCATGCTGGCCATCGTTGATTGGATCTATTTTAAGTGGCAGTCCTTGCTTCCTTCCACCCCTTGTATCTTATCTTCCTCTTCTATTTTCCTTTGTTCTAGTAGCTACCTTATTTCTCTCAGCTCTAGCTCACCTCTTGCCATGGAATGTTGAAGCTTATTTACCTACTCTTTAAGCATCTCATTTTCCCTGATTAGTATCCTCTTAGCTTCTATTACTTCATTCCACTTGTTATCCTCGACTTGGCTTCTTTTCTCGAGGGATTGGAGTCTTTTTTTCAAGATCATTAGCTCGCTGACATACAATTCTGATGACCACGTTAGTGGTGTTGTATTAGGACTATAGGTATCGTTGTGATTATGACTACCTTCAATTCTAACTTCAGATCCTGCTGGTTGATTATGTCTACAGTTTTCTTAGTGTCTTCTTCTAATCGGGACACTGGGCTCCCCTTCCCTTTTCCCTTATGTTGTTCAGTTTGCTCTTCTCGTGTTTGTTGATTTCCTATTGTGTTTCCCAAGGCCCTGATTGCACTTCTGGGATAGATGGTTGTGAAATTTCCCTTTCTTGCAAGTTTTCAGATTCTATTTTTTCTACGCCTTAATATCCCGTTGTATTGCTTTGCATTTACATAGATGCATTGCTCGCCTGTTCTTGAAGTGTTGGCATGTGGTTGTCCTACCGTGTAAGCCCAAGCATTCCTAGGTGGCCCTACCTGAGCAAAAATGCTGGAATAGAAGAAGTTTCCAGAGGGGTCAGTGGGGAAGTGTGACAAGGGATTAAATGGTATAATACACCCCCTTTCATTTAACTTCTCCATCACAAGCCTCTAGGTGTCTCTATTTCCCCAAATCTGTATTATTGTTTCTTCATTCCCTGTGTTACCTCTCGATAAGGTTGGAATTTCTGTCTGCATTGGGTTTCCCGAGTCTGCCGGAGCAATATTATACCCTGTGATCTTTATCATACGACCCCACCCCTGTTTTGAAGCTTAGCTTTCCTGAGAAGGGTCCCACCACAACTTGCGAAAATTTCTCTTTACAGATTGATTGTAATTTTCTTTGCTCGAGATTTCATCGCCATTTTCAACCCCGTTCTCGAAGGACCCAAAAAAAAAGAGAGCAGCTTAGGTGGCAGAAATCACTGCCTTTGCAGATGCTTAGGCGACAGAAATCACTGCCTTTGCAGATGCTTAAGCAGGAGAAATCACCATGTTTGCAAATGCTTAGGCGGGAGAAATCACCGTGTTTGCATCTGTAGTGTACTGTAGTGAGGATGGCGATTGTATTCAGATGGCAGCTTTTGAATCGAAAAGAGGTAGATCTGTTAGTCCCTACGGTGGTTTCTATCGAAAAGGCAGAAAACTTACTCGAATTGTACTCTTTCTTTTTTGCTTTCAGCGGGGAGAGAATTTGGAGACCCAAAACTAGCTGCTGTGCATTCCTCTTCTCGCAAACCCAAAACTAGCCTTCATAAACCTTAATCTCTATCACTAAATCCTCGATGCCGCCTTCATAAACTTTGGTTTCCTCTGTTCTTTTTAGTCAAACTGTTGTTCTGACTTACTCTCTACTCTTCTGCTGTATTCACCACTTTGGTTCTATTGTAGCTGCTGCTAATGTTTTTACAAAGTATTCCTAAATCACCACCTTTGCAGAAATCACCATCATTCACGTTAACAGTCTGCTCTAGCTCGCGCAACTCTGCCGCAACGCAAAGGCTTTCGGAGAACATGAATCCATGCACAGACTCTCCTCAACTTACAACTCAGCCAAACTTTCTCACTCCCAACTGGTACTGTGCGATCTGCGTTCGTCGAGCCGAGTTGTTCCCCCAACTGGTACTGTGCGATCTGATTACGAAGGTGCAAGAGAATGCAATGGGTAGTTTTTCGTTGGTTTTTTGTTGGGTGGTTTGATGATTTCATTCCAATATCTGTAGTGTGCTGTAGTGAGGACGATGATTGTATTCGGATGGCAACTGTTGAATCGAAAAGAGGCAGATCTGCGAGTCCCTGCGGTGGTTTCTATCGAAAAGGCAAAAAACTTACCCAAATTGTACTCTTTCTTTTTTGCTTTCAGCGGGGAGAGAATTTGGAGACCCAAAACTAGCTGCTGTGCATTCCTCTTCTTGCAAACCCAAAACTAGCCTTCATAAACCTTAATCTCTGTCACTGAATCCTCGATGTCGCCTTCATAAACTTTGGTTTCCTCTGTTCTTTTTAGTCAAACTACTATTCTGACTTACTCTATACTCTTTTGCTGTATTCACCACTTTGGTTCTGTTGTAGCTGCTGCTAACGTTTTCCTACAAAGTATTCCTAAATCATGGAAGTTTGGGCCGGAAGTGATGGATGAATACGACAGAGAGATTTAAAAATTATGAGAAGTAGTGATGTAGGCGCTTTCCAAAGAATTGGGATTAAAGCATTAAAGGAAGCAGATATGTTTATTAATATACAATTAACGCTGTGTTCACCCACATAACTAATTTAATGTTGTTCAGTTCTCATTAAGTTTTGGGCCATTTGTTCACTTTCTGAGCCCTCTATTTGACAACACATTAATTATAACTGCTAGCGAAAGTGACGGGAGCACTGTACATGACATCATCACTCTCTCATTTAATAACATTTTTATGGGTTTAACCAATTAAAACACAGTTAAAATGGGTTTTTCATATATTTAAAAAAAATAAAAATGTACATGTTAATTATTACAAAATTAAAAGTAATTTAATGTATAAAAAATAAAAAAAAATTATTGGTGGAGAAAGAAAAGTTTAATCAAATGTTAGAGGAAATTGATTCCTTTAGTTACCCTTTCGAGACTAATAAATATGTTCACCTTTTATATCCATTGACCTTTGCTATGTGTGCATTAATTAATGTTATAATTAATATTGGTATGTGTTGTTAATGTTAATAATTATTTATGGTGACAACGAAGGAATATTTTTAAATAACATATGTAGAATATTTCATTATTTATTTGATAAATTATATGTTAAACTTTAGAATTGATAAAATAATATATATTTTTAAAATTTCATTAGTTGAACAAAATTGGGTAATTGAAAAGTGAACCCATTTGTTTTAATATTTTTTTAATGCTTTTTAATGTGGATTTAATTAAAACTAAAAACAAAGTACAAGTAGGGTTTAAGATTCCCTAGAGATATGGATGGTTGGTTGCACACCGTTGATCAAGTTTGATTGTGAGAACTCATCTTTCCCTGGGGAGGAATAATCTACGATACACCACACTTAAACAAAAATGGGATTAATAGATAGATGAGTGGGTTGCCTAGTTACAAACCAGATCCGAGAAGCAGCACGCTTTCTCAGATAGATGTTAGCGCACTATTTAACATTCAAGTTTATAAATAAACATGAAATTACAAAGATATAGATTACAAGACAAAATAATATAAAAAATAATTTGATAAAGATAAATGATTATGGATTATTCAACATAATAGATAAAATATACAAGATAATAGATGTAGGGATAAGCTACACCAACATACAACTTAATAAAGATTAGATAAATGCAGACTATCTATGATTAAGAGATGCGATAAATGGATTATTCAAGGACAAGATGTATAAATGCTTTGTTAAGTTTCATTAATGGATATCAACAAATTAGGAGAGATATTTAGAAAATAAAATACGATTTTAACAGATGTTGAAGATGCAAAACAAACTGTTTAAAGGGTATTTTTATAATTTGATAGGGATCGATGTCAATTTTACAAGATCGACATTGATTCAGATGAATCGATGTCGATTATATGTAAAATTGTAGAACTACAAACATAGTATAATGACGGCCTGTATTATTGATAAAACAATAAAAATCGAATGCAATACAGACACAAAAGACCATAGATTTAAAATGTAAACAAATTTAAAGTGCAAAACTAACCTTTGATGGTTGAAAATGAACTTGACAAGATGAGAGAGAAAAGCCTTCAAAAACCTTTGATAAGCTCTCCAACAAAAGTTTCACAAGATAACAGGTTGATAAAATCCATACGCAAGTTGCAATGAGATTCCAACAGCGTTTTAGGTTCCAAAATTACAGTCCCATTCCCCTCTGAGCCATGGAGGTCTGTTGTATATAAATAGATCGATGTCAATCCTAACCGATCGACATTAATCATGGAGGATCAACGTCGATTTACCAAAAATGGGTGAAGCTGAATGAAAAACCATTCCAACAAATTGACAGGGGGTAAAAGAGGGTTAAAATGACTTCTGAGATTGTTCGGGTTGTTTTAACCATGAGATAAGTTTGTTAGGAGGTTTATTATATTTTGGTTTTATTTGATGTTTAGGATTTTGATTATTTAAAAGATTTTGGGTGGTTAGGGATGGTAAATAGTAATTAATAAGATCAATTACCATGGATAAAAAGATGGTATATATATGAAATAAATATTCAAGTATAAGTTGACATTTAATTATGGATATTTAGTTTCTTATACTTTAAGTTATATTTTATTTATATACTTTCATAATGTTTGAGAGTGGTTTAGGACCTCCAAGAGTTAAGATGCAAAATATAGATTTTTGGAGGTTTCTACCACATTTTAGACTTAGCCTATTTCAAGATTTCAGATTATGACGCAGATTTTTAGCGTTTACATTTAATTATTAAAGCAATAGCCTCAAAGATGGTAAAATAAGGAAAGGGTGCTAAATTATGACGTCTACACCATTAGTCTTGCTTTGGTAGGGATTAATAAGATAAATTCTTATTATTTTAAGTGTTATCTTTTGGATCCGTATTATTGAAAGAATTTGTCACAAGTGATAGTTTCAATCATGGTTGAACTTGTTAGCCAGTTCTTGTTGCAATAAAAATATCTCATCCTAAAATATGAACATTTGAATGAGGTCAAAAACTTTCCATGTAAGACAAAATAACATAACCAAATGTCCAAAACAAATTTGAATCAGTTCTTCTTTGTCTTTTTGTATGGGAGGCATTTCAAATCCTTTGTACAACTCATTTGCTCATCCCTTTGCCTAAAAATATCCACTACGAGTAAGTAAAAGCATTCGAATACAAAATCAAGTCATTGAAGCATGGGCGAGTGTTTTTTAAAAGAGTTATTGAGGTATAACATGACTAAACAAATGAGAATGGATTAAAGCATTGATCAAGCATGCTTAAGAAGGAAGAAGTCCACATCAAGGCAAGCTTATGAAGCATTATAGAGGTGCTAGAAAAAGTTATAACAAATTTAAAGGCTCAAATGAAGTAATTGGCTTGTAAGAACTTATAAGATGGTAGTAGAGACGAGGAAGCATAAATTCAATCTTAAGGGATTTTACCACATTAATTTTTTCTAAGGTAAATCCTTGTATTTTATCTCTCTTATGTATGTTTCATTTATTTATTTGCTTACTTACATTACATGAATCTTCCACATTAATGTAAGCACTTAAATAAGCTTAATCAACTTAACATGCAATTAAAAGTATAGTCTTATTTGTAACAAAATAACATTAAAAAGCACATAAACTTTACAATTTTATAGTCATGGGCTTATATGTATGACGCTTTCCTCCTAAACTGACACATGCCATAGCAAAGCATCTTGGTCATAGAACATGATGAACATTTTTTGCATCATAGATTAAGAATCCATATGCCCTTTTGGTGTATACAGTGGCTTGCATGGGTTAAATTTGAAGGTCAACTCTACCTATCATATAAAAAAATTATGACATTTATCCATTCAAATTGCCCTTCGCAACTAGGATAGTTCTCCTTATTTACCAAATACTTAATATTTTTTTCTAATAGAATGCATTGATATATCAATTAATAAAAAAAATGATAAAGTGCAAATATGATTACAATAAAAGGTGGTCGGTTGGTATTCACGGCCCAAGAGCTACACCAACAAAAATTATGATAAAATCGCAAAAAAACTAATAGCAATGTCGACTAAGCACAACTATACAACAACAATATCAAAATATCAAATTAAAACACAATAGAAAGTGTGAAATTCATGCACAGGTACCAACACTGGAGGAAGGTGGTGGTGGGTCATCTATTGACATAAAATCTATAACTTGGTCACAAATGTTTATGTGGTTCAAGACGTGGTGGTGGATCATCTATTTACATAGAATCTGTAACTTGGTCACAAATGTTTATGTGGTTCAAGATGACTTTAATTAGAGTTAACATAGTGTGGATGTTAGTATTGTATATTACTACTCAGTTAATATGTATATTCATTAAATTTGAAATAGGTACATTCATCCACGTACACAATACACAATCCATAGATATTTCCTACTCCAACTCTCTTTATTCATATATTAAAACATAAAACATATGTTACATTTCGTATATCTCTTTACTTTATACCTTTGCACCTTCTTATACTATTCTCTATATGTTCTCTCTCTTTATGTTGTGTTTTTGTCTTTCTCATTCTTATTATTATGTTCTCTTCCCGACCATTTTACATCATTATATACCCTGTAAAAGTCAAAGGTTACGTTTATTCACTAATAGTTACTTTTGTTAACCATTGTTTTACATTCATTTACCTTCTTAACTATTAATTAGAGAATGTTTACATGTATACCATAGTATAATTGCATTTTCCTTGTATAAATTATTATGTGTTTTTAATCTAAGTGTCGGTAACATGCCATGAAGCTCCATACAATACTACACTTTCATTGAGGTATGATTGTAGCATTTGTGGTATAGTGTGGTATGATTTTAGCCTCTGTAGTGTATATTTATGCTCTTATAATTCTACTGAAGAATCCTACCAATGTTTACCTGGCCTTTATAACTTTGTTTCATCCTCGAGACATCTCTAACTAATCCTGACATGAATAATAAAAAATAACACATTGGTCTTCCACTGCTATGCAAAAATGACACCAAATTTTCATTGCATAAGGGTAACACGATCAACAACCAAAAACTTAGACGTATGTCATAAGATACCATAGTATCCTTGCTCAACTCACTCGGGTAGATTTATAGGACATTGTTACCCCTTTTAAAATAAAAACCTTCTTCAACTATGGTTATTCTGAAAGCTCTAAATTAAATGTGTTGATGTTATACATGCTTGTGATGTCAAGAGTGTGCTCTAATATTATCGTAGGTTACCACAATACTTGTGCAGTGAACATATAGCTCTTCAGAGAACTTTTAGCAATACTCTAAATCTTCTAATTCTATGAAAAATAATTGGATTATGTGGTGGCTTTATTGAATGCATTGATGCTCCAGAAGATACCATAGACCTTAAGAAGTTGTTACAAATCTCCACACATGGCTACTACTCTATTCTATCAAAATGTTGATTTTATTGTTATTACGACATGTGTGAAGCTTATGGGTTATACCAAAATGCTTTCCTAACTTGGTGATGCATCCAACCCCCATTTACCCTCATTTTGAAACATTGTCTCGTCCTCAAGACTTACCATACCAATTTGTTGTTTACCGATTTTCAAATTACTGGTCAATCCATATATTTTTTATTTTAGTTTGTTTTATATATTTTTTTCTTTGTTTTTTCTGCTAAAATTATTTTGTATTTTTCTTTAATATATATATATGTAATTTTTTCCAAATTTGTTATGACTTTTTTCTTTTAAAAAAATTAAAATTCCTTTCATTTTTTTAGAAGTTTGTGTTATTTGTTTTTAGTCTGGTACCAAAAACTATATTATTTTCCTTGCTTCTTATTTTTCCCAATATTCTAAGACTTTTTCCGTATTTTCCTACTCCTCTAATAAAATATTCTCATATTTGACTTCTTACAGCCAGGTTATATTCTAGTAACTCCTCCTCACCTTCTTTTACCTCTATCTTAAGGTATCTTGAATCATTTTATTTTGTAGCCTCCTTCACTTCCTTATTTGTTTACAATATTGCGGTATTTTTTTTCCCACTCTTCCAGGGATGCACCATCATTTGGGATTACCCTATGCATCCATGATAAATAGTCCTCTAAGTATCCTATACCATTGCATTTCATAATATTCCAACATAAATCCATTTTTTAATACAAAATAACTGCTTCTTTTTAGTTTGTGGTGTCTCCCATGGGTTTATGGTATGTTTGGTTGATATGGGAACCCTCCTCTTTATGTGGAATAACTTTTTAACTCTTTTCTTATGTTTTCTATATCTCTGTAACACAACATCTACCTCTAAGATTTACTCAGGTTACTCACTTTCTAGACTAATGTGGTCATTATTGTTCATAGTCGTTATTCAAATCATGATCTTTTATACTATTGTTTATGCCATAAACCTCCTCGTGGTTACTTCCATCCTCGTCATCCCATTCCATTATGGTCCATGTGGAAGACATACCCATTTCTATGGTAAGTGGACTATCACTTTGTTTCCTTCCATTACGATTTCTTCACTTTTGGGTCTAGTATCCCATTATAGACTATGAACCATTTTAAATTTATTGAAATTGGATATGATGTATTATTTTCATATATTTCCATGACTTCAAAATAAATATTTTTCTTAGTCACCATGAAATCTACTTCTGCATCTATGAGTACAACAATGGAGATCTTGGGGTCTCATATATTAAAGTAATGGTGTATGTTATTGCATGTGATGACAGTTTTCCTAAATTTTCCAAAGTATTTTGTGACATTATGTTGATGTTTGCTCCTAAATCTAACAATGCATTTCCAAAACCCTACCCATTTACTTTTATATCACACAAAATATTTTTCTTCTTCCATTTATGGGTTTATTTTAAAACATTTTTATTTTTCATGTTTGCATTTTTATTACCCATTATATCCTCCTCTTTTTTTTCTTTTTTGATTCCTCGTTTGACTCCCTAAATAAGTTTCCTAGTATTTCACTTTTTAGAAACTCTTCCAAATCTTGCACCACTTCTTTATGTTTTTATACTCTCTTTGAAATCACATTTTCCATTTATGGCCTTTCTTTTTCCTCTTCACCATGTTCTTGAGGATCATGGGGTTTTGGTTAATGTATTTTGCTACATCTTTGCATCATTTCATGGAACTATATTACCCCTTTTAGATGATGTTACCCTTGCAAGATATTGTGCCTAGAGGCTCTTATATGCGCATACCCCCATTTATGTAGTATTGGTCAGCATTGGGGAAATTTAGTGAATCATGTGTACCTCTTTCCATGTGGAATCCACAATGTATAATGTTTCCTTCCATACATTTTCTTGCAATGTGTCCTTTCTTACCACATTCAAATCAAGTGATCATTTTCCTATTTCGGTTAGCCCATTCCTCTTTGGTAGCGTCCTTTGTATTCACTTATATTATCTTTGTGGTGTCTTCCAAAGTATCCCCCTTGGTTTCCTCCCTATTACCCATTGTAATATTGATTTGGTGAACCTAGCGATCTTGCACTTAACTCTGGTGGAAGTGGTATTTGATATTAAATTTGGGTTTGATAACCATATATTGTTAGGGTTTTAGTATAAATTTGAGTGACATGTAGTATGTATTTAACAACTACTTCTCTCCCTATATACTCATTGCATTCATATGTGGTATTCTTCTATTCACAATAATTAATTTATGCAACCTCTCTTGCTAACGAGCACATCCTTTGATCATGATGGTCCCAACTTATACAAAACCCACACCAAAACATCTCTTTATATGGTTACAGTGATATTTTTCTCAATGTTTATACTCTTCATGATATCTCATTATGTGGACACTTTGTTTCCATGTGTCCCTCAATGCACATACCACACACCATATTTTTGGATTTATGAAACTCTGTAGTAGAGTAGAATATCATGCTTGTCCCTTCATCGAAATTTCTTTCTTCAAACTTAATAGCATCAACTCATGCTTCAAGTTTTATAACTCCCCTTTCATTGTAGAATCATTCTTCCTTATCCATGATAGTGCTTCTAATATTTCTCCCATTTCTAATGTTTCTAAAATTATCTTAAACTTCATTCCATCTATGGAATCTTGTACATATGGAACCAACCTTGAGATGAATCATTATATCCTTTGTTTCATTCAATGGTTATTCTAACTTCCACACTACTTCATTTTGTATAAGGTGTCTCAGTTTATTAACACTAGCTGTGGAATTCATTTTGAAAAGTAGTTTTTACTTCATTGCATGTCATATTATGGTTTGGGATTATCTTTGTATATCATTTCAATGTGTCATCCTTTAATGTACCCACAAAATCAAATAATTTTATCTAAGGATTATTTATCCCATGACTCCTCTAATAACAATCTAGAAAAAGTAAACATTCCTTTACATCTTTTGTATCTTTCCCAAATAATGGTATTTTTACCTTGTTTTTTTCCATTATTGACATAATGGATATATATCTTATTTTTCTTGGATAGTTTCTCTTTTTCCTTCTATGTCATCCACTAGAATTTATGTGACCACTCTGCTTTTCTTCACTCTATCTTAGTTTCTCCTTATTCCAACTAGTGACACAAGGGATGGTGCTTAGTCTAGGGTGGTTCATCTCCTTATGTGGTATATTTCAGTTGGAAAATTGAAAGCAGGTGTCTTATGTGATCTCCTTTTCATTTTCTTCTCTATAATTTTTCCTACTTCTACTTTAACTTCTTCCTTTTTATAACTAATATGGTTTTTCTTTAAAATATTTTAGATAACTAATTTCCTCTTTTGCCACTTCATCTTTTTTTCTTTCTCATCTATATTAATGTAATTATGATTCTTCTTACCCTGGTCCTCCCTATGATTATATGTTTGCTCATCATGCTTAGTACCAGACATCAAGAGACCAATTTGACCATAAATGATCCTTTAGAGAGATTTATGTCCTTACACCCTATTGAGCCTTCATGTACACCATCATAAACCTTCCTACACCTTGCAGAAGGCCCACAAGAAAAGTTGGGCCTATGTTGTTAGTTTTCTAGCAGAACCAACAACGTAAACCACCCATTCTCCTATTATTCCATATCCTAGGCCATAACTTGTCCATAAATTTCATGTCTCACTCCCAATCATTATCAAATGACTATAAATGGTCACTTTTCAATGAGCTCGACCCTTATAAACCCTATATCGATTGATAACTTGCCTCGTAACCCCATTCTTCTTCAGCTATTGATCTTCTTTCAAATATCTTATGCTTCTACTCTGATTTATCCTCCCTCTTGAGAAAAATTCACACTTTCACTTGCTATTTGGACTAAATTCAACATTTTGTTTCACAATTGCTTTTGCCTTCATTTTTGATTGCTCTCATGTTGTGTTAGTTGGCATTGCACCTTATTTATGCACTTGGATTGACATACACACCTCTTGATTGCTATTTCCTCACTCTCTCTCCTAGATTGTTAGCATTAGATTGGATAAAGCTCTTCTTGTATCTTAGTCTTCCTCTGATCAAGGTCAAACTTGGACTCTTGGTTGGTAGTTTCTGGTATTACTGTTGAGTATGATCTGAAGGCACCTTGTTGGCAAGGTGAAATCATTATTTTGGATTAGTGTAGTTTTATTTCTAGGGTTAGAGATTACATGCTAGGGTTATCTTCATTTTAAACAAGCATTTATCCTAGATTCTAAAAAGCTTATGCATTTCCATTTGAAAACATCATTCCTTTGAAATTGTCTTTCGTACCCTAGGTTGCATGTTTATAAATCATTATTTCTTCTTGAGATTGTTTACTTGTTTCGATATCTTTGCTTCAATGTTTAAAACACATTGTTTATTTTCTTTAGTTTTTTACATTAATGTGGTTAGACTATCAGAGATACCCTCTTCTGTGTTAAGCTCGATCACGCTAGCCCTAACCTAGTTTTGTAAGTCTATCTTTGGCCTAGTGTAAGCTGACAAACCATATAGTTACATTAGACCTCTAGTGGATTATTGCATACTTCATCCCAATAGGTGTTTGTTTCCTACCCATCTGCAAAAACCTAGTGGCTCATTTTGATTCTTGGAGCTACAATTACCTTATACATTATCATCATCATTATCTACTATGTCTTATTTTATCTCCTTATCTTCTTTCTCTCTTTCTATTTTTCTCTTCTCACTTCTATTTTATTGTTTTCTACTTTTAATCTCTTTATTTATTTTTATAATTTCATTTTTTTTCTTTTTACTCTTTCTAATCTCCTTACATTGTCATATCTTATATTTTCCCTTCTATATATCCCCCAACTATCATACCTGATCTCTCCATATTTTACATCTTTTCAAGGATCACCCCCCTTTTTGTGCACCATCCCTTAGGTGTTTATCCCCTTAGATAAGGCTAGCACACATTTTTAATAACTTCCCTTCTCTGACATGCATATGCAATTTTTTTTTTTGATATATTCTTCTCGAATTATTCTAGTCTCCTTAATGTGAATTAATATCCTTTAGACATTATATAACCAAAACTCATGCAACACCACCAAATATTGACATAAAATTTGCAATTTGGTCATGAATGTTTATGGGTTTTGAGATTACTTTAATTAGAGCTAATGTAGCACAAAGGCTAGTATTGGATGCTACTACTCAGTTAGTATGTGTGTAAGTAGGTACATTCATCCACATACACAATACCCATATATTTCATACTCTAACTCTCTTTATTCGCATATTAAAACATAAAACATCTGTTACATTTTGCATATCTCTTTAATCTATACCTTTGCACCCTTTCATCCTATTCTCTATATGTTTTCTCTCTTTTTGTTATTTTATTCTCTTTTTTATTCTTATTATTATGTTCTCTTCCACACCATTTTACATCATTATATACCCTTTAAAATCCAAAGGTTACATCTCTTCACTAATAATTACTTTTAGTAACTATAGGTTTGCATTTATTCACCTTCTTAACTACCATTTAAATGACGTTTACATATATGCCATAGTATATATGCATTTTCATTATATAAGCTATTGTATATTCTTCATCCAAGTGTTTGTAACATGTCATGAAGCTTTGTACGATACCACATTTTCATTGCAGTATAATTTTAGCCTTTGTGGTGTAATGCAATATTATTTTAGACTCTATAGTGTATATTTATACTCTCATAATTTTGATAAAGAATCCTACCAACATCATCCTTTTGAGGCCAAACAACCTAAGTATAAGTCTCTCCTAAAGGAGGATCCAAAGCAAGCCACCCATCTTGAGCATTCTTTGGAGGAGCTAGATGTACTAAAATACCCCACCAAGGAGGCAAAGGCATAATAACACCCCTTTGATCACCACCCTATGTTGATAAAGACCAATAAGATGACCCATTAGATACTCTTTTGTTTGTAAAATGACTCCATATCATGACTCAGGAGGGGGAGGAATGCTTATTAGAATGTTTCCTCCACTGTTTAGGCATTAATGGAGGAGATCCTCAAAGCATAATATCTAGAGGAAATATGTTCATGGACATGGTGCTCTCCCCTAATGGTTAAGGATCTCATAGAGATGTTGAAACTCAAGATAAATTTTTGCTACCTATGCCTAGATCTATAAATAAGTAGAAGAGATAATAACTTTATCATTAACTAAAAATTGCCAAGAAAGAGCTTCATTATTAAAATCCCATAGTTCCTAGCTTTCTAAAATTGAAAAAGGATGATATCTCCAAAAACATTCCATAAAAATGATATATATGTTGGTCATTAATAGGCATCCCCAAACAAGGCCATCTTCCAATTAAAGGGATGTGGGTGAAACACTAAAATAAACTATGAGTCCATTTCCAAACTTTACAATCCCAAGGATAAGTCTAAAATAAGTGTTTAATTGTCTTGTGTCTAGAGCACACATGGTACTTGGGATTAGGAATCCCAATGTGTTTGAGTCTTTCTCATCATGAAAGACCCTGGTTGACTAGGCATCAAAGAAAATTGGCAAGCTTGGGCTTAATCTTGGAATTCCATATCTAGTTGAGGCAAGAAAGCCTTGTTTGGGGAGAATAATTCAAAATCCACCAACAATTAAATTTGACAAGAGCCAAGAAAAGGGACTCATAATTTGATAAAGTAATCTTGAAGAGTAATTCTTAAAAGAGATATCACAATTCTATTTCAAATATTTTCGCTAGGTAATTAGAGGTTGTAGACCAAGTCTATGCATCATAATATCTGACATTAGCTCCTAAATTTAAAAAATGGAATTTACATCCAAAGCTAAAATCCTATATTTTATTTCAAGATTATGCCAAGGAATCGAATTTCTACAAAAGATAAGATCTCTAACTATATAGACCCATTTTAAAAAGATGGAAGGCTTTGATCCTTTGTGCTTCAGAAAGTGGAATGTAGTTACTGGATATGATGGGGGACCACAATAAGTTATGGGTCTTTCCCATAGTAGAAGACCTTGGTAGAACATGCATCAAAGAAAATTAGTGAGTTTGGGATTAATCTTGGAATTCCATATCTAGTTGAGGCAAGCAAGCCTTGTTTAGGGAGAATAATTCAAAATCTACCAACCATTAAGTTTGACAAGAGCCAAGAAAAGGGACTCATAATTTGATAAAGTAATCTTGAAGAGTAATTCTTAAAAGAGATATCACAATTCCATTGCCAATATTTCCACTAGGCAATTAGATGTTGTAGAGCAAGTTTGTGCATCATAATATCTGACATAATCTCCTAAATTTACAAAATGGAATGTATATCCGAAGCTAAAAGCTTATATTTTATTTCAATATTATGCCAAGGAATCCAATTTCTACAAGAGATAAGATCTCTAACTATAGACACCCCTTTTTGAAAAAGCTGGAAGGCTTTGATCCTTTATGCTTTAGAAAGCAGAATGTATTCACTGGACATGATGGGGGACCACCATAAGTTATAATCATCAAAAGAAACATAGATCTAAATTTATCTCCAACCCACTTCAGTTGAGGATTGACATCTTTAAAAGCTTTCCAAATATTTTTGTAACAAAAGACCGCTCCACTTTGATCACAATGGAGGTGATGAATGATGAATGAAACATTATATTTTTACAGAAATTATTTCCATAGGGAAATCATGTAGAGATGTAGTGCCATATAATTATTTTCCATGCTTTAGAACCTTTACTATCCCGAACAATCCACTTAGCACAAAAAGTGATGCTTTTTTTTGTAGATGGTCAATGATGCCCATACCACCTTCTTCTTGAGGGAGGAAAAAAACACCCCATGCCACTTGATGAAAACTTTTACATTGATTAGCATTAACTCAAAGCAAATATTTGAGCAACTTAGCTAACTTATCACAATAGGCTTTTGAGGGAACACAACATGAAGAATAATAAACGTGCATGGCTACAAGAATTTTGGTGTAGTTGAAAATTTCCTACCAACAATAAATAATTTATGATCTAATATGCAATCTTATTTTTTACCCTCTCAAGCACATATTGTCATAACTAAGAGGGGAGTTATCAAAGGCAAATAAAATGCCTAAGAAATTGAATATCTCCACTCTTGTGATCCACTTCAATTGAAATCCTTTGAGCCAAAATAGAAATGTCATCATGTTCTACCTATAGCATTGAGTTTTGGCCAATTGCATATTTGACCATGAAGCTTTACAGAAAATATAAATACATTTCAATGATTGTTTAAAAGAAGCCTCATGCTCTAAAAGCATAAGGAAAGATTAATCTACAAAGTGGCTATTGATGATTTGAGTGGTCCTATCAAGGTGTATAATTACTCTAATTAGTTCTTGTTCAGCTCTGTGAGCAAGGAGGTAATCAAATGCTTTAGTTTTTATAACATAAAGAACTAAAGCAAAAGGGAAACCCTATCAGATAGAGCAAAAGGAGACAAAGCTTTTTAACTTGTGGCCATTAACAACTAAGCAAGCTAAAGCATTAGAGGAGAGTTTTCACAACTGAAAGAAATAATTCACCAAACCCTAAAGCCTTGAGCATGGAAAGGATAGACTACCATTCAATGCAGTCATATTATTTTTTTAAATCAAGTTTCAGAATTGTTATTCATTTTCAAGAGGCATGGCCCCATTCCATAACTTCCTAAACTACTATAATGTTATCTAGAATATAAAAAAAATTTAATGAAAGTTATTTGATCTAGTCTGATAATTTTGGGAAGGATAAGATGAAGGTGGGGTGCCAAATACTTATCTAAAATCTTGTAAGAGATATTAAGAAAATTGATTGGCCTCCAATTAGTAATTAATTGTGGATCAATTTCTTTAGGGATGCATTTAATTTTTCCTTTGTTTATAATCATCCCTAAAGATTTTTTGCATAATGTTTCATAGTAAACCTGAAGCAAGTATAGACCAATGAACTATCAGGTGGCCTTGAATAATTCACAATAGAAACCATCCACTCCAAGAGGCTTATCATTATCCATGTTTTACAACACCATATAGAGCTCATCAAGAGTGAGCAGGGCATCACACAAATTTTTATTCGAAGGGATTAGCTTGAGAAGATCCAAATCTAAGAATTCCTACAAAGCTTGGGCTGGCTCAACATAATATTCCTGGGCTTAGAACACCGATTTATAGTGGTCTACAAAAGCTGAGGAAATTTTAGGCAAAATGGTGGCACAATAATGCATTGTTTAAATAGCTTTTATTTTCTTTTTGGTTTATTTTTCTTGAAGATATTTGAAAAAAATATTTGTAGGCATGATCACCAACTTTGAACTAGTGGACATGAATTTGAGTGCATATATCTGCATGGCACTCCAAATTTTTGAACTTGTGTTTAAGCTTGGCAACCATAGCCTGAAGCTAAGAATTGAATAAACTTTTCTCAAATTGTGTAGTAACCCCTTCAAAATTTTTTATCTAATTTGTAATCAACCCATTTTTGAACTCTCACCACCTATATGCCATAATGCTTGAGAAAGTTGGTAGTGTGGTTGATCACATCATTCCACCACTCGATCTAATTAGAAATGTAAATTAGACATTACACTAATTTTTACACTTCAGAAATGAGTTGGATAACACCCTTGTGATCGAGGAGCGACATGTTAAAAAAATTACCTATGGGGGATCTTTTGTAGCCTACCTCCCCATTATAGCTAGAAAGTGATTGGATTGTGGTCAAAGAGAACAAACTTTGGGTCGATAGCGATAAGTTTGGCATTAAAAATGTGAAAGGAGAACATGTGTTAAGTGGTGAGTATTACAAGGTCAAGTTTTTTAAGAACATGATTAAAGTTGGCTCACAAATTAGACCATGTAAACCAAGGTTTGAGACTTAATGAACGTAATTGATAGATAGGGTTTGATAAACCCATAATTTTAAAAGTAAAATCAGGTTACACATTCTCTTTATCATCAAGGTATTAAATATATAGTAACTACAATAGAAAGAAATAATTCTAATATCAACTACTAAAATAATGAATCATAAGCAAAGAGTATGTAATGAAATTAATATTCACCATAAATATATATCATAAAAGTGTTAAAACATGAGATTTATCAAGTGGGGAAACCGGTTCATAGTAACAAAACCCCATGTGTTATTGAAAGTTGGTCAAAAAATTACTACAAGATAACACAATGTGCATAAAGACTTCTTCCAAAAGAGAATAATAAAGAAGATAATAAAGTCTATAAAAAATAGAAGAAAGGTAAGAAAAACTCTAAAAAGAATTGTATAGAATAAGATACCTGTATACTCTTTAAATAGAGTGAAGAGAATAAAAAGAGTTACAAAGTAACTCCAATCATTGCCTTGGCCAACCTTTTAAATCTTTGTCAAAATAATTATATTTGAAATGTAGTGAGAGGAAGTGGTGCAAAGTGGCAAAAGAATTACATTTGAAATGTAACTCCAATATTTCTCATAATAAGGAATATCTCTAATGAGGCAAAAGAGGTGAAGGTCACAAATTTGACACTTAAGAGCACAAATGTCATTATCTATTGAAGCAATTTATTTCTTAACATTTTTAAAAGCCAAAAATAATTTTAATTTAAAAGCCCTAGAAGACAATAAAATGTTAATATTTTTCTTGAATAAAAAATTAGCTATAAGAAAGTAATGGCTTATAAAAAAAATTATATTTACAAAAATACTTCCAAATTCCCTTAATAAAATATACACTTTTTTAAAATTTATGTGCTAAAAAAAATTATATATTAAATTTCTAATTAAATGTTGTATTTAAGAAAATGACAAAAAAGATTACTTAATAAAAAATAATATATTTAAAAAACTAATGCAAAATATGACTTCATTTAAAATATTCCAAAAAAAACACTCTTTATACATACATACATACATACATACATACATGGGAATGAGATAAGGAGTTCTCTTAAAATTTATAAATAAGCAAATGGATTAGTGAAGCATGGAAAAGGTGAATTTTTTACCCTATTTTGAGAGCTTGAGTTGGAATATATATATATATATATATATATATATAGGAATGAGATAAGGAGTTCTCTTAAAATTTATAAATAAGCAAATGGATTAGTGAAGCATGGAAAAGGTGAATTTTTTACCCTATTTTGAGAGCTTGAGTTGGAATATGGAATAAAGGTTGGTCCAAAAATGTTGAATGGTTTGTCTAAAGAAGCTTGATCAAGATTATGTCATAGAGACTTAAATATCTAAATCTAAGTTAAAGAACCTTGAATCCAATTAAAACAATTAATCCAGGTAAATGTAAGACTTGGCAACTCTTTGGCCAACTCCGTTCTGCACCCAAGTTTCAAGCAATCACTAGAAGCAGTTTCGGATTCTCCAAATCCAAGAATAAATTTTACTATGGGGAAAATTGACTCCCCATTTGATTCTAGATCTGATCTAGAAGATCCTCTATTTATCCTTAGGTATATGAAAGGTTGTCTAATCAAAATTGGATACCCCTTTGATTTCCATAAAATAAATTTGTATTATTGAAGAAGGTATCCAAGAATTAAGATCCCAATACAGAGTAATGATAATTATAATAATTTTTTTTGGGATTCTATGGAAAGGGAAACCTTTTGAGTATTGGGTTTCTAAAATTTGGAAAGGAGTTGATAAGAGTAATTTCCACTACCTCCTAAAGGGGTGTTTTATGGTATGTTTCCACATAGAGAGGGATGAAGAGGATATCTCAAAGAATAAAATTTAGATCAAAGATATTGGGAGGATTTTTTCTAAGTGAGGAGGTGTTTTATCATAATTTGAAATTAATAGGTATATTGACCCTAATTAATATAAACTAATTCGAAAGAAATCAAATCTTATAAAAAATCTTGCGATAATCAAAATGGAAGCAAAGTAGTAATATCAACAAAGCATAATCGAATGAAATAAGACTAACTATAAACAAAATACAATACTTAGTTATTTGTTATTTGTGATCTAATTATGTGAAACTAAATAGTGTCTAGAATTGATCAACATAGACTAAATTTGTATGTGCCATATAAACTAGAAGTGTGTCTACTGAGGGAAAAGATTATCTAAGAGGGGACATGATTGACTAACACTATTGTCCTCGACTATTTTATTTTGTCATCTATCAGAAAATATGGAAATTAGGGCATGGTCATTTTTAGTTTCTTAAAACATGCTTGTGTGCAAAAAATTGACCTTAGGATGCACACATATGACATGCAAATAACTTATTCAAAGTCAAAACCTTAATATGACTTGTAATAAATGAAAACCTATAAATAGAAAAATGGTAGAGTGTAATGGGTTGAGCTGACCATAATCACCCTCATGATGACTATCATTGCCTATGTATCCAATACTTCAAAGTGGGAAATCAAGTCCACATAGTTTTCCCACTTAGATTATTTTGTGCAATTGTGATCCTTTGATTACATGTATGCATATAGAGATAGATTGAATGCTTGGTAATGCTTTACTCTGGCTTATATATAATAGACTCTTGACTTGGTTAAAGACTACTTTAAATGATTAGAATATGATTTAGAAAGAATAGGGAAGCTTTGATTAGAGTGAACTAATATAAGTGTGCCTTAATATTAAAATTTTCAAGTGATAGAATATGTGACTTAGATGTGCCTTTATAGCTATCCAAAAAATGAAAACCATGTACTACATATTCTAAAAATATAGACCAACCTATAAGGGAGGGTTTTAATTTTAAAAAGTGACCGTTACTGGGGTAAGGACAAGATCGACTTATAGGGGACAAAAATGACTGCCACTATTGTCCCATACTGGTCGATCTTGTCCTATAAGGAAACATGTGAATTTAGGATCTAGGATGTTTGTACAGATGCTTAGAGGGGTTTTTAACAATTTAAAACATTTATATAGGCATAATATAGAAAATTATAAGGGATAGGTTTGTATAGGTGATTAGGATAGAGTGAGGCGGTGAAGTAAGTCCAAATTTAGTGCTCAAGTCAATTAAAGTGAAAGTGGGCCAAAACTGACATTATCAAGTATTCATGACCAAATATTAGTAACTACATTTGCCCCCACTTTAGTCTAGAAAAGAAATCACTAGAGTAAAATGAAATATAAACTTGAGTGTGTACAACACACTTTACCTTTGGGAGAGAGCTCCAAATCATGCAAAGGTGTTCCATGAAAAGTCCTGTAATAATGTAAAAATAGTTAATGCTCATATGTGAAACTAAAAATTGAAATGCGACTTGAGTTTGAAAAGATTGAAAAGAACAAGGATTAAACTTGTATGTATGAAACCAATGTTGTTTCTCTTGTAACTTTGTTTGGAGATGATGCTTCCTTGAAGCATTGGAGAATAGATGCTTCCCATGAAGTACTTGGATAGGTTGGTTCCGTAGTTGAACCAATGGAGAAATAGAGGATGATCAAACTCCAATTTAAATTTAAATTGTATAGAAAATAAAAACCATTGAAGGATGTAGAAACCTTAATTTATTATGTTGGTCTTTGTAACCCCAAGATGTGAAATGGGTTATAATCCATAATGGATTCACAGGCAATAATACTAGAGAACACTGAACCTCTAAGTAGTGTATTATGTACTTTAACTGAATCAATGACTGCATATGGATTTATATTCAATTATCACTTTGTTCCTTAGTTTCTGAATGCATGATCAAAATATCATGGATAACATTCATTTCCCTACCGTGTTAATAAATATAAAATAGTATTAAAACATGGCATTAATCTGTATCATGACCCCATTGTGATAAATGTAAAATCCATAATTGGATATAGATACAAATTTTATTTGAAGATTGTGCATGAGTCAGTATCATGTGCACCTAAAACTATATGAATCTATACTTTGTTTTATAATGTGAGTGCTTATGAATGACATATGCCCCCATAATCTATACCTATCATTTAATTTTAAACCATTTTGAAATTGTATTTTGTATCGAAAAAGCTAGTTTTTGCTTGAAGAGGTTTATCTCATGTATTAAAAGCCCACTAAAGTGCCCCATTTTAAAATGATGGAATTATATCCTAAAATCCACTCATCTCAAAATAAAATTTAATTGTATCATGCGTATCAAGATGTAATTATTGAATAATGTAGCATATGTGAAAAATATCTCAACATATTAAGATATGTACCATTAGAATATTGTATGTAACATGTAAGGAAAAGCCTATAAAATGTATCAATGAATCTCATAGTAGTGAATAATAAAATTAGAATTTTATGCATTAGTTAGTGTATGGTATGAATCATGACAATCATCAAAATTAACAAGCTCAATAAGCACACAAACACAACAAGCGTAATGTCATGCAATAAGGCCAAGGGTCACACACAAGGGATATGTTCAAATGTCACATAAGTAATGATTGGACTCACAAGGCCAAGGGACAAATGCAAAAGGATATGAATAATTTCACAAATAAGGGGCATGTTCAAATGCCATATAAATAAAGGGTTGAAGGGTCGCAAATAATGGACATGTTCAAATGTTGAACATACCAAATAAGAGTATCATGGAGACATTCAAGAAATTTTTACACAAGGACCAAGGGCCATACACAATAGATAAACAAGATCTAATCTTTTATGTACAAGTAATACCATCAATGGAGCATAGAAATAGAAAATAGTCTACACCATACATATGTAATGTGATTATATCCTAACAAATATCATATCCATGTGCATAATGCAAGATAAAGATGTTAGCAAGACATTTGTAAAAGTGTGTATGGCTCAGTATTATATAGTTTAGACACTTGTAAATATTGTAAACTATGGAAAAGATAACCTCAGTTTAACAATGTTGCTAGGTAGAGGCAAGTCCAAAATCTTAATCCATAAAAAATTGTATGTTATGTATAACACTCATGAATAGAGTAAAATGATTGTGTGAAAGCAAAAGAAATATTCTATCTACCAATCATGAGATAAATAGCATGTGACAATGATGTATAATAGATATCTAACCATGCTCATGTCTTGATTTTAGATTTTTAGAATATTTTGCATTTTTTAAATATTTGATTTTTTTTCTATTTTCTTTTTGAATTTTAGAACTAAAACAAAGAAACTAGTGAAAAACATGGGATTGAAAGTAGAATAAATGAGAGAGGATCCAAACAATCTACCATGTGTCAAATGTAAAGTATGCAATAAAATATGGAGGCATCGCCATGTATGATCAAAATGACTCTACTTTATAAGTGATTTTTAACTTTGAGAAGCATTTAGGAAAAATAATAGATATGCAGAGGAATGATTGTACATCCTTATCTCACCAAGTGTACATTTTGTTAAAGTATGTAACACACATGTATGAGAAATATAGAAAATAAAAAGAAATATTTTATATGAATAAGTATTGTTGGGTTTACTAGAACTGAGTGAAATATATAAAAAATGAATGTATTAAGAATCTATGCACTCAGTTTCTACTTTGACTATGAAAAAAACGTATAAAACAGGATCGACCAACTCAGGATAATAATGGCAATTAGTTCTATCCAATACTGGTCGATATTATCTTTGATAGAAAATGTAAATTTTTCAAGTTAGAGTGTGAAAACAACAAGATAAATGGCAAATGGTAGTAGTCTAGATCACTATGTTAGATTGTTTAAATTTAGAAAGTGAAAAAGAAGAGCCAAGAGGCCAAAAATTCAACAAGTGCTAAGGTCTAGAATAAAATTGATCAAATCAATCATATGTGCAAACAATAGAAGAATAACATGATAAAACAATTAAGAATCTATGTATAATTACATTTTTTATTTTTTGATTATTTGAATGTTTTCAAAGCCTTTTTATTAAAATTATTGAATTTGATCAATAATCATTTATAAAATCATCCTCTTTAGGATTGAAATATTTAGAGTTATGCAAATACATGGCATATTATTCTAGACCTTCAATATCCTACTCATTGTTACCCCCATGTGTTATGTGAATGTTTATTTCTTCATGTGAAAAGGTGATGCATTGTTGATTAGTATCCATTGTAGCTTTCGTTTGTTGTAACCATGACCGTACCAATGTAAATGGTACATGATGTGTATGAGTCATAACCCATACCTTTGTATTGACAAATTTTGGTCCACAAGTGATTGGGTGCATGATATTTCTAATGGCTGCTTCGCGATCTACACTATGATGTAATTCATTGATACTATGTAGTATTTATTGTAATCCTCTAACATGGTTTCCCTTTTATTAGTATCAATGTGATTATGATTATAATAATCTCCTTTCATATATATTGTAGTAGTTAAATCTTATTTTGAGGATGATTTATGTTTATCAAATATGTAGATGATGTCTTTTGAGTGCTTGTAGTAAGTGGTTCCTGTTGATTATCTATTAATCTGATAATTCCATCTTGTTTGTATTTCTAATTTTTCATTTGTAGTGTTTCACAATGCTTTGTATCATGTCTTGTAATTCTATGATAAGCACAATATCGTTTACCTAGTTTATGCATAAGACATGTTGTTGATCAATGCCTAGTAATAGGTAATGTAATGAGCTTATTATCCAATAACATCTATAAAATATTTAGAGGTTTATCTTGATGTTGAATTATTTACAACTATGAAAAAACCTTTGTACCATATATTTCCAAATTATTCATTGAGTTTGTTACAAATTTCATATGATAACTCTTATTACAACAATTTTTTGTATTGTCATCTTTAGGCATACCTAAAAGATTCTTGCCTAAAGAATCTGGTTGTTTTTTTATCAATTAATTTTGAATCATCAAGATAAACTCGTAGACTAGTGGGTTTGAATAGAGTATGAGATAGAGACTTGTATAAATGATTGAAATTTAAGTTTCATATTTAATCATATGTCATATTAACTATGTTGGCCTCATCATCATCACTGTCATAATAATCTAAAACATTATCATCTTATACCTCTAAATTAACTAGTAACGGGAGATTAGGAATAGATTGTTTTTGATCTACAATATATTGATGTGATTTTGGTATATTTTATTGATCCACTTGTGCCTTATGTAATTTTTCTTGTTCCACTTGGAGCATTTTTTGTTCCTATTGTAACTTTCCCTTTTCAATTTGTTCCATTCTTAACATTGATCTTCTAATTATTTATTTTGTAATTATTTTTTATGCAATCTTGATTTTTCATCTAGTAATTTTTGGAGTTATGTTTGTACCTTTGCTTGTGTTATTTTTGAATTCTTAAGTTCCTTTTGTGCTTGATACAACTATTGTATGTCTATTTGTGACTTGTGTTGTTTTGCTTGCTTGTTAGTAGTACTTGATTCTCCATTTTCATATGTGTATTTTTGGTCTCATGGAAGACTTGAGAAGGAGGGATGATTGATAGATCATTTGAATTTGATTTAGATGTGGTTGTTTTTAAATATCCGAAGGGGTTATTATCTATATGAAATTCATATGAGTATTTTTTATACATGAAATTACGAGACATGTGCAATGTAGATGATATTGTTTCCATCACATGTATCCATGGTCACCCCAATAGTAAATTATAACTTAGGTGATTAGGCGTAACATGAAATATAATAGACACTATTTTAGATCCAAATGTCACATCTACAGATATCATTCCAAGTAGTTATCTTGAAGAATCATTGAATCCCTTGATATTTTGATTTAATTGTTAGATAATGTCAATGTTGACACCTAATTATTGTAAATGTTCACTAATGGCCCATCATTAATTTATTAACAATATGGACTAAAAAATATGATATAATTCGTGGGATAATTTTGGGAGTGGGATGATAGCTATTATAACTTTGAGGTGTAGGAGGATGAGTAATGAAATAAGTCATACATGCTCTTTGTCATTTAATAATAATTGGTAAAAGTTTGTATTGAATGTTGAAGCAATAAGAATTAAATGTCACTTGAGGTTGTTCATGAGTAAGGCTTATAACATTCTGGATGTATAACTACTCTTGTTCCCATGTCATACTTGACTTTAAAAATATTTACATAATGGTGTTTGAGTCTTAATATGTGATTTATTTCACTTGAATATATGAGTGTGAATGACTTGCTTTATTAAAGGAAGACAATGTGTAATGAAAACTAGAAAAACTTGAAATAAAAAATGTTCATCTAATATAACCATAGTTTCTTTGCAAATTGAAAGAAATGAAAAACTAAAATTTAGATCCTGAAGGAAAAACATTTGTGCATGGAGATTAGTAAATTCCCCTAAAATCCAAGGTGAAAAGAAAAAAAAATCAGTGTTAGATATTAGATCTGAGGTCAAAATAAAGTTATTTTAGTGTTAGTGATTAAATTTGAGGTCAAAATCAAGTTATTTTAGTCTAAGATATTAGATCCAAGATTGAAAGAAAATTATTTTAGTGTTAGATGCTCATAAACTTATTTGAACCTTGAGACGTAAATTTTGAAGTAATACCTAAATAAATAGTGGGTTCACCAATATGTTTTATCAAAATTTAGAATTAATAGGTGTATTAACCATAATTAAGATAAATTTATTTGAAAAAAAGTAAATGTTGTAAAATAACTTGTGACAAGTAGAATGGAAGCAAAGTATTGAAATCGATAAAACAGATTGAATGAAATAAGACTAACTATGAACAAAAAAAAGACTTAATTTTTTGGTGTCCATGATTTGATTGTGTGAAATTAAATAGTGGTTGGCACTAATCAACAAAGGTTGGTTTTCCAAATACCATAGAAATTAGAAGTGTGACTGCTAAGGGATAAGAACATCCAAAAGGGGATAGGATCAATTGACACTATTGTCCTATACTAGGTGATTCTATCTTCTATTAGAAAATAGGGAAATCAGGGCATGATTATTTATGGTTACTTAAAACATGGTCATGTGTGGAAAATTGATCTTCAGATGTGCGTGAATGACATGAAATAACTTCTTCAAAGTCAAAACCCTCATAAGGCTTGCAATAATTGAAATCCTAAAAATAAAAAGGGGGAGTGTAATGGGTTTAGTTGAACCCAATTACCCCCATGATAACTACAAAATAAAGACAATTTCTTACCAAATAAGGATTGGAAAACATATATAAAGGAAATAAAAGAGGTGGCATATAACAATCCTTAAGGAACTAACGTTCTATATAAAATTATATCTTTAGACAATGGATAAGTGAGAACAAAGATATTTTGAATGTAGATGAGAAAGGATTAAAAAATAATGGGAACAATCAGAGGGGTATGAATTGAAAAAGTTGAGGGAGGTGGCAAAGATCGAAGTAGATAAGGTAGATCTAATCAAAGGGTGGGATTGTTAGGTAAATATGATGAAAGATATGAGAGGGTAAAAAGTATCTTTTGAGGATTATCAAGGTGGGCTAGATTATTGGGTAAGGATTTACCTATAAAAGAAGATGTAAATTATAAATGAAGGTTTCAAAGGGAATAAAGAAGAAATCAGTAGAAAACTAGAAAGAATAAAGTGGGGGGAAAGGTGGGTTGTAAGATCAATTAGATTTTAGAAAAATGAAGGTGGATTGTGCTGAAGATCTAAAAAACTTAGATCAAAGGATGAATTGTATTAAATCCTTTAAGGAAGGCATGTATTCCAATAGTTCATTAACTCTTCCCTTTGTTCTTATGGAATTACCAAAATTAAAAAATAGAGGAAGAGTAAGTTCATCTAATTTGGAAAATCCTATAGGGTTTTCACTGAAGGTGGAGGGGATGGGTTTTTTAGGGATATGGAAGAAATGCTTTCTCTCAAAATTAGGGGTACACCTCCTCTTTTATTTTAAAAATTATTCCCTTAAAACTAGGGACAAGATATCCCTAGTGGGAGACACATTTGTAAATGACTCTAAGAGGATTATGATAATTATTTTAGGAGACCAATAAGGATTACTTTTGATTGGATTGTTGATAACTATGTAATTTAGGTTCTTAAGGTTTTCAATTTGGGACTTGGAATATGTTCAATTTTGATTCCCTGAAAATGCTAGGTTCTCATGGTGGAACTAAAGATTATAATATTTATAACTCTCAAATATTAATTGAAGTAAAGGAATTATTTTTTTTAGTAAGGATGACATTTCAGTAAGTTGCCATGAATCTTTCAAATCATGTCAGCTTATGTGGAGATGGGAAAATATGTTTATGGGTATGTTTAAAATGAGACAGGGATATAGTATGAATAAGTTTGTAAGGATGATAATTAATGTTGGGGATGGTATTTAATTGTATTGAAGAATTAGATGGTGAGTTGAGGGGAAAATTAATGAATAGATAAATATTTGGATGCTTGAAAGTTGAGTAACAATAGTGTTTTAACCTTTTAAGACTCAACTTGAAGTAAATTTTATGTTGTTAAAGGGTTGGGTATGATGCTAATATAGAATGAAAACTAGAAATGATTGATTTAATTGACCTTCCCAAAATAGCACGTGAGAAGAGCAAAAGTACTTATCTAGAAATAAACAAGTTTTTTTGCAAATTAGGGAATTGAAATAGGTTTGATAAATAGGTAGACATGTTTCATTTTCTAACTATTATTTAAATATGGTCTTGGATATTAGCACCAATTTCAAGACAACAACGCCATGTGGTGGTAGTGTCCAATTATGGTGTTAGTGTCCCTCTTATAGGAACTGTCTAAAACTTTCAAGGAAGTTGTGAGAGGTTCTATAAGTCCTGTAGCTGGTATTGTGTCATTTAAGGGCTCATATATGTCAATATTTTAGCTAAAAAATCTTATAAAACCCTAATGAGTACCTACACACATGAAATAAAAACCAAATCAAACGCAAAAGGAAGGGAAAAATTAGGTTATGTGATATTATGATTGTGCAGAGCAGAACCCCTGTTGTTATGGTTACTGCCTACATTAACCCCAATGCTAGGGGTCTTAGATCGCATGTAGTTCTCCCTTAAGAAACATACATAATCAACTTACATGGTATGTTATAATTATTTTCACTTAGGTGCTTCTTTGATCAAGCATGCAATGTCTAGATGTGATGGTTTAGTATACAAAGTATTCAGCTGTACTATTAATTGATTTTATGTAATTATGTGCTAAAATAGTAAGTGTTAGATGAAAAATACCTTGTGAGGCTCTTTATATAGAGGGAAATTTGATTTGAATATAAGACCTTGTTCGCTAGCTGACAAGTTGTAAAAGAGGGATAAAAAACATAAGAGAAGGCTTAAGAAAGGGTTAGGACTTAAACACGAGAGAAAATACCCATCATACATGTTAGCAATCCAAGTTGTACCCTATGAAGTAGATTGTTTAGTTCTCCTTAAAACTTGGACTAACATTGAATTGGTCTATAGGTAGTGGGTTACTTATAACTAGACCAAACCTATAGATTATGAGGCTAGCTCTTATGATGTATCAACTTTTAATCCTTTTCGTAAACCTATTTTTCTTTGGGAGTGAAAAGAGTTATAAAGATAACTTAAAGGCAAAACCTATACTAGTGATGGTGATTGTTAGGTTTATTCTCTTTATCACGTTTCTCTTTAGGCGCTAAAGTGTAGTCCCAAAAAGCTTTAGCACTGACCTTTCATGCAAGACTAATATCTTGCATGCTTACCTAAAGCATGCAGTAAGAAATTGGTTCTCATGGGTTATGTTACTCAATAACATACTAATCATATATCTGATTAGAAATTACATAGATAAATAAATATATGACTATAGACCTTGACTCATTAATCATAATAACCAAGAACATGAAGATAAATTCCATGAAGTTCAAAGGGTTGTCTACACAAACTCGTATAAAGCATGTTCTCAAAATCTCATAATGAATAATAAGCCACAAACTAGTCAATGCAAACCCATTGCTAATGTTTAACTATCAATTATCTAAAACACAAAACTAGAATTGATTGTAATATCTATAAGTCTATATTATCGAGTCACTATATGTTATCCATTATCAATCACCTTACATAAATATATATAGGGGTATTTATACTTGTTTTTCCCTAACCAAGTATTACATAATTAATGAGAAATGGGTGATTGGCCAAAGATTTCTTAGTAGATTGAGAGTCATGGTAGTCTTTTACTTATTTTTTCTCAAGGACCTGGGTCTTCACGCCCCCTATATTTTTGTTTGATGCTAGATCCTTACTATCAAATGTCCTTTTCATGGTCCAGTGCAAAACTCGTGATGATTAAAGTCTATATTGTCCTTGAGAATCGATCTTCAACCATATCCTACTTCCCTCATGTTCCCCAAGCCTTTCGCTATTATTTCAAGTCTTATGCTCTCAAGTTATTTGTAGTTATGTTCCATCTTCAACTGGGTCTTCTTGTATTTTTAACTTCTATGCCTTTGTCCTCTCACATCTCACTAGTTATACACCATGGTCTTCCTATGCCATGCTAGTTCTGTGCCATGGTCTTCTTGAACCATGTTGATTCTGTGCCAAAAATCCAAAATACTTATTCAAAATTTGGGGTCTAATAGTGATGCACCAATTTTTTAATGAGCCTCTCTTAACCTTGTCCTTTAGCACACTTGTGAATCAAAAGGGAATAATTTATCAACTAGACTTCGCTAATACAATCCTAAACATGAATATTTCAGAAGAAGGTCAGATAAAAGGTCTACAAACTTGAAGGTAAAGGAATGGAGGTGTATGAAAGACATTGCAAACTAACTCACTCTTCAACATAAATTTTATCTATTAACACTTCATGTGACCAGTAGAGTATGACAACATGGCATTAGGTGAAGGAGAGGACTTGCAAAAGAAGATGAATATCATACTTATCTATAAGTCAACAATCAAGATACACACTAACAATAATGAATAAGTCTACAAAAATCTTTTCTCATTAACTCAAGGTGCAAGTTACAATTTAAATAGAGTTTTTGTATTCTAGTGTTAGGGATGCAAATCAAGGCCAGAAGGCCAAAATATATAGAATAAAGAGGAGAGAATAAGAGGGATAATGGCATGGAGGAGAGAGGAAAAATGTTTGCAATGACCATCATCAACTCATACATTACTTTAGTTACAAATAATTACAAACAATCCTCCAAAAATATCTCTATGTTTGATGCTCTTACATGATCTTTGAAAGAGTTGTTGGGCATTAAATAAGGTGGTACAAGATATGGTTGACTTGTCCAACCTCATATTGAAGCATGCTACGTATTAGTAATTACACATTGATGAGGTGTCATTAGGCCATCACAAGCATATAACAACCTTTCATTATTTTTAGTATAAGACCAAGTTAAGATAATGACTCCTTTCTCCATTAAGTCCATAAGACATGCATTGATTGCCACTTAAGTATCAATTGTGCATTGATTTCCACTTAAGGATCAGTTATGCATTAATTACCACTTAAGGGTCAATTATGCAGTGATTACCACTTAAGGGCTGGTTATGCATTGATTGCCACTTAAGGGCTAGTTATGCATTAATTAATCTACATTAACTCATTCATCATTACTTTACACCAACTTTGACGTCTCTTTGTTGACCAAGTAGGTCTACTAGGCCTAATAGCCTAATTGTTTGCATTTGATGGCCATAAAAAACCTATATGAAACCTTGAGAACCTATGAAAAAGTGAGTTTTAGGCCTGAATCAATGCCTCAAATCATAATTTAGGTCTCTTTGAGTAGTTTAGACCTGCAAACTTGTCAAACTAGGTCACCTTGTCTTTCACATCTACATACTGGCTGATTAGAAGAGGGTTAAAAAGACACTTTCATGCATGTTTTTGAACATATAATGGATTGAGAAGGTGAAATAAAAGTCAATCTCCCTCCTCCAATGATTGGCATCTTCTTAAACTACCTTGAACCTCTCTTTTTGCTATTTTCCTTGAGAAAACACTATTTTTTTATAGGTCAGTACACCATATATACAGTAAAGTACTATGGACATGAGCCTCTTTGAGTGTGCTAAATGATCTCAGTGCTAGTTAGGTGATTTCAATCTATTTGGATGCCTTTTCCTTCAATTTTTCCCAATTAGGTCTTAACTAGGGTTTTAGAGATGTTTAAGAGTGCTCAAGACTCTTAACAATGATTCATAAAGTTTGGGCATTGAATGTCTAAACCAATGCCACAAAATACTAGTATACTGATCTCTCTACTTCTCTCAAGGTTCCCAACCTCCCATGCAAAAAATCCATACAATGGTGAGCATGTGAAGTCATCTCTCAGGGAAGAAACAAGCTTTCTGAGCAGTGTTTGGTGTCTTAAGGTTTAAATGACCAGTAATATCACCTATCATGTGGCTCAAATATGACATAAAACCCTCTCATAACCTAATGATGATGATCATGAAGATTAGAGGTGCACTCATGACCCCACCTTGCCTTCTGCTTCCCCTTCTTGATGGAATCATCTAATGAAGCCAATAGACAAACACATATATATGCAGGGTTCTTAAAATTTTACCCTCATTGTTATACATTTTATACAACATTAATAACGTTTATGAAGTCCTTTGGAGTCACAGTGTTGGCTTGAATGAGCTATTCCCCCTTTACCTACATGCACACAACCTCTTGTTTAAACACCTAGACCTATTTGCCTATATAAATAGTCATAAATACCCATATAGATGGTTATTTCAAGGTTTTTTAGGGAATTTTAGGTCCCATTATTCCTTTTTTTATCTCATTTTATATGCAAACACCCTTCATTTCCTTGCTCATAGGCTCAAATTAGCCTTCTCAAGCCTAGTCTGTACATCATGACTTCTATACGTGCCAACCAATAGGTTGCAGTGATTCTCAAGAGAGTTAGGAATACCACCAACACCCTTTCATTATTGAAACACTTTGTTAGAATGCATCTTGAGGCATATCTCCTTCATCGGGTGTTTTTAGGGTTTTGTAAGGGTTTTAGGGGTCTAAAAGTCTTTGCAATGATCAATAGTGTACAAACCCCTAATTTAAAGCCTATTACCATGAATTTCAAGTATATTAACCCCTTAAAATACCATAAATAACTCAAGATCCCATGCATAAGATGCATCAAGCTATGTATGTAGTGAAAAGGTGCTTCAATTGACTGTCTAGCCTATGAAAGCAACAAGAAGGTCAAGGTCCAAAATAACAAGTTTGTTACATTATATTAAATAAAGCACTTCCCTCAAGACTTTAAATGAATTTCCACACCATTCCTATGACTACCATGTGAAAAGAAATCCTAGATGAATTTCAATATGGTGGCAGGGTCTCTTAGGGTTTAAGGCTTATCTGCATACCACTAGCCCTCAAGGGAATATTGACATGATAAACTAAGTGTGATTAACATAACAAGATGTATGAAGACTATAATTACCTTTATCTTCATCAAAAACCTTCACATGAATTTTAAACCCTATATCATATCCATAGACCTCTAAATAGTCCCCATAACTCCATTACTGACTGTCAATTGATAAAGGCAGATCTGAGATAAAATAGTGGATGTTACCACTAATTATGAGACCTTTAGGATATAATTTAAAGTTAAAACCAGTCATGAATACCATTTTTACTAAATTTTAGAGCTGAATTCCAGCTATAGGTACTTTAAAACTCCTTTTTTCTAAAACTAGCTAGTTGGCTACTTGAGTTTTTACGCTTCATGGGTCCAGGTCTGAGTTTATTTCTTTTCACTTTATAATTATGGTATGAGAGTTCCAATAATAATTTGGTGATGTTATAGGATCCTTATTTCAATGGTACTTATTATTCCTTACTCACTTCTCATTCTTATGCGCCCTATCAAAGCACTATCTCTCTTCATCTCCTTCTAGCTTACATTCTACCAATACTGGCTGTAGGTAACAGTCTCATTATGGATGTTTTAGTAGTTATTAGAGGTATATTTGAGCATTAAAACACATGTTATCATGTCACTTAGGATATCAAATTCCATTTCAAACATTAATATCAACTACTTGAACTTTTTCTTTAGCCTTCTCACACATCTCTTCATTATAGCATGTAGGTGGCTGTAGGTGTTGATTGTGACATTGAGTGCCTTGGAGGTATTGAAGGTCTCATGAATTTTTATTACTAACCTTATCAAGTGAATCTCAAACTTGGGAAAAATACACATTGAGATTAAAGATATTTCCAACACCTTCTTCACAGTCCATACATTTGATCTAAGTTTCACATACCTCAAGAGCCATCCAAACACTGTTATGTTCCCTAATTTGAGTTCTCAATACTCAGGATCTACCTATGAGTTTACATGCCCATCACTTTGCCTCTTATTTCTCTAACTCATCACTATAACAACACTATCACCTTTGACTCATAACTTTACCTTTTGAACATAGACTTTTCTTTAATATAGGCCTGATTGTGTATGAGAATTTGACCTTGTACAAATTGTGTCCAAGTTTTAGGTCTTTAACCTGGCACCAAAAGACCTCCCAAGTACCTCTAATGATATTTCCTTTCATTGAATTTATTATTTAGTTCAAATATTCCCTCAAACATCCAAGTTTCTCCTTGTTTGTATTTTTAGTTTCATGTCTTCTTAGCATGGTTATAGGTGATCATGAGACAACTCTTTAAGTAGTGTTTTTGGCTGCATAACTTACTTCATGACCATAATGGTTCCAAAAAACTATTAACTCCTATAAAGCAGTGGGTCCATGAGGTGAATGTGAATAAATATTGATATGTGAGTATGATGTTAATGGGATATGGAAACAAAGAGTGGAAATGGAATGATAAGCTTTTCCAATGGTTGAATGGTAGTGTGAAAGACTGTAGAGATGGAATGAAACATGGGGGATGCAAAGGAACATGAATCCATAATATAAAATAGTCTTAAAGGATCATAAAAACCTTAATGCATATGCCTTAATAGAATATAATTTTTTTGAGGCTCTCAAAGAGGCATACACTGTGCAAAAAAGGAACCTATGATTCATAAAAATACCTTAACATATGCAAAACTGAGATTGTGAGGGAAGTTGAGGCAGATTGGTGGTTTCTAAGATATGAGACCTTGAGTAAGAATTGGAGAAAGCTTCAAGAAAGACACATGATCATGGATGAAACCTCACAAACAACATCATATTGTACCCCAATAACCATGGATCATCCATTGAATTGTACAGCCTGTCCAAACTGCCTACAGATTGCAGATTTGGTAGTAGATGTGTTCTTGAACTCTATGCTCTCACTCATGTGTATCAGACTATTCAAGAAGCCATGTAATGTCTCTTCAAGACCTAAAGAACTAGGATCAAGCACCAGTTTGACCAAGATAGATGAAACTTCACAAAACCATACCACTCTTCTTGCCTTGTGCAGATGCAAATAGTGATCATAACCCTTAAGTTCTTATCATTTTTTCATAAATTTAAGAAGACAAAACCAAAAACAAATACTCATGATTGAAAGGTCATGAGGTTTAGTTTCTTTAGTCAAGAGGTTAGATCTACTTTCTCTGTCTATCATACGAATTGAGCATAAACCTGAGGTGATATTATTATCTGCCAATGAACAAGCCCTAGAAAACACTTTGGTTTTGGTCTTTTCAAGCCTTCAAGCCTTCCAATCTCTTTACCATGTGTCTATAACTAGTTCTTCTTGCATCTCCAAGACTACTCCTAAGCAAATCTATACAATACATATCCATATCATCTGAAAACATTATTAAAACTTGAAAATTATCCTTCATTTCCTCTTCTTTCAGCTTAAAAACACCAATTTAGGGAAACATGAAGAGAAATACGGGTTCAAAATCAAGGAATATGTGAAGGAGAGCAAAAAAGGTAGCTCCCTTCACATGTGAGAGCTCTTTTGGTGGCCAAAGAACCTTCTAAGCTCATAGAAGAGACATTTTCAAACCATGACATGATTTACTAAAGTAATGCTATGTGCATGGTGTGATTTAAATATGTTATAAATGATTTTAATGGCCTTTTGAGACCATAATTTGCCATTTAAAGACCAAAACCTTCAATTTTAGACCATATACACATAGTTTTAAAAGAAGATTGCTAATGAATATCATAAGAGTACCTTATAACCTTCTTAAATGCTATTCATGAGGCTTTTATGTATGTTCATCACCCTTTTCAAGGCTTATAGCCCACCATGCTTTAATATACCCCTTCACTTGACAACCAATGAACAGTCCTTTGAGTTTCCCTGATTCCTCAAAATATATGACAATTATAAAGTTTTCATAATAGACCAAAGATCTCAATACTCAAGTTGACACCTTTCTAGGTATAAGGACAAAAAGTGTTTAACATTTATGGTGACTCAACTAGTTTGACTAGCCTACTAGTCAAAAAAATATAGAATCTCCTTGCTTATCACTCATAGCTACATAAGACTTGGACTACACTCTAAATCTATCAAAATTTATAGACTTGAACGCAAAATAAATAAACAAGACACAAAATAGGAAAAAACAACAACAAACAACTATAACAAAACAACAACTAACAAACATGTGAAATAACACTTAGAGGAATGAGACTATTATTATGTACAAGAGGATTGGTTGTCCTAATATCAATACTTGAGGAACATCCCATTGACAAGAATAGGGATCTCCTCACCACTCAAATTGGATAATTGGAAAGCATTACTTTCCTTAAAACCAGTAATGACATATGGACCACTCCAAAGACTATCAAATTTGGAATTTTTACCTAGTTTGGCATAGACTTCATCCCACTTGAGTACAATATCACCTTGCTAAAAGGTCTTGGAAAAATCTCTTTTATCAAAATATCTTTTGAATTGTTCTTGGTTGGACCACATAATATGCATGCATTGTCCCTTATTTCTTCCAACTCTCTCAACTCATTCATTCTTACCTCCGTTACAACATTCTCCATAAGCTCCAACTGATGTGCAAGTTCCAAGGCTGGTAGTTCCAATGAAATGGGAAGATTTGTAGACTACCATAAACTAGGAGGTAAAGAGAGTGACCAATATCCTTCTTTGTAGTAATTCTATTTGCCTACAAGGTAGCCTTTAAATTGTTATGCCATCCTCTTTGACTATCCTCCATTGGCCTCTTAATGATCCTAATCAAATTATTATTGGTAGACTCTACTAGTCTATTGCCTTGAGGATAATAATTGGATGAATATTTGAGATAAATACCATGATCAAGGGACCACTCAAACACTTTTGCAATACTAAAATCTAAATCATTATCTGATATGATGGTTGAGGGAACCCCAAAATGAGTCACTTGGCTATCATAGAACTCTAAAATTGAGTTCTTATTTGCTTCCTTGAGTGAAACTACCTCTACACACCTCGTAAAGTAATCAATTGTTGTAAAAACCCACTTATGTACATCACTTAATGGAGGATGGAATCATGCCAATGAATTCTAATCCCCATTGCATGAAGGGTTACTCAACTTGAATAAGTTTCAAAGGGTAGCTAGTATCTTTTTTTTGATAAACATTGCACACTTGGAACATATTCTAACCCAAGCATGGAAGTATTTAAAAAATTTAGGCCAAAAATATCTAGCTCATATGATCTTTGATGTTATAGTCTTGGATGCAAATTGGCCTCCTACAGGCCCATCATGGAACTATTCTAACTTGTCTACTTGGATAGTTTTTACACATTGTAGAAACATACCTACAATTAATTTAATGAATAATAATCCATCCATAAAAATGTGAGGGATATATTTTATCCTTAAATTTCTCCTCTTTCCCCCATCTAAGTGTATAGGACACTCTCCCATTTGGGGGAATCTTGCCATGTCTTGTGTCTAGCTGGAAGGAGAGATAGTTGCACTTGCATGTTGACTATTTGGACTATCAAAACCTCTTATTTTTCCTCTTTAACATATGATTCAAGGTGATAAAAAATTACCCTACCTCTGAACAACTTTGTAACCTTCATTTTATATCATAATCCATGCATTTGGTCACCCCACTAGCCCTCTTTTCACATAGGTCTCTATTAAGGATAAAATCCTTTACACTAGGATAGACCAACATCACAAGGATATTATTGTTATAAACCATATGTTTGAACTTATTCAAGTACCTTATGACAATAAGGACATTATCTTAAACAAATGTATACTTCTCCTCATGTCCTTCTAATGCTTGACTAAAAGAAGCAACAGGCTAATCTAATCCTTCACTGTTTTGTTGCATGAGCATGGTAGAAATTATGTCACATGTGGAGAAGGCATACATGAATAAATATTTAGTAAAAATAGGGTTTATTAAGGTAGTATATTGACTAATGTCTTATTTAATGGCCTTAAAACATCTTTTACCTTCTTTGCTCAATGAAAACTCTTGATGTTTCTTGAGCATGTGAGTTAGTGGCCTCACCAATTCTACAAATCGAGGTATGAACCTCCTAATAAAATTTATCTTACCCAAGATACTTTGAAATTCATTATTGTGTTTAGGTAAAGACAATGTAATTATTTACTCTATTCTTTTAGGATCAATATAAAGTACACCCTTGGATACAACATGTCCTAGAAGCCTTCCCTCATGCATCGTAAAGATAAACTTTTTGGGGTTCAAAGAGACCCCAAAATATCTACACCTATCAAACGATATCAAATGTGTCAAATGATCATTAGGTTCCTTAGAAAACATAGTAATATCATCAAGATAAATGAGGACCATTTCAATTATAAGCCCTTGAAAATCCACATCCATTGCCCTTTGGAAAGTAGCCCTGACATTGTACAGTCCAAAAGGCATTTTCTTGTATGCATAGGTATGCCACTTAGTTATGAAGGTAGTTTTATATTGATATTGATCCTTCACTAATATATAATTATACCCTGAATATCCATCAAGTAGGGAAAATCTTTGTGAACCTGGAAGTTTTTGTAAAATCTGATCCATGGATGGAAGAGGGTAGTGATCTCTCAATGACACCCTGCTAAGATCTATGAAATCGACACACAAAATTATCTCCCCATTCTTTTTCCTTATAGGTACAATATTTTCTACCCATGCATAATTCTTTATGGGAAATATTATGTTAGATTCAATAAGCTTTGTTATTTTTTTCATCATAAGGATTTCAACCTTGGGGTTGATTGGTCTTTATTTCTATCTCACAGGTTTGACATTTCTTCCATCTCTATGGTATGTTGTGCCAACCTAGGATCAAACCCATTAAATTCATGATATTCTCATGAAAAAAACATTCATAAACTCTTTACACAATGCTATGAATGGTATCTCTCTCCTCCTTAATATTCACTTTTCCTAACTTGAGTAATATATCTTCAGCTATGACAATTTGTTCATAATGTTAATTTTTGGTGGAGATGATTACATTATCTTTTCTTAGTAGATCATCATCATTAAAAATACTATCCAAAGTTACCAATCCCTTAGGTAAATTATTTGACTTCAATTGGACAATTTGGTCCTCATATTGATGTTGCAACTTATCCTAGTTCTTTGAGTAGTATTATGCCTCATATTGTAGGAAACAGGGACTTTGTTTATCACTATCAAATACTTACCAACTTACCTCATTATTAGGGACCGAGGGCCTACATACCACTTCAATTTGGGATTGTTCCTTATTGTCCTTGAGACCATCAATTGTATCATACTATGCCCCAATAATAACTAACTGGTTTACATGTTGATTGGCTCCTCTAGGAATGGAGTGAATGTCAAAAGACTGAAAGTACTCCATAAGTTCCCAAACCTTGTGTTTATAGGCCTTCAAAAGTGGAGTCTTGGTTTCACTCAGACCTATTACCTATTGTACTACTAATTCACTATCTTCTTTAACCTACAAAAGCTTAATACCCCTCTTTCTTGCACAATGTAGACCTTGAATGAGAGCCTCATATTCTGAAATATTAGAGGTGCAACTGAATTGGAATTTTAGAGAAGAATAGTACCTTTGATTGAGAGGAGAAATAAGCATAACACCTTCCCCACTCCCATTCTTGATTGTAGTAAGTTGCTCCACCAAGGAAAGATGATCACTCTTATCTTCAAAATGTTTACACAAGAGTTCTCCAAACTCATCTTAGGTGTTAATGGAAGCAGGTATTAAACCCATGTACCATTAGAGTGCCTTACTTTTAAAAAAAGTTGCCAACAATCTCATAGACAAATTCCCCTGGGTTACATTATGCATTCGACATAGATTGGTTATGTCTAAAATATGATCAACATGATTAATTAGGTTTTATACTATGAAATAAGGATGGATCTTTAAGGCAACAACATTTATGCCATCAAACTAATTGAGGTTCAAGGGGATGCCACTGTTAAAAGGCACAATAGCTTGTCTCCTATCAATAGCCATTTGAAGTGGGGGATTTACAATAGTATTTATTTTTCTAGTCTTTGCTTGGAAAAAGGTATTTTTTTGGCAAAAGTAAGAGAATTAGGAGGTACAAGATTTGGATTAAACTTAGAAGATTTCATGCTCTTAACTTTATCCAAAGAAAACTCAGTAAATTCAATTTCCTTACCTTTTGAGGAAGATCTTGTAACCAATATTGGCATGAAATGCTTGTAAATCTACCTCTAACACTTTTGAAGCTTGCTAATATACTCAAATATGTAGATGTATGCTCTAAATACTTTGAGTGAGTAGTCCCATTGGGTGTGCCAAAACTGTTAATAATTCAAATTGCACCATGTGAAGTAGATTTTTTAGTTCTCCTTCAAACTTGGACTAACATTGGATTGGTATAGAGGTAGTGGGTTACCTATAAATAAACCAAACCTCTAGATTATGAGGCTAAATCCTTTGATATATCAATTTTTAAACCTTTTCTTAGACCTAGTTTGCTTTGAGGGTGAAAGAGTTAGAAAGATATCTTAAAGGGAAAACCTATATTAGTGATGGTGATGCACTAATTCTTTAATGATCCTCTATTAACCTTGTCCTTAAGCACACTTGTGAATCAAAAGAGAATAGCTTATCAACTAGACTTCCTTAATACAATCCTAACATGAGTATTTTAGATGAACGTTAGATAAAAGGTATACAAACTTGAAGGTAAAGAAATGGAGGCCTAAATTATGCAATGATGTGGTTTTAGAATATAATGATAGTTGTGATGCATCCATAATTCATATGTTTCAAATAAATGTTAAACTATAACCCATGATTGCTTCTTTTCAAACTTCAACAATTCTTACTAGTCATATCATATGTATGATGAAGGTTATATGAGACCTTCAAAATCAAGTTTCAGTTCTCAATTTACAATTGTTCTATGTAATGCTAGTATTAATGATAAAATTCTTAAATATCAACCTATTACATAAAATGTATTTGAGTATCCTTATCCAGCTGAATTTATCATGCCTATGTTTCCTTTATTTGATGGACATGAAGACCTTGCCACCCATTTGACATAATGTGTGTTCTTTTGGTCATTGGGCTAAATATGAACACACATTATTAAAAATTTCCATAAAATTTTAGAAAGAGAAGCTTGGGATTGGTTCCATAGTCTTCCAAATGGTTCCTTACCCACTTTCAATAATCTAGAAGACATATTTTTATTAGATTTTCATGAGCATGAAATGCCTAAGTTGACATTGAAACATCTACAAATGCATGATACATATTCATGCAAAAGTTTCAAACATAATTTAAAAATTGGCACTTACATACACTTAAAAATTATACAATTATCATAATGGGGCATGATATAGATTCATGTTCACTATACTATCTTCAAAATCAAAGAGCATTCTATAGTTTAATGACATATACTATATACTATTTTCTATCTATGGACACAATAGGGGTATGGATGACATCCAGTTTATTTTGATTGTGCATTTAGGAGTAAAGTGATAATTGAATCATAAGCCATATGTAGTAATCGATTCAGTTACGGTGCATAGTGCATGACTTAGTGATTACTGTGCATTCCAACATTATGTGTGTGAAATTATTTTGGATTTCAACCCATTCCATGTCTTAAGGTTACAAAGACTAGCTTGAGGTAAATTGAGGTTTGTGTCCCTCAATGGATGTTATTTAGTTTATACATGTACAATTCAAAATTGAGGCTTGATCACCCTAATTATCTAATTTTCAATATAAAAATAAAATTCTCTAAATAAAATTTACTACAGTCAGTGCATTGAGGTTTCTATGTCCCTCAATGGTTTTATACCATCACATTACCACTTGAAAGCTTATTCATCTCCCTAGCCAGGAAATGAATAGACGCTACTAGTCCCTTCTTTTTGTAGGAGCCATGACATTCTCACTTCTCCATGACATGAATACAAGTGTAGTTTTCCCTTAATTGATATTTATAGTACTTCACTTCTAGATATATTTTTGTTTATTTTAAACAATTATTGCATCTAATTACTTACATCTTGTTTTGCAGTACTTTGGATCATCATGGCACATGGTACATCTACGCAATAACATATTCACATGAGGTTTACATTCTTTTTTTCCCCTCTAATCCAATATTTTTAGTTTCTTTAAAATGTTAGATTAAAGGTGGAGCAACTGTAGACACCCAAATTTGGCACAACACTTGTTTTTGATGTCTTTTTAATTAATTTATTTATATAGGTCGTAGTTAATGATTAAACACTTAATGATACATGTTTATTTTATTTTCCCTTTTTACTTTATTATTTTTTTTGTATTTTCTAGCTTTTAAGTTTTATGATTTTATTATATTTCCCCTGATGATAGTTCATGGAATGTGAGTTGAAATATTGATATAAAAAATCTGACACGATTTTATCTAGAAATCCTTTACAATTATTTCATGGACTATGGAAATACTATCTCTTTGATACATTTTTTCTTTTATTTTATGATCTTTTATGACTTGATAAACCCCTTTGTAATTCTTTTGAGCCCTCTCTAAGTTTTTTTTGGGTCCTTTGTGTGCACCACTAAATTTTTAATTTAAATTATAAGAAATCCTTATACAAAAAAATCTATTAGAAGACATTAAGGACAAACATTCTCATATTTTCAAGAGTTATTTAATGTTACATATTTATTTATACTAAATTTTTGACACTTATTCTAAAGTACCATTATATTTGCATGCTTGTGCCAAGGGTAAACTAGGAAAAAAATATCTAGATCTGTATATCACCATTTCAACACATATGTAGGTGGGAGAATTACATCAACATAAGACCATTTAGTTATGTAGGCAACACTTAGATTATGCAGAGTTTTCTAAGGATAGCTTAACTATTCTCCTTGCTCGTTTCTCCCTTTTATTCGATGTCATTTTAATTTATATGCAGGAACTAGGTTTTTAATATTGCAAGTACATGCACATGTGAAACAAAGATTGTGAAAGTGGAAACGACTAGCTCTGAAGCCTCTGCACTTCTCAATAAATTTTCAAGTTTTTATTTTCAAAGGACATAATCGACCAATAGGGACAAGATCAATTGTCATAAACCAATCTGTCAATCTTGTGTTGAGCTCAAAATAATTTTCAAGTTATGGAACATATGTATATCACATTCATCATACACAACCTTCATTCAATTTATCAATCTACAAAAATTATATAAATATATCAAACAAGATAAGTTTTTATTTATCCCTTTATATTTATCATTTTGCTTGTTGAACTTGTTTGTCACAAATATATGTGTTGAAAGTATATTTTACATTTATTTTAATCAATTTATATATACAAATATATATTATACTAATTTTATCTAGTTAAAATTTAATATTATATTAATTCAATTTTAAATAAAATATTTAGAAAATAATTAGAATCCAACATACACATTTAAAACATTAAGATTTTCTCAACAAATCAAATACAATTTAGAAACAAATAAATTTACATCAAAATTTTACATCCCTACTTATTATCTAAATTTTTATTATTTTAATTTTTAGTTTAGTTTTTTTAGTTTAATTTTAATATTTAAGTTTTAATTTTTTAATAATTAAACCATTTTAAAAAAAAAAAAATTTAAATGTTTTAAATTTAGATATATAAATTTTTAATAATAGGGTTTTAATATTTTCCCCGTTAATGGGTCTTACCATTTTTGATAAAAGGGTTTTAAGGAAGGCAATTTTGATTTGGATTCTTCTTTCCTCGACCTTTTTTAAGCTTAATTTTGATGGGGTTTTGAGAGGAAATCCAACAACCTATGGGACGGGATGTGTCATTAGGAATTGTGTAGGTTGTTTCATTCGTGCTACCTCTCTTAAATTAGTTGATGGAACTAAAAATGAGGTGGCTGGGAGTAGGATGGCTTTCTAATGCAATATTGATAACATATCTTCAAAAATGATTCCACAGTAATGATTCATATTGATTCATCAGAGGTTGCCCACGGTCTTGGCAATGGTTCGGCTATTATGCAGGGTGTATGGGTGTGGCCAATTAATGCCCCCCCTAATATATTTTCTAAGGTTAGTTTAGGTGGTGGTTCGAGTAGTGAGGCCCCTCCTAGGGGAGCTGTTATAGCCGCTATGAGGGCTCATCTTGATTCTGTTTTGAGGACACGAGCCTAGGGTAGAATTTGGGTTGTAGAGGGAAGGGATGATGCCATGGATTAGGGAAGAAGATTGAGTTGTTTGAACTTCATGCATGATCAATGCATGATTTTTTCTTTTCTAATTTATTTTTAGACTAGAGTCCACATTCCACATGATCAACCTATGATTTTTTAATTTTTAGACTACTATTAACTATGGATAAAATATTTTTAATTATCTATTTTTAAACTATTTCTTAAACTCGATGCTTCTTTTTTAGATATGAAGATGATAAGCAACACTTTATTACATGTAAAAATCATTGAATAAAAGTCTTTCTTTTTGAATCTATATATTTTCAGAGTTCATGTATTATTTTCTTGAGCAGCTGGTTTTTTATTTCATCTATATTATTTTTTCAACAACTCTCAGCATAGTATTAGAGCTTCTTTATTTTTTTTCAATTGGTACCAGAGCCAGGTTACAGAAATTTAATTTTGCAAATAGCAGTTTCAACTTATCAGTTATCTTTAGAATGACAAACAATGATAACTTTCCATTCTAGCTTCCATCGTTTACATGAGACAACTATGATTATTGGAGTATTAAGATGAAGACCCTACTATTGTCTCAATATCTCTGGGAATTAATGGAAGTGGGATACACAGAACCTGCAAATCAAAGTGTTTTAAATACTTTGACAATAAACTAATGAACTCAGTTGAAAGAAGATAGAAAGAAAGATAATCGAGCACTATTTGCTATCCAATCCATATTGGATATTTCAATTTACCCCCATATTAATAGTATGACAAAATCAAAGGATGCATGGGACACTTCTCAAATCGCATACCAAGGTTCTGAAAAAGTTAGATTGGTAAGACTTCAAACCTTAAGAAGAGATTTTGAAAATTTAAGGATGAAAGAAACTGAGTCTATCCAAGATTTTATTACTAGGACTCAAGGTGTTGTGAATCAACTTAGAATACAATGGTAAGCAATTACAGAATAAAAAATTGTAGAGAAAATATTGAGAACTTTCCTTCCTAAATTTGATTTGGTGATAGCCATTGAAGAAAGCAAAAATCTCATCACCTTCAAAGTGGTAGAGTTGGTTGTTTCTTTACAATCTCATGAGGAGGGTATACAACGTGCTATGGAGAGTTTAGTACAAGCTTTTCAATCTACAGTGAAGGTTGAAGACAAATCAACAACTCCTTTTTCTGAAACAAACAAATCTCAAGGGGAGCCTTCTAATAATAGAGGAAGTGGTAGAGGAAGAGGAAGAAGCAATAATAGAGGAAGAGGCAAAAGTTTTATAGATCAGAGAAGCATCTAATGCAAATATTGTGAATGTTATGGACATTATGAATTTGAGTGTAGAAAGAAGAAATTTGACTTAACAAGTCAAAAGCCAACTATACTGAAGAGTCTTTTGAAGATCCCAAGCTTTCCACCTTCTTCACATGCAATTTGGTGAAATAAAATCTAAAAGATGTGTGGTTCTTGGATAGTGTCTGCTTTAATCATATGACATGAAATCTGAATTTTTTGTCAAATTAAATGCATCTACAAAAAGTCAAGTAAAATTTGGTGATGATAAGGAGGTTGATGTGATGGAAAAAGGTACCCTTGCTATAAAAACTAAGCATCTGATTTCTTTGTCAAATTAGATGCATCTGTAAAAATTTAAGTAAAATTTGGTGATGATAAAGAGGTTGATTTGATGGGAAAAGGTACCCTTGATGTAAGGAGAAAAAAACTAAGCAAGGAGAAACTAATTACATTCATAATACTTTGCATGTGCCCAAATTACAACATAACCTTTTAAGTATTGGGTAGCTTGTAACAAAAAATTATAAAATAGTGTTTGAAGATAATTGCTGTAAAATATTTGATAAATCAACTAATTATCATCTTGTAGCAAAGGTTCCTATGACAGAGAACAAGATATTTCTTCTCACATTTCATTGTACTACTATGCATGCCTTCAAAGCAACCACAAATGATTCATGGTTATGACATCAATGTCATGGTCATTTGAATTTTCAAGGATTAAATTTACTGCATAAGAAGAATATGGTGAGAGGACTTCCAACAATTTAGGAAAAATAAGTTTGTTTAGGGTGTGCACTTCACAAGCAACATCAAGATAGTTTTTCGGTGAACAAATCTTGGAGGGCAAAATCTCCTCTAGAGCTTGTGCATGCTGACATTTGTGGTGCTATGCAAGAAGATTCTTTGGGTAAAAATCTTTATTTTTTGACATTCATTGATAATTTTTCTCACCACACATGAATTTATTTTCTTAAGTAGAAATGCGAAGCTTTTGAATGCTTCAAAAAATTTAAAGATATAGCTAAAAAAGAAAGCAGGTATTATCTCAAAAAACTTAGAATAGATAGAGGGGGAGAATTCACTTCCAAATTTTTTTCTAATTTTTTTAACAAAAATAGAATCAAGAGACAACTTAATACAGTCTATACCCCCTAGCAAAATGGTATTGCAGAAAGAAAGATCCATACCATTATGGAAATGGCACGAAGTATGTTGTAATCAAAAAATCTTCCAAATTGTTATTGGAGAGAAGCAGTGGAAACAACAGTATACATCTTGAATCTAAGCCCAACAAAAGAAATTCACATCACTCCAAAGGAAACTTGGAGTGGTCACAAGCCTTCAGTGGCTCATCTTCATGTATTTGGTTGTCCTGCATATGTTCATATTCTAGTTCAAAAGTGGAAGAAGTTAGATGCAAAATCCCAACATTGTATCTTTGTGGGATATTCTGATGCAACTAAAGGACATAGATTCTATAATCCTGACACAAAGAAATGGATTATTTGTTGGGATGTGGTTTTTGATGAAGGGGGAGAATGGCAATGGCAAAAAGGTGCACAACAAAAAACACCATTAGTAATAATGGACATAGAAGTTGGAATTGTTCCTCCTTTCCTCACAAGCTCAAGTGAAAGTTTAAGCCCCAATAGTAGCTCAAGTTTGAGATCTCCAAGCTCAAGTTCACTAGGGTCATCTACTAGCACACCTTCAGAGGATAGTTCAAGTCCAACATCAAGTCCAAGCTATTCAAGAAAGGTATAAATTTTAAATGAAATTTATCAGAGTAATGTGATTCCAATTACTAATTTTTCTTTGCTTAGTAAAATTCAAGTTGAACCCTCTCTATATGAAGTAGTAAAAGATACAACATGTATTGATGCTATGAACGATGAGATGCAAGCAATTGATAAAAATAATACATGGGAATTAGTGCAACTTCCAAAAAAAAAACACGGGATTGGTGTCAAAAAGATTTATAAGGTGAAATATCATACTGATGGCTCTATGAAAAGACACAAGGTAAGACTAGTTGCCAATGGATTTGCACAAACACATGGAGTAGATTATTCAAAAACTTTCTCTCTAGTTGCAAGACTTGATACAATCAAGATTTTATTGGCTATTGTTGCACAACACAACTGCCCAGTATATCAGATGGATGTACAATTGGTCTTCCTTAATGGTTATATAGATGAGGAAGTCTATGTGGAACAACTCATGGGCTATGGAATTCCAAGGAAAGAAAAATTGGTTTACAAGTTGAAAAAAACTCTCTATGGGTTGAAGCAAGCTCCTTGTGCTTGGTATGTAAGGATTGATATTTATTTCTTAAATAAAAGATTCAATAAAAGCCATTCAAAACCAACCATGTATGTCTAACATATTGGTAATGATATTCTCATTATTTATTTTTATGTTGATGATCTTATTTATACAGGTAATAATAAAACTCTCATGGAGAAGTTTCAGGTAGAAATGAAACAAGAATTTGAAATGTCAGATATGGGACTCATGCATTATTTTCTTGGTGTGGAAGTGCAATAACAAACAACAGGTATTTTTATTAGTCAAAAAAAGTATGTAGCAGATTTATTGAAAAGGTTTAGAATCATGACATGCACAACAGTTGCAACTCCTATATCCCTTGGTGAGAAATTAACCAAGGAAAATATAAGTTCCAAAGTTGATGCTACTTTGTACAAAAGTTTGGTTGGGAGCCTCATATACCTCACTACAACAAGACCTAACATTATGTATGCTATAAGTCTCATCTCTCGATTCATGCAGGATCCGCACGAGTCTCATTGGTGTTCTACAAAAAGAATCCTACAGTATGTGAGTGGTACACAAAATTTTGGCATTCATTATTCTTCCACTGAAAAATTTAAACTAGTTGGCTACACAGATTCTGATTGGGTCGGTTCAGTTGATGATAGAAAATCTACATCCGGTTATGTATTTTTACTTGGTTCTGGAGTTGTATCCTAGAGTAGTAAAAAGCAGGCAATCGTGGCATTCTCTTTAGCATAAGTAGAGTAAATTGCAGTATCAACAAGAAGTTGTCAAGAAATATGGATTCGAAGGATATTAGAGGATTATATTTGATTCAGGGACATCTAACTACATTTTTTTGTAATAACATAGCACTATTGCCATGACAAAGAATCCCGTGTTTCATGTTAGATCGAAACATATCGAGATTTGACATCATTTCATTCAAGATTTGGTTCAAGATGGGCAAGTGAAATTGCAATTCTATCCTAGATCTGAGCAATTAGTTGACATTTTTACCAGAGCTCTTCCTACAACTGGTTTTATTGCTTTGCAACATCAGTTAGGAATCATTCCCATTGATTATCCAAGGGGAGATTGAAGAAGATCGAGTTGTTCAAACTTCATGCATGATCAATGCATGATTTTTTATTTTTTAATTTATTTTTAGACTGCAGTCCACAGTCCACATGATCAACGCATGATCTTTTTATTTTCAGACTGTTGTTAAACTCAACTACGGGCATAATATTTTTAATTATTTATTTTAAAACTATTTGTTAAACTCAACGCTCCTTTCCTATATATGAAGATGATGAGCAACACTATATTACATGGAAAAATCATTAAATAAAAGTCTTTCTTTTTGAGTCTATATATTTTCTGAGTTCATATATTATTTTCTTGAATAGCTGGTTTTTTATTTCGCCTGTATTATTTTTTTAACAGCTCTCAACATATTATTAGAGTTTATTTTATTTCGTTTCAACAGCGTGTGGAATTTGCTAGTACCCCCATTGTGCTGCACACTGGAATGAATCCTCCACTGGTTCAAGGGAAAAAATGTGGGGGTGGTCCCCTAATCTCTTCTTTTATGTTTGGCTCTTGGTGGACTTGATGTTTTTGGTTTTTGGTCTTTGCTTACTATTCTGTATGAAGGTTTTGGTTTTTTATTTCTTTTATGGATGACTGTGGTCTCCGAAGTTGGATCTGAGCTTGTTTACCCAGATGTTTTTGTTGTGTCATGTTCTCGTAGATGTTTATCTAAAACAAATGGCTTAAATTTTGTACTAATCTTTGTTATGGGTGAAGGGCCCTTAAAATCTTAAATTATCTATTTAAAAAAAAAGTTTTAATATTTAAATTTAATTTTAATATTTAAATTGCGTTTTTTAAATTTTAATATTAATTTAGTATATATATATATATATATATATATATATATATATATATATATATATATATATATATAAAATTTTTTAAAGATTTAATAATTTTATATATATTTAAAAATTTTAATGTTTATAAATATAATTTTAATATATATATTTTTTAAAAACATGTTTTTGAAAATAAATAGTTTGTTAGATTTAATTTATTTTAAAATTTTAATGAAATTTAGGTTTTTTTTTTAATAAAAATAAATAGAAAATTTAATGAATTACACACGACCTTATAATTACATCGAAATGAGGGCATGCGGGACATTTCTTTCAATTGCACCTACTAAAAATTGTCCCCACATTTCATTATTTTCTCCACACAATTATTACTATTTGCATTTTGTACACAAATCCAATGAACATAAGAAAAGTCAATGAAACAATTCGTGTATTCATAATTAAAAACAAGACAAATTTTATCTATAAATAACCAAAAAAAATGTTGAAGAGATTTTTTTTTTTTTTAATATATATATAAATAATCATAATGTAGAAAATTGGATTTGAAAATTTCAATGTCTGATTTATAAAAATGGAAAAGTAGGACCGACAAGTTAAAAGAGGTGGCCATTTTTCATTCTTCTAAACTTATTTTTTAAATAAATGCTTTTGTTAAAATTTGAAATGTTTATTTTAAATGATTGTTTTGTTAATACATTATTGTGTGGTTATTATTCATAGAAACATTGTTGAATGATTGGTTTTTTTAAGTAAAATTTTAATTCCTTAAGAATTAATTGAAACAATAGTTTTTACTCAATGAATCAATAAAATGTAATAATTTTTATGCATTTCAAAGTTTAACATTAAATATTTAAGAATATTCCACACATGTTCTTATGAAATATTCTATTTATATTTATAAAATTATATAATTAAAAGACAAATGTATATATTAATTTGTAATTTATGTAATATAATTTCAAAATAAATTTGTTACAATTCAATAAAAATATAGTAATTATTATTTTTTCCAAAATAATTATAGAAAAATTTTGTGCATGAAAAATATTCACATTATTTGTAAAGCTAAACTTAACAGGTATCATTTTAATCTGTTTATGCATTGGATTTGCAGCCATACAACTGCCATACATGCACCATTATTCATATTTAATCTAAATTTAAATGTCTCCCGGCACGGACTGTTAAATGTACCGCAATGTCTCCGACTGTGACATGAATTTACGGGGTTTAATAAAAATCAAGATAGTAGATGTGGTTAATATTTTTATATGTTTAGGGCAGGGTTTAATTTGTTTTCTAATTTATTTATTTGTTTATTTTAATTATTTTTTATTGTTTGTGATTTATTTTTTTTTAATTTTTTTTTTTTCCATTTTTAATTTTAATAATTTTTTTTGGGAAATAATTTTTTTAAAATTGTATTGTGTCTTTATTTTTTGGGATATAAAATTATTTCAAAATTTTGAATAATAATTTATTTTAAATTTATATTGTTCAAATTATTTTTAATTAATGTATTATTATTTATTTTAAATTTTTCTATAATAAAAGAATAATTAATAATTTTATGTTTTCTTTGTGTTTAGTTGGAAGTTGATTATAAAAATACTCTAAAATTTATATTTTATTGTACTCTTTAGTTCATTTTTAAATCTTCTATATGTTATGGCTCAAAAAAGGAATTAAAATTATTTATTCAGTTATATATGTAAGCTTGATTGAGCATGTGTCTGTCAAAACTCATATTGCTCTAACTTTAATTTATCTTTAAATATTCTCTATTTTATGCTTATAAAAATAGGATTAAAATTATTTATTCAAATATTACAATATGTAAAATTGAACATGTGTTTATTAATATAGGATCATTAATTCCAAGTCATAAAATTAAAATGTTAAATTATTAGGAGTCATAATAAATCAAATATATTATCATTTATTTTATATGTTTCTATAATAAAAGAACAATTAGTAATTTTATGTTTTCTTGTATTTAGTTAGAAGTTGGTTATAAAAATACTCCAAAATTTATATTTCATTATACTCTTAAATTTAGTTCACTTTTAAATCTTCCATATTTTATCGCTAAAAAAATGAAATTAGAATTATTTATTCAATTATATATGTAAGCTTGAGCATGTGTTCGTCAAAACTCATATTACTCTAACTTTAATTTATCTTTAAATGTTCCATATTTTATGTCTATAAAAATAGGGTTAAAATTATTTATTCAAATATTACAATATGTAAAATTGAACATGTGTCTACTAATATAGGGCGATTAATTCCAAGTCATTAAAAATTTAAACTGTTAAATTATTAGGAGTGATAATAAATCAATTTGCATGTCATTATTATTTTTGTGTTGAGCCATCTAACTATGAATTCTTTATTTCAAAATATCTTCCCAATTTTATCATCTCTCATTTATTTTATTTTATTAAACTTCTTGAAAATTTTTATTTAATTTCTAGAATTTTTAGATCTATAAAAAAACACTTAAATTTATTTGTTTATCATTCTATTAGTTGACATAATAATTATTCATATTTTTTTTATATAAAATTATTCTAAGTTTTAAAACAAAAATTTCAATAATGATATATCTACAATATCAATGATTATTAGCATTAACCAAATCCTTTTTAGTTCCCTCTATAAATCATCAAATATATTTTTTAAAATAAAATGCTTAATGATAATATGTGCACATTAACATTTATTATTAGCATTAAATTAGGAAGAACTCTCACAAAATTTTCAATATAATTATTATTCAAGTGCTAATTAAAGGTAGTAATTTACAGTTAGTAATTTTAAGTGACATCCTCTCCAAAATTAAGAGCTTGATAATTAGTAGAATATAATCTAACAATTCAATAAGTAATAACAAACAATAATTTTATATGTTAAGAAATCTATATTTGCAATCGTACATGTTAATATCGGCTCTCTCCTAAAAGATTAATCATGCATAATTACAAAGATCTACCTTTTTTTCTAATTATTCTACCACTTATAATCTATATTCCCCACCATCTCCCCTTTTTTAAATAGCTTATTTTGTTCACCAAGGAAGTAAGTACATGTGGGTATGGGTTCAACGCATGTAGAGGAGCATTTACCTTTTTTTAAGGACATTTGTGGACATTGATATAACACCGATATTAATTTAGATCTTGAATGGGGTCACTGGAGCATCACCGATTTGATCATAGATGTCCAAATTCCCTAACATCATCTTTCTTATTTTCTTCTAATAACCGCAACAGTTATATCATATCTCTCCATCACAAGGCTATTTCCAATACTCCTTAATTGTAGGCACAATTCAGAGGCACTGACAATTCAGGAGACTAAAATTTAATAAATGCATCAGGAACTGGCTGGATACAACTTGACATAAAACTTTGTTTATATTGACATTCAAATATGTGGCGCTGTATATAACCACTATCAAGGGTATATTTTATAGTGTATTACTCCAAAGATTGGATAATTATAGTCCCATATCAATGCTACTTTTTAATAGGGAGTGACACACATATACATACAAATACCTTTACTTAGTCCAATGATTGTATAAATATTTTATAATATTGAATTTTTATCTTAAACATAAAATTATCAATGAATGCTTATATTGCAAGATACACATGCAAACTCAAGCACAAACTATTCATAATATTATTTTACAATATTAAATTTTTATCTTCAAGTTTAAATTACCAAAAAGTGCTTAAATTGTAGGATACACATGCAAATTCAATCATAAACTATTTATAATATAAAGACAAGGACTAGCTGCTACGCAGCCCTTATTTGTTAAGTGATTGTTCTCTTCTTAAAAGCAAAGAAGATTTGTTTCTATCAAAACACATAATATTTATAAGGAAAATAATTCTTCGACTCAAGAGAAAGGAATTGATATTTTAATGTTAAATATATATGTTTTACTAAATATAAATCTTAAAGCATTTGTTAACTAAAATAAATAATAAATTTAAAGTTAGATGTTGGATTGAATGTGTTGGAAAAATAAATTTACATGATAGGTAGATAAGGAAATATTAGATAAATTTTCATATTTTCTAATGTTTTGTTTAATTTAAATTTGATTTACTCATTTTTTTAAATGTGATTTTAATTAAAATTTAATTATTAGTTATATTATTTTGATCAATTATATAAGTCTAGCTTTAACTCTCTAATATTTTAGGGATTGTATTATTATAATATTAAATTTATAAAATTAAATATATTATATGAATAACTTAAGGATTGTATTATTGTAATATTAAATTTCTAAAATTAGATATGTCATGTGAATGATGCAACTTAAATTAATTTTGATAGTTTAGAAATTTTATATTATAGATTTAATTTTACCAACATTATTTCAAAGATGTGTATGAGTGATTTATAGACATATAAAATTTATTGTTTAAAAATATTTTTTTCTGTCTATAAATATTTATGATGTTTTTGGGATAGGTGAGTCCTTTAATCTTGGAGGGTTCACTTAGTTCACAAGTATTATAAATATTTGTTTATAGGTTTTGTTTAATATATAAATATTTACATTTTTAGTATAATGATTTTTTTTTTAAATAATAAAAATAAATATTCACGAAATGATATTGTTAGAATTTAATATTTTAAAAGAAAGATGGTTACTAATTATTAATGTAAAATATTTAAGTTAACATTTATATTTTGATTATATCTTTTATTAATAATAAATTTAAGATTTAAAATAGACATTAAATCTATCACATTTTATTTTGTACATATTTTTTTATTGATTTAATTACGTTTTTTTATACACAAATCTTTATTAATATATTTTATTATTAAAATGTTTCATAATTTTATACATAAAAGGCTCTGGTGGAGTTGCTTGCTTTTATAGAGATCATCTTCATTCCTTTATCCAATTTGAAGGATTTGACGAATTTGCAAGATTTTTATGGATATCACTTGCAAGAAGACCTCCTTTGCAGAATTTGTTCATTGTTGCTTGTTACTTCCCTTCACAATACTCAAACTATGCTATAGTGCTTGATGGTGAATCTCCCTTTGTAGACTTATAATCAGAAATAACAAATACTCTGCTATTGGTGAGGTACTTCTTCTTGGTTACTTTAATGCCCAGATTGGCCACCTTCAGTGTGCTAATCATGATCTTCACAATGACCCATTGATGATCTACGAAGTTAATCATCATGAATCAGGGCTTCACCATTATTTTGCAGATTCTACAATGAATGCTTATGGAAAACAACTAATCAAATTGAGTTAATCTCATGATCTTGTTATCTTGAATGGTACATAACACTTCCCTAAATCTAGAGGCTTTACTTGTTTTCCTCATCCTGGTGGAGCTAATGTTGTAGACTATGTTATATCCTACAAATATTTTTCTTTGAGTATTTATGATCTCTAGATTTTGACTTCTCCCCCACCTCTCAAAAATCATGCCATTCTCTCTTTTCATACACCTCTTGCCAAACCTATTACAACCTCTTCCCTTGGGCTCTCCCATAAACGTACTACTATTCATTTTGACCATGCAAATGATGAAAACTACACTAATATCCTAAAACTGACCTCATAGACATTTATGATACCTTAGACCCGATTGATAGGGCTACTGGACTATCCCAGGGAATTATGGCTGCTGCCTTTAAGGCCTTCCCCCACTCCAATCATACTTCCCCACCCCATACCAATGGTCATTGTCCCATAAATTCTTGGTATGATGTGGATTGTAAAAATGTTCACAAGTTAACTAAATGCATTATGACCAAAACTCCCTCTAAATCCAAGCTGGCCCAAAACCTTTATAGAATTATTCTTAGAAATAGAAAATAAAAATACTTGTATAACAAATGAAAATATACCATATACCAAATCCAATTCAATCCCAAGTCTTTCTGGAGATCATTTTTACCCAAAAAATCTATTTGTGCCATTACCGACCCACATACACAGTTTACATATGCTACCTCTCTATATGATGCTCCCAATCAGCCCCCCATGCATTTGAATCCTAGATCACCTGTCATTTCTTCACCGACAAGATGGTTCTTAAAGCCATCTATAAACTCAAGTCCAATATCACCCAAGATGTGGAAAATTTAAAAGTTGAATTCTTCCATCATAGTCCAGTTGTTCTTACTGTCCACATTTCTAATCTTTTTAATTTTATTGTTCCTCATGGTCTTCCCCCCACTTGGGCATCACATATTATACATCCCATCTTCAAATTTGGAGATTCTCTTAAACCTGAGAACTACTATACCATCATGATTGGGCATACTTTGGCTAAGATTTTTGCTACAATACTTGATGATTGTATCTCATAATGGGCAAATAAAAAATGGATTAGGGCAAAAGATCAAGCAAGATTTGGAAGGAATCACCAAACAAATGATCACATATTCACTTTGGTTGCCATTATAGAGGAAGCAAAGGCTAACAAGCAATAGGTATATTGTTGTTTTGTAGACTTTCGTAAAGCATTTGATATAGTACCAAGGCATCTTTTGATCCAGAGGCTTAAAGAGTTGGGTCTTTCTGACATGGTAATTTCTATTGTCATGAATTTATATAAGAATTTTTTTGGGCATATTCATAACAAAATGGGCACTACTAATGACATCCATAGTACCATAGGTGTGAAACAAGGTTGTCCACTCTCACCTACACTTTTTGGGCTCTATATTGATGAATTAGAGGATCTTATTTCCACAAACTTAGGTAGCATGAATGGTTGTAGTCTCTTTGGGATATACATTGCTATTTTATTATTTGCAGATGACATTATTTTGCTTTCACACTCAATTATAGGACTTCAAAATCAGCGTGATGCACTGAGCAATTTTTGTGATAAGAAAGGCCTTGAAGTAAATCTTGCAAAGATAAAAATCATGGAATTTAATACAACCAAGAAAGTAACATCTAAAATGAATTTTATGTACAAAGGAAAATAGGTTGAGGTGGTGTACTCTTACACCTACTTGGGTGTGGTTTTCTTTGGACCGCCTTTTAGCTTTGCTCTGCAATAGAAGTAAGACTGAGTAAAGGGTATGCAACATTGACATCCTTGAAAAGACAATGTTTTTAGCTCCAATTTCAAGATATTTAGACAGAGATTTGACTTTTTCATACATTGGTTACACTAGCACTATTATATGGATGTGATGTTTGGGGTCCATATTTGAGATGGAATGATTTCAACCATATGAAAAGAGTTTTCATTTCCATGTTATCAAAGAATATTCGAGCCAAAAGAATGGTTCCTCAATAATTCTTACAGAGTTTGGGGTTTATCCTCTCTTTATCTCTTTGAATTTCAATGTTATCTTAAGAGATCTCATTCATAAACAACTTGGTCTAGATCTGTCAAACAATGCATATTCTATTGGTTTCAAGTTCTTCAATCTTCTGATAGTTGATTTGTTGTTTCTATTTTCTATTTTTAGAGATGCTTTTGACACCTCCTTTATGTACTGATTCATGTATTTTATTTTCTGTCCCATAAACCATTTTTGACCTTTTATAAACATTAATATCTAAATTAAATTAAATAAAATAATATATTTGTTATTGTATTTTAGTTTATTATCAACATCAATATTATAGACTAAATTATTTATGTGTTTCCTCTATTACATTGTCAAATCTCAAAAATGCTTAGTAGTCGACTATTTTTAAGTAATAGAGAGCCTAATTCATAGAGCGACGTTTGCCCAGCTTTTTGATGGACCAAAAAACACACATCAATGGATTTAAAGTATTAAAAATGGAGTTTTTTCAGACTGGAAAAACTGAAAAGAAAACAAGATATGGAAATCAGTCACGCATAGGGAAGCTAGGTAGGTTATCAAGCAGATTTCTTTTGCCGATACGCCACTTAAAAGCAATTTGTATAAAGTAATATAAATGATTAAGCGTTTTGTTTTTTTCCTTGGAAGCTCATGATTACACACTCCGGTAAAATGATGTCTTAGGAGACATGCAACCCATACCAAAAAAATCTGTCGGCATGAACTCCATATACAAGTCCAAAAAAATTCATTGTTATTTTTTCTGTATGCAGAAGAAATAATATCCCTATCTCCTATTCCAAGAACATCTGCACCAGAGAATTATGAAACAAAGTATACGATAAACAACAATAAACATCACCATGACTCCGACGTTGCTCCACTTCTCAGACAAATGCAATCCCTGCTGCGCGAGCAACCCATTGCCATCCAGCACGCACTGCCCAAACATGCTGTACAGGCACCCGCTTCCCACCTGTGAATACTCGTTTATGATAAACGCCTCGAAAGGGTACTTGAAGAGCGAGAGATAGTGCATCCATATCCAGTAGTCCGGAATATTTTGCTTTGAAATGAAGTAGCCAGAGAAGAGAAAGAAGCCTCCCATGAAACCTGCTATGATAGAGTTACCCATTATGAAATTTGGCACCAGGGCGCTGAAACAGACGACGAAGGAATTCGCCATGAACAGCACCAACCAGACGACGAGCACGAAGTAGAGAAATGCCGCCGGGTGGCTGCTCAGGCCGATGAGCCAGTAAACCGGCGTCGCATACAACATTGCGACTAAGAATAGAAATGGAAGGAAAATTATCGCATTGGCTATGACATAGGAAGAGACTCTGTAAGCTCCCCGGGAAGTCTCCCGCATGAGAATGTTGCGCTCCTCCAAAAATATGGGCAGCCCTTCTGTTGTGGAGGAGAGAAGGAACGTCAAGCTGAAGGCGAAGAACCCCATCCGGTCCTGCAGCCCGGCTTTATCATTGCGTGTGTTCATAAAAATCGTGCCCAGCCCGAACCCGGTCACCAGTGCCTGTAATGTCCGGGCCGCGAAAAGCTGCTTGGTTCTGAAGACGTTTTTGCCGAACCGGTGGACGAGAATTCCTGTTTCGTAGATCCCGCTGTTCGCATACACGGCGGCAGAAGAACCCGTGGCCGCAGCCGTAGCCCAGGGTGTCGGGTCGTGAGGACCGGCGGGTGGATTTGGATGCGTTTTGGCGGCGCCCGCGAGGCAATCCACGACGTCTATGGCGTACTCCAGCACGTTGACGTGCGGCGGGATGTCGTGACCCGAGAGCAGAAGCCTGGACCCGAGGGCGTCCAGCGATCCGTGGTGCACGACGGACCCGTTGGAGAGCAGTAGTATTCTGTCGAAGAGCTGCAGGATGCGGAAACCCGGCTGGTGTATGCTGAGAATAATCGTCCGCCCATGGGTCTCCGCCATGGATTTCAGCATGACGGTTACCTGCAGCGCGGCGGCGCTGTCCAGCCCGGAGGTGGGCTCGTCTAAGAGCAGAACCGCCGGGTCGTGAATGACCTCCACGCCGATGGAAACCCTGCGGCGTTCTCCACCCGAAATACCTCGTACCTCGTCGTTGCCTATGCGAGAGCCCGCGACATGGGACAAGCCAAGCTCGGCCATGAGAGCCCGCACCCGGGCTGCCTTCTCGGCCTCCGGAACCGACCCGGGGATCCTGAGCCGGGCGCTGAACATGAGCGTCTCTTCCACCGTCAGCAACGGGAACAGAGCGTCGTCCTGCGTCACGTACCCGGAGATCCTCCTGAAATGTGCACAGTTCATCGCCTGCCGGTTCACCAGGACCGACTTGCTGTCGCTGCTCGGGTTCACTCTACCAGCCAAGAGTTCCAGCAGGGTCGACTTCCCCGCCCCGCTCGGCCCGGCTATGGCCAGAATCTCACCCGGCAGGGCCTCGCAGCTGACGTTTTTCAGTATATACTTTGCCCCGGCTCCGTACCCCGATCGACAGAAAAGGCGCTTCCATAAATTGTTATCACCCGGCACGATCTTGTAGAACAAATTTTTGGCCTCTATTGCGTAGGATTTTGATCTGCGTGGTGATTGATTGAGCCCTGCAACCGGCTCGGGCTTCACCTGTGCCGGTTTGACATTCAAACTGATTGCATTGTCCCGCCGATGCTCACAGGCCATCACAACCTGGATTGCTTCTGAACCCATATTCCACAACAACAAAGAAACCAGACACGAATTTACCAAAGAAAAGAAATGGGTTGCACAATATAACAATCTTCTTCCCTCCTTCCCTATGGTATATACACACAAACAATAATGTCTTCTCTGCAATTGATTAAGCAAGTGTCAATGGTGTGTCAGCTAAATTTGAGGGGGCATATTCTAATACTAAAGCTTCCCAATTTAGAATCTAGTCTCATAAACTACATTTATGAATCCATTTTTTACGAACTATGGGAACGCCCCCAGTCATTAAATTTTTGAGAAGAAAAATAACAAAGCATGAATAAACATATAGTAATACAGACTTCAGACCGGGCAGAGACATGCCTTTGTGGGCATGACAAGGGTAGTGCTGCTTCTGTTTCCTTTTTGGCCAATGCCAAAATATCCCCGCAGCGCTTGTGGCATTCACCAACCTGCCAACCGTGGAAGATTTATTGTACAGTTAATTACGTGCACGCTGAATTTGGTGAAGGGAAAGAAGAATTTGGTGTATTTAAGGTGAACTAATGAGATTGCAGGAGGAGGGACCAACCGTTCTTACCAAACAAGTGGCATCAAGACATTGACTCGATTTCTTCTCTCGTTGGAGGCTCCGAAGCTTTTGACTCAACAGTTTTTCCCAAAAATGCCCTTCTCGTTGCATGCTCTCGTTGTCTTACAACTGTAAATCACTTTAAATTGGATTTTATCACATTGTTTGTTCAGGTTTTAAACAGTGTGCCCTTTTTAATTATATTTGTCCTAAATGGTTGCATTTTCATTTGGATTTTAGTGTAAATCACAAATTGTTTATTCAAAGTTTGTCTCGGCGTTAGAATAATTATTCGAATTCCAATGAAAATCAGACTGTGGTTTCACCCCACATAAATTGTTTATTTATGTTTAACAAGTGTGTTTCTTAGTTAATTAGTTATTTATATCAAAATTTTAAAACTGTACAGATTTAGTGTATTTGATTTGAAATAGTAAAGTATTAGGTGTATGAAAAAACAGTAAGTGTATTTGATGTTTTATAGTAAGATATTAGGTGTATCTTATTTTATATATTAAGATATTAAGTGTATATATAATTTGAGATAGTAAGATATTAGATTCGACATATTAAGATATTAGGTATATTTGATTCGAGATAGTAAGATATTAGGTGTATTTGATTTGAGATGGTAAAATATTAGGTATATATGACTCTAGATAGTAAGATATTAGCCGCATCTAATTCGAGATAGTAAGACGTTAGGCATATCCAATTTGAGATAGTAATACATTAAATTTGATATTGTAAGACATTATGCATATCCAACTCAAGATAATAAGATAATATTAAGTGTACATGAATTGAGATAATAAGATATTAGGTATATTTGAGTCAAGATAGTAAAACATTAAGTGTATCCAACTCGAGATAGTAAGGCATTAGGAGTATCCAACTTGAGATAGAGAGAAAATATTAGGTGTATTTCAATTGAGATAGTAAAATATTAGGTATATCTGACTCCAGATATTAAAAAAATAAGTATATCAGACTCAAGATAGTAAGGCAAGTTATGTACATTTAACTTGAGATAATAAGACATTAGGTATATCTCGCTCGAGTTAGTAAGCTATTAGGCACATCCGACTCAAGATGTAAGACATTAGGTGCATCCAACTCAAGATAGTAAGGCATTAGGTATATCAAGCTCAAGATAATAAGGCATTGTGCATATCTAACTGAAGATAGTAAGACATAAGGCGTATCTAACTTGAAATAATAATATATTAGATGTATCCAACTTGATATATTAAGAAATTTTTAACCAATCAACCATTACATGTTGGTAGGAGGGCCACACTTATTATGACATCACCCTTATCGGCATAACAATCATGACATATTGGGTTTACATGTTTTTGCAAACCAAGTTTTGAAACCAATGTGAGATTTTTTTTAAAAATGTAGTTATAAAGATTTTAGAGTTTTAGAAGAAATTCTAAGACATAGATTTGGGCGTATCGAACTTGAGATAGTGAGTCTTTTTTACAAGTTTGTTGTAAGTTTTTTTTAAAGCCATGCCATAAAAGAGGGGGAGGGTTGAACAACCAACCATACTCATCTACAATTAATCAACAATTATAATAGTAAGAAGGTTACTCCCATGATAACATCACGAATAATCAACCATTATATTACATACAGGTTAGACAAAAGCACTGACATAACCATACAAGGTCGATGCAAGCATCTGAGGTCATAAAAGTGCTTAATCCAGAATCTGATGACTAATCCAAAATCCACTTCTAGTCTTAGTCTTTCATATTATAGATCCAGATCTGTATTAGCATTAGAACCAACTAAGCATCTTATTTTCATTCTCATTGTAATATCTAACGTAGTTTTACTTTCTATTTTTAGCATATCCAAGCATAATAAATTCATTATATGTTTATCTGAGTTTGTAAATTGATTGCCCTACTATAGAGATAGTATACCATCCTTTTGTTCTAAGTTATCTCTACCCGTTTAACCCTAGATTATTCAATATATATTTTAAGGTTAAACACAAGGAAGTGGGAAATGCCACTTCTCAACTTGATGCAATGTTGCATCAAAGAGAGGTGTTGAAAGAATATTATTTTGATAAATTATCAGACAAGAACATTACAAAAAATAATAATAAAAGAAGAAGTGTGTGCATTATTTATTAATCATGGAACCATTGAAATGCCACAATTGAGTTACAAACACATTAGAATTGATCGGTGTGTTCATGTGGAGATAAAAAATAAATTTTGGGATAGGTGGTGGATGGTGTTTGATGAGCCTCCATACAATAATAATGAGGTTCCATTGTATTTATTGAGAGAAATTTATTGTGACCTTATTCTAAAAGAAATCTCAAATTATTTCAACATAAAGGCCTCCCAAGGTAGGGGAGGTGGGTCCTCATTTGATAGACCTGGTGCAAAGTGGGACCAAAACTGTCAAAATTGACAATATATAAATAAAAGGATAATAACACATACTTCTATTCCTAAAATATTGAATTGTAGTACATAAATGGAAACCCTTGAGGTGGTTACTAATATCAAATAGATTATGATTGACCATGGGATGCATACACTAAGGAGTTTTACACATGCTATAGGTGGTTGGACATCTAGTATGTCCCTCCTACTATTGGTGCTAGTGTCCCTCCTAGTAGTTGTGGCATAGCTATCAGTCATCCTATAATTCATGTACATTGTTTCATATCATATGGGAGGAAGTATACTAGACATCCTATTTAGTTTAGACATACACGGGTTACATCTACAATTACTTCAACATATATGCACAATAGTACAAAATACCATATTCCACCTACAATTTCTTCAGCACCTAAGGACACTAGCACGCCAGAATATATCCCATCTGTAGTTTCTTTATCATCTCAGGACACTAACATGCCAAAATATATGTCATTTGTAGTTGCTTCAACAATTTAAGACACTAGCATGCCAGAGTATACGCCATCTGAATTACTTCACTACGTATCATCAACGCACATCTAATTATGTATGGATTATCTATTTCACCATTTGTATTTAACACACATGTTTAACTAATTATAGTTTATTTATGTATGTAAAGGAATACTAAGTTTATCAAGTTTAGTATATGTTTACTTAATCGACTAATATTTGACTTCTTTCATTTGTTTCTTGTATAGACAATCATTGATATCTTAGGTACCCCAGTTGGCTTAAATTCTATTGTTGAGGCTGAAAATTAGTACTGCAATACCCTATACTTAGGTTGGGAAAGTAAATTATCAAGTTTAAATATTGTTTAAATATTTTGTTTACACCATAGTTATTGTCCAAAAGGAATAATTTTTCTCTCTTTCTATCCCTCTCTCGCTCTCTCTTTATGTGTAGGAAAAGAATAATTTCAATTTATCTTAAAATCGGTTTAGTTTTATTTGACTTATAATTGACCTCTTTCATTTGTTGGTTTTATAGATGATGATAAATGCTATGGGTACCTGCATGGATCACAACAACATTTGATTGATGTTGTAGTTTCATCCCAAGATCCAGTATCTCTAAAACAACACCTGATTCGAAGATAGAGAATAGTGAGAACACATAGTAAAATTGTTTTTTAACTTCAAATAATGATACTCTATGTCATATTTATATTTATATGCATGTCTAGATCTAACCCTATAGATATGCTCCATAGGATTCTACATTATAGATATATTCAAGGTCACACAACCCTAAATAGCCATTTAGGTGGCATGCAATGAGTCTAGAATCACCTTGTTACAAAATATTATTCTTGGAAACTCTTTCATTTCCCATATATCATTTTAATGCATTAAATTTTATATTTTATATGTTGTGCAAGTGCCATAAATTTTTGAGGTTGTGGCAGAGATAGTTGGTCCTTCACATGTTGAGAGGAGAGTTTCTCCTTGTAATGAGTCATGCAACATCCCCGGTTCTACATCTATGGTGATAAGGCACATTTATTTAGAGGCAATGAGAAACAAGAGAGCTAGTTTTTATGCTAGGGGTAGTTGTAAGCACAATATATTTTGTATGTCGATATGGTCTACACTATATGAATGTGTAAATATCCTCTACACTGCATTTCCTTGTGCAAACAATATCCCTTTTGATTTCATTCTTGAAAGGGGCCAAATTATTTCCCAATTCATTAATATTCACCATTACATTATCATTAATAGGTATCTTCATTTAAGGATCTATAACTTGGAAGTCCTTGGAGAGTTGCACAATTATCTATAACTTAATGACCTCTTCCCCTACCTAATTCATTGAAGCTTTGTGTAATACAAAACCCTCTATATTTTGGATGATAACAAATATTACAATGATGTTGTACCACTTTAAGTAGTGTTTGGATTTTGTCCAAGCTCTTTTTGTTAGCAAATTTGAAAGTATGGTGGAAAACATTTTGATACGAGAAGTCAAACATTGAGTAGTCATGATGTTTAGATACTCATGAATAAGAAAAGAAAATATAAGGAAGATGAAACTCTAAAAAAAATTTACCTTATCCTCCATGAACTACATGAAGAAAATACTTGAGAAGATAGATTGATATTGAAATTAAATGGAGAATTTACAGAGTGTCTATAGTAAAATCAATTCTAAGTTGATAAAATACAAAATGAATGAGTGAATCTCATGGGAAAACAAATAAAATTCATGAATAAAAAGGGTGTGTGTGATTTTAAAAATAATGTATGCCCTATTTAGAGGTAGTTTCAAATGTCCAAATATATTTATTACCCTAAAATGGTCTTCCAAAGGGCTTACGCTCTTTCGAGAAGTCTATGTTTTTAATTTTCTAGTTTACCTCCAACACTAGTTTGGGTTTAGGCTTGGAGGGGTCTGAACTATTGAAAAAATTAATGGTTAAGTGGTGCTATTTATGTACCCTTAATATATTAAATTCCACTGGTTAAATAATAATATATTTTATTATTTATCCTGAGTTTATCCTCATGTAAATAAATAATAAAATATATTAAATGACATTTGGAGAGGTTGGACCCATTAAAGTGGTGGTTAGAAAATGTCACATTACCTTACCTATATAATAAAGAGTTTACATTGTAAGATTCAATGAAGTGGTAGGGAGACAAATTCAAAAATGTGGATAACACATTTCCATGTTTTGTGAAGATTGATTGAGAAGAAGTGAGAGGAAGAAAGATTGTATTGGGTACTTTTAATTTATTTTATATGAATAATATTTGTGGATTTTTTTACCTATGTGTGAGGTTTTTAAATGTATATCTAGTGTTCATAGTTTTGTGTGTCTTTTCTATTGATATCACATCTAGATCTATTGCTCATGTGCATTATTTTGCATGTTTTATCATGGCATTAAAGCTAGTTGATGCATGATCAAATGGCAAGGTTGTGGATCCAACATTTTTATCTTGTGTTCAAGTTTATTTGCATTTTATATCAGCATATAAAGCCTATGGTATGACCATGGGAGTATTCTGAGCCTCTCTCTCCTTCAAAAATTTATGATCTATGCATTTCTCTTGCCCGTGGAACATTCGATTATAGATCTGAGCAAGTAAAAGTAATTTTAAGGCAAAAACAACCTAAGCTGCCATGTTTTGGTCTATTGAAGGCTGAAATCTCATAAAATTCAGTAAGAATTTCGTTTTTAGTGTTTATGTAGTCTGAAAATAAATTTTAAGTGCTAGATTTGCATTTTCTTGACCTACAAACACTCCTATCGAGCCCATGATGCTACCAATTGAAGTTATGGAAGATAATTTAGCCTTGGGTGCCATTGTTTGGCATGTGTGAGTTAAAAATGGTAAAAATAATCCATAAATTCTTTTTTTTGCTTTTGCTTCATGGATCTTAGTTTTAGAGTGTAAATCTTCTTTTTTGGAACTTAGAATCATTTCTAAAGAGCTTGTTAAAGGTATTTAATCAATTTTTTGAAGAAATCAACTGGTTGGGTGTGATGGTATAGACCATGTATGGATTTTGTGTCTATAAAAATCAGAAAAAAACATTAAAAAAATCATTTTTTATTTTCAAGTTGTTTCTATGCTCTAAAGTGGAGATCTAGGTTGTTTTAGACCACCAAAATCTTCCTATAGTCCCTAAGAAGCTTCGTAATCAGTTATGGACTATTTTTAAACCTCCATGTATGTCATTATGCAACCAAAAACAATAGCATCATCATTTAAAAAAAAACATATTTGTTCAATAAAACTCATTTTTGGTTGTGCTAAAGGCATCATATGGTAATTTAGAGGCAATTTTGAGCTTTACAAAGCCTGGTTTAGCCTCCTAAAACCTAAAAAATCTCCCTTGATATCCTCCATGCACAATGCATGTGTAATGGCATCCCTATGTAATAGTAGTAGCAAAAATATCAAAATTTGTCAACAAAATTCAATTTTGAGGGTGTTAAATGCTTAGTGTGGCCCCTAATTTGGCCTCATGTAGCCTGTGGAAGCTCCACTACTGCATCCCTGCACTATACTTCTCCTTGTATGGGTTTCTTGAAGCTTATAATAATTAGTAATTTTTTTACAATGTATTTATTAAATCATTAGTTTATTAGATCTCCTTTATTCCATGCAAGCACATGGTGGGCCCGTGTTTGTTGACTTGTTTTAAATCAAAAAATTAATTTTTTTTTTACAGTCCAATAAATTTATTTTACATACAATTAATATTTAAAAAAAAAGGTAGTTTGAATTAAAAAGGCTTTAGAAACAAAATTTTGCATGAATGGACTTGTATCGGTCAACACCTATAAATACAAGGTCTTGAGTTTGAATCTCTACCCCAATATATTTTTTGGTCAAATATAATTTATTTTATTTTAAAATAATTAGTCAAAATGACCTTTTGTTAGCTGTCCTATCTCTCATGTGAATGTTATGACACTTTCGATACCCTTGACTTGTCATATTTTTTATCGAATATGATCATGTGACCAGTCAATATTTAAGTTTTGGTACATTCTAAACACATTGAGATGGTTTTTTATTTATTTTGAACTTATTTATATGAAGTTTGGTGTATAAATTATCTTGTGACACTACACTTTTACAACACTTGTGACTTTCACCCTCGTTACGGTTCTTTGTTTTGTTTTGAATTATTTTGTAATCAACTAAGTGGTTAGTGTTGTTTACTCACTAGAATATCTATTTTTATTGAAAAATAAAATATAAAAAATGTTAAAAAGTTTTATTTCTAAACCCTTTTTAGTGTCAGTTTAGTATAAAATGCAAACTCATAGTCTTGATTTTAAAAGTCATGGCTTTTCAAAAAATAAATGTTAAAAAATCTCTTTGTTAAAGTAAAAAATGATCATTTTATATTGATGATATTATTATTACTCAAAATTAATTTAGTTTAATTATTTTATATAAAGATAAACTAAATTAAATGTTTGAGATGACTGATTTAGGCATTCTTCATCATTTTTTAGGAATGACTATATTTTAGGATAAAAAATCAATTGTTATATCTCAATTTCGATGCACATAACCAATTTATTAAATTTAACATTCTTGATTGTAAGCCTACATCTAATCCTATTGAAGTTGGTGTTGAGCCTGATCAAAAAATAAAACTATGTGATAAAGCTAACCCCACTCTTTACATAAATCTTGTTAGTAGTTTGATTTATCTAACCATTACTAAGATAGATGTTTCATATGCTATGAGTGTTGCTTTTATATTCATGTATGATTAATTTTTGGAACATTAGAAATTAGCAAAGTAAATACTTTGGTATATAAAAGGAACTGTAAACTTTGGTTTATATTATTCTTCCTTTGATAATGATAATTTATTTAGTTATTGTGATGCTAACCATAATGTGTTATCATGAATATACTTCTAGATATTTGTTTATGCTTGGTGCAGGTGATATCACTTAGAACACTTCATGTGAAAGATGCTAAAAAAGCCATGTGGCTGTGAAAGATGTTAGAATAACTTCATGTGGAAGCTCCTCATTTTACCACCCTATTGGCCTCTTAGATTTTATTAGATGCTCCCTAGGCAGTACACTTTTTGTCATGACACAACCAAAGCATCTTTGTTTTTGTCACTTCACCTAGTTGGATGGGGTTGTCATCTAACAAACCTGGGTTTCTGGTTGTTTGTAACCGATTACTCCTTGAATCGGTGGAAAATCACTCCAAATTATTTATTTAAGAAGAGTTTGGGGTTCATTCACTACCATTGAATGCTCGAAGTAGAAAAGAGATAGATCTAAAAGTCTTTAAGCTCTACAAGTATTAAGATAGGTCTATTAAGTATTGGTTTCGACAGCTACCTGGCTTAGGGTCGAATAGTTATCAAACTGTTTGGCCTTATGTATTGTACATAGCCTATGAAACCAATGTACGTTAGTTTGACCCTGAAGAGTCAGTAAGATTATGACTATGTATGGTTAAAATCTTGTTGGACCACCTAAGAAAAAAACCAAGTACACTTCGAGGCTAACTTCTCTTCCTACAAAAGAAGATTTTGGAAGATATAAAATCTCCTTGGTTGAAGAATAAAAACAAGAAACCCAACAAGGAGAATGCCCTAAAGAGAGAAAAATCAAAAGGTCTCAGTCTATGAAGAAACCCTCTATAACTAATTTAGATACCCTCAAAACCATAAGATTCCCAAGCCCAAAATCTGATCCTTTTGAATCATATTGGTTAGAATACTATAGTTTGCCTGATGAACATAATTCTTATGTAAACCTAGCTAAAAATCATTTTGGAAACCATCCTAATTGTGATGCCTATATAACTTATACCTAGATAATGTAGAATGCTTTGCATATTAATATGTTTAGAGGAGAGCCAACTGAAGAAAGAAAATCTCTTCCAAGAGAAGATGAGTTGAAAATCTCAACTAATTTAGAAAAAGAAGCAAATGGAGTAGATGTCAAATACAGTATTATAGAAAATATGAGAAGATTTACCCCAAGACAATTCTATATAAAATTCACATCTGATGGCCAATTTGTTATGCAACATGACCCAATAAAAGTAGTAGGTAGGAGAAAACATAGCTCTACGATAGGAAGGCAACTAAACTTGTGTAATTCGGCTTTAACTGAGTTAGGAAAAAATATTGATGAACTTTATGTGAAAATTGCTCAAATAAGAAGCTTTCTAGATCAAAATGTAGGAGCACTAGTTAAGAAACCATTGGTACAAACACAGGACCTAGCTCCACTAGTCAATACTAGTGACAGGATTCAAGGTGAGATAAACGCAGCCAAAGCTGGCCTAGTTGAGTTAAATAAAGGTAAGATAAACAAATATTAATGTTAGATGAATCCACTGGCATAGTAAAACATCTGGAAGAAGTCCTTTTGGAGCAAAAGCTAGACCTCTCTCTTGAGGCTACAAAGCTTGAAGAAATAAAAGAAGATATGAAGAAGTTGATTATGACAAATACACAAGGCTATGATATGCTTAAAGTAACCCACACAGAAATGGTGGACATTTTAAGTATTAATATGAATACAAATTTTCAAATTAAAAAAATGGACATTAGCCTTGAATAAATAGAAAAAATTTGCCCAAAAAAATGATCAACAGAGTATTAGAGCAGAGGAAACTGAAAATAAAATTCAAGAACTTCAAGAAAAGGTTGATACCTTAGTAGGATCATCCTCACTTATTTTGACTCATATACATGAATTGCAGGAAAACATGAAAATGTCTTATAAAACAAACCCTCTGAGTATGGTAAAAATAGGAGAAGGCACCCCTTCTAAGATCATCCCATTAAGACAACCTACTACAGAACAAGTGTTTGATCATGCTAAACAAATCAGATAATTAAGATCCTTCATAAACATTGAGTCATTAAGCATAAGTGATTTGATATATATATTGTAATACCTACAAAAGGCTTGAAAGGCTTAATAAGAATACTAAAATTTTCAAAGAACTGGTTAAGCTATCTGAAGATATCAACTAGAAAAAGAACATTGAAGAAAATTTCACTGCCACCTACCTGTATTTCAATGAACTTAGTGAATTAGATTGGAACTTTAATAATCTAGAAGTCTTATATCCCTTGAATGCTTTGCAATATTGGACTGAATCCTTGCTCGCTAGCCCGACATGTGTGCAAGAGGAAAAGGTTGTACTTACCATTACATCCAGATGGTTTGAAGAAGTATACTCCTCCAACACTGAGTCATCTAGCTTATCTATAGTCACACCTAGGATTAGAGCAACCTTTCCCCAAGGAAATTTTGGTAGTGTTGAAGCCCTTGATCAGGATATCCAATGAAATCAAGGAAGATAGTCAGATGATCTAACTCAGGTTCCTATACTTCCTTATTCACTCAATATTGATGGTTGGTGTGGAGTAGGTAATGATATAACATATAGAATCCACAGTATAACTGAAAGGCTCTATGGATGGGCAAAAACTCAACAACTTGTATTTGAGAAGACTGAGGAAGAAGGCATGGACCTTATAACTGCTAACCTAGATGGCAACATAAAAGGATGGTGGTTATCCCTTATAAAAGACCAAAGGGTTGTGGCAGGATCCACGGTAGCTAAATTTGCTGAAGTAGTTCTCCATGAGTATGATGGATACATGGTAAATGCTAATGCTATTGAATACAATAAACTATTCAAGATGAAGCTTTATAACATGAAATACTGGGACAAATTCAAGTTTGATTTTGCTCTATTGACAAGAAAAACAAAACAAAGCCAAAAGAATGAAACTAAACACATGTTTATTAATGCACTTTATAATGAAGTCTCATATGAAGTATTGACCTACATAGAAACTAAAAAGGAAGCTATGACTAGAGAAACAACCACAGTTGCAAAAATGACCCTAGGTCAAATTATCCAGTCTATAGAAGAATATCTTTACAATTAATGTAAGGATAAAACTGTGACCAAATTGCTTAAAAAACTAAATGAAAAACATTGATAATAGTATCTATAAAAATAGTGGATATAGTGCACCAGGCTATTGTGGTTATGAGAATTCTCATTGTAAATGCCACAAAGAAAAGAGTAGATCCCAAAAATGGAAAATTGGAGACAAGTCCAAGTATAAGAAGAGGTTATCTAAAAGAAAAACTTATGTTAAGCCAAAAAGAACCATCTCAAGAAAACAACCTATAAAATGCTATATCTATGGTCAGGAAGGTCATCTAGCTCCTCAGTGCCCAAATAAGAAAAGGTATCCTAAAAAGATGAAAAAGATTAAAGCTATACTTCCTAATGAAGAAATGCAAGTTATTTCTAAATTTAGCTTAGATGATGATGTCTATTCAATACCCACTGAAAATGATATTTATTCTAGTGAAAATAAAAATCAAGTAAATCAATTTGAAGAAATGTCTTCTTTTGATAACTCTGAGACTGAACTCTACTATTGTAATATGATGTTTGGATTTGATCCCGAAGCTCGAATACAAAATCTAAAATATCTATTCTAGAACCGGAAGCTCCCTCTTCATCTCATCCCCATCTATCAAGATGAGATTACTCAATTACGTAACACACATGGTGACTCTAAGGGCAAAACACTGTAATAGGTTGACTTTCATGACAACCCAATGTTAGATGCACAACATAGATGGAATAGAAAACAAAAAGCTAAGCCTAAGAATCCAAGCACAAAAGCCTAATAAAATACCAAAAGCCTCCTGTTGAAATCCTCAGAGATATAAAATCAAAAATATAATATGCTTCTCAAGATATTAATGAATTAATAAAATGTTCTAAAGATTCTATAGAAGAAAATAGCCTTGAAGATGTTCCTCCTAACCAAGGATGTTTCTATGCTAGAGAATAAAAAGAAATCATTATCTCAGTAAACTTTATTGATTCAAACAATAGCTTATTGACCTGAGATTGTTTAATCAATACTGGAGCAAATATGAGTATTGCAAAGCATGGAGCTATCCCAGAGTACCTGTGGCAAGATGCTTCATTAGATTTTGTTGTTGTCAATGGGTCAAGGACTATTATAAACAAAGTTTTTCTTAGGGTACTACTTGAAGAAAATGGCATTAAGGCACATGTAAAATTATGGATGTTTGATAAGATGTCGACAGATATTATTTTAGAAATGAACTTCTTGAATCAATTTATGCCTTATACTGTTCACAACAAATACTTGTCTTTAAGCTTCTTTGGTAATGAACACAAAATTCCTAGAAAGACACATGAAACTGTAAGAATTTCCACAAGACCCCATGAAGAAGAAGATAGAAAACTGCAAATGAAGATTTATAGAACAGTACAAGATTTTTTAAAAAGAAAAGACATCCTGAATACTATCATAATAAATATCAAAGGATTTTGTGATAATGATCCCATAAGGTTTTGGGATAAGTGTAAATATACTGTTTCTCTTGATCTAAAACCTGGCATTGATCATACCCGAGGTATCAAATCTAACACTATCCCTTTCTCCCCTTCTCAAGTTAAAATGGGAGAAGAAGAGATCAAAAAATTATTGTATAAGGATTTGATACAGAAAAGCCATAGTGAATGGGCTTCTCCTACATTTTATGTGAATAAACACTTAGAACAAAAAAAGAGGGAAAATGAGATTGGTAATAAATTATAAAACCTCAATGATTGGCTTATACCTATTAGACATCCAATTCTTAATAAGATTGTTCTTATCAACAAGTTGAAGGAATATTGTGTTTTTTCTAAGTTTGATTTGAAAAGTGAATTTTGGCAAATTACAGTAGAACCTAAAGATACTTATAAAATTACATTTGTCTTACCAGTCTTAGACATGCATTATGAGTGGAAGGTTATGCCTTTTGGCCTGAAAAATGTTCCCTCTGAAGTTCAAAAAAGGATGGATGGAATCTTTGGCCGTGATAAGCATTTTACTATCTATATTGATGATATATTAGTTCTTTCAGAAGATTTAAATAGTCATCTTATACGTTTGAAAGAATTTACTGATCTTTGTAACTAGAATGGGTTGGTTTTAAGTGATAAGAAAATGAAGACAGGGAAAACAAATATTGAATTTATTAGGTTAAATATATGTCAAAATAAGATTGCATTACAACTCCATATTTTTTAGTCTTTAAAAAAATCCTAGATGAAATAAAAGACAAAACCCAATTACAGAGACTCCTTAGATCTATGAGTTATTACCCTCCGTTCTATAAAGATCAAGCCAAAGATAAGAAAATACTACAAAAAAGGTTAAGAAATGACTCAAGCCCATGGACTACTGAAATGACACACGTAATCAAAAGAATCAAGGAAAAAGTTAAAGGACTACCAAATCTCAAACTGCCAGGAGAAGGTTTAATGATTTTGGAAATAGATGCTTCAGATGAAGCATATGGCAGAATACTTCTGGAGAAAGCTAAAGATGGTAGAGAAGATGTCTTCTATTACTACAGTGGAACATGGAATCCAACTCAAAATAATTACCATTCCACTAAAAAAGAACTATTAGTAGCCAAACTATGTATGTTCAAACTAAGGATCTTTTTGCTCCCAAAGAAATTCCTCTTAAGTATAGATCTGTTATAGTTTGAATCTATCATTAGAAAACCCCACACCCAGCAAGTTGGAAACTAGATAATGACTAGATGGGCAATATGGTTTTCTAACTTTGAGTTTGATGTTCAATACAAGAAAGGAACTGCTAATTATTTATCTGATTTGATGTCTAGAGAAGGATCAAAATGGTATTCTTATAAGTTTTGTACTAATCATGTTTTGATGTTCTAGGGTGATGAAGGATATGATAATTTTGATTATGATATTTCTCTAAAAAATCTTACTCAACAAGAAAAATAAAGAATGAAAGAATGGCTTCTTATCCCTACAGAGACCCAAATCAAAGAACTTTGTAGTCTTTCTATTGAAAATATTTTGTCAAATATTTCTTAGTTAATGCCTAAAAGAACTTTCCTAATGCTCACGGAAGAAATTGGACTAGATTTTGTGACATGGATCACAAAAATATCAGAATACTTGGAGGACAATTATCACTTACAGAGTTCTGACTGATCAAAGCAAATATAATTTTCTATGGAGAAGTCTATATTCGTATGAGTATCAATCTGCTTACAAGGAGATTTCATGATAGACCAGTTGATGTACCATATGATCAATGGGAAAAGTTATCTTGGGATCAATGTCTTGAATAATATGCATCAACCACTTTAAGCCCCTAATTCAAGATTCTTGTCATTCATGAATAATTAGGTGCTTATGATACTAATATGTTGTTCAAATTTACCAAAGTCACCTGTATGATGAAATAGAATTTATGTTTTATTTCAAAGATTATATATATAACCACGAGAACAAGAAAATCAAATATACATTTCAAAGAAAGTTTTGTGAACTTTTAGAAGATGTCGATACCATATTAAGTAATGAATTTATTGTGGCAAATCCTAGGCAGCTTGATAAAATTGAAAGATTAATCCCTAATCTTCATGAAACACATACATACTCATGGGATGACTATGTCCATGAAACATATCATAGGTATGAAGATTCAGATGGCATACGCATCGACATGTCCGTTGAAAGCCCTTATGGGAGTCCCTAATAGGAAACATGGATAGGCCCTTTCAAGGTTTGTTCGCTATCCCTATAATATGATGACGCAAATGATTTAAATATAAAATCAAATCCTGGAGTGTGATCTAGATATATCACACCATGTGACCCATGGTAAGGTCTTGTCTTGGCTAGTAGAGTGGGCCTATCCTCTACTGTTTACAACTGCAAAAATTGTTTGCTTTTTATAAAGGTTTTGATCTGACTGGAGCATGTGCTCTTATTACTCCATGATTCGAGTAGGGAATCCCAATAAAATGGGAAGTAGCACATGTGGTGGGGGTGGCTTGTCGACCTCTTAAATTTCATTAGATGCTCCCTTGGCTATACGCCTTTTAGTGTGACATGACCAAAGCATCTTTGATTTTGTCACTTCACCTAGTTAGATGGGCCTGTCATCCAACAAACCTAGTTTTCTGATTGTTTGTAACTGGTTACTCCTTGAATCAGTGGAAAATCTCTCCTAATTCTTTATTTAAGAAGAATTTGGGGTTCATTCACTACCATTAAATGCTCAGAGTAGAAAGGAGAGAGCTCTGCAAGTTTTTAAGCTCTGCAAGTCTTAGGATATGTCTATTAAATATTGGTTTAGATAGCTACCTGGCTCAGGGTCGCATAGTTTCAAATTGTTTGGCCTTCTATGTTATGCATAGCTTATGAAACCAATGTATGTTAGTTTATAATTGTTGATCCTAAAGAGTCGATAGGATTATGACTATGTATTGTTAGAATATTGTTGGACTTTATCAGTTATTTAATATTGTTCTATGTTATATAAATATATTTTATTCAATCAGTCTTACTGGTATCAGAGCCTGGTTTGCCTATTCAATATATATTTCTAGTCATCTTATCATCTTTAATTCTTTGTTCTAGCCTGTAGGGAAATCATACCACTCTTTTGACGTTCTGTTTAAAGTTGATTTGAATACTAGCATTCCTTGTTCATAAGCTCAGGGAACCTACTGTATTTGAATTTCCTCGAGACTTCTTTGGCCCAACAATCTGTTAGATCTAGATCTTGAATGTATGTGGGATACCTGGAGTTGAGGCAAGGTGCCATTTAAGCCATTTTTTTTATAATAACCCCTGTTCAAAGAATTGTCTATTGGAGGAGGCCTTGGAAGTTACCAATCAAATGAGCACTAGGTGGCAACAAGGATACATTCTCTCGAGAAAAGTTGCATCTTCTAAGCATTATGGACCAAGTAAGTGAGTTTTGTTCCTTTTTTAGAGTTGATGGAGAAATCAGAAGTTAGAAATAGAAAATAAGATGAACATGATCTAAGCCAATATATTTCTTCTGAATCCATAAATGCAAACTGGGAACTCCTTTGATTAGATTTGTCTGAAGTCTATAAAATGAATTTATTCAAACACAAGTTTTAGACTGGAGTCTCTTTCAAACAATTTACTCTTAAAGGTTTGATGTTAGGAAATCTTGAGGGCAATCGGTTCAATATACTGGCTAAGGAAAATTCTAAGACATTTTATAAAAGAGGCTATCATTTTATACACATCAACCCATTATTATGGGCAATAGTACCTCTTTTTAGGCAAGGCCTAGATGTTCCTATTTTATCTATTCTTGTTGATAGCAGGCTACAAAACATTTCCCAAGCTATGCTTGGTGCAAATAATGATAATGTCCATGATGGAAAAGTTACTTGTCGGGTTTATCCTAATTTTATGGCTGACCTAGAGGATTCTACTATTCTCAAAATGCTTAAATGTAATTTATAATTTAAGAACCTTGACATGGATCCTAGATCTATTCCCTTTAGTATCATTACCTGATGGGTCTTCTGATACTGTAAGTATCCTTTGGTACCCTCCAATTATACTCAAAAATCCCCAGCTAGCGTGGTGATGGTAACTGGAACAAAAACCATAGGAGACCATGCCAATATTAGCCAGATAAACTTTGAGACAATCTCCTTACCCAAGGAATGGGTGAATAGCTATAGCAAGTGTATCTATAGACCACCAAAGAAAAAACCAATTACACTCCTAGGCTAACTTCTCTTCCTACAAAAGAAGATTTTGGAAGATATAAAACCTCCCTGGTTGAAGAATAAAAACAAGAAACCCAACAAGGAGAATGCCCTAAAGAGCGAAAACTCAAAAGGTGTCAATCCATGAATAAACCCTCTATAACTAATTTAGAGACCCTCAAAACCATAAGATTCCCAAGCTAAAAATTTGATGCTTCTGAATTAGATTGGTCAGAATACCATAGTTTCCCTGATGAACATAATTCTTATGTAAACCTAGTTGAAAATCATTTTGGCAACCATCCTAATTGTGATGCCTATACAACTTATACCCAGATAATGTAGAATGCTCTGCATATTAATATGTTTAGAGGAGAGCCAACTGAATAAAGAAAATATCTTCCAAGAGAAGATGAGTTGAAAATCTCAATTACTTTAGAAAAAGAAGCAAATGGAGTAGATGTCAAATACAGTGTTCTAGAAAATATGGGAAGGTTTCCCCCAAGACAATTCTATGTAAAATTCACATCTGATTGCCAATTTGTTATGCAACATGACCCAATAGAAGTAGTAGGTAAGGGAAAACATAACTCTAATATAGGAAGGCAACTAAACTTGTGTAATTCAACTTTAACTGAGTTGGGAAAAAATATTGATGAACTTTATGTGTAAATTGCTCAAATGAGAAGATTTCTAGATCAAAATGTAGGAATATTGGTTAAGAAACCATTGGTCCAAACACAAGACCTAGCTCCATTATTCAATACTAGTGACAGGATTCAAGGTGAGATAAACATAACCAAAGATGGCCTGGTTGAGTTAAATAAAGGTCAAGATAAACAAATAGTAATGTTAGATGAAGCCACTAGCATAGTAAAACATCTAGAAGAAATCATTTTAGAGCAAAACCTAGACCTCTCTCTAGAGGCTACAAAGCTTGAAGAAATAAAAGAAGATATGAAGAAACTGATTATGACAAATACACAAGGCTATGATATGCTTAAAGTAATCCACACAAGAATGGTAGAACTTTTAAGTATTAATATGAGTACAAATTTGAAAACTAAAAAAATGGACATTAGCCTTGAATAAATAGAAAAAAGTTGTCATAAAAATAAATGATCACCAAAGTATTAGAGTAGAGGAAACTGAAAAGAAAAGTCAAGAACTTCAAGAAAACGTTGATACCTTAGTAGGATCATCCTCACTTATTTTGACTCAGATACATGAATTTTAGGAAAACATGAAAAGGTCCTATAAAACAAACCCTCTGAGTATGGTAAAAATAGGAGAAAGCACCCCTTCTAAGATCATCCCATTAAGACAACCTACTACAGAGCAAGTGTTTGATCATGCTAAACAAATCAGATAATTAAGATCCTTTATAAACATTGAGTCATTAAGCGTAAGTGATTTGCTGAAATTTTTTGATGATACCTACAAAAGGCTTGAAAGGCTTAATAAGATTACTAAAATTTTCAAAGAACTGATTAAGCTATCTAAATATACAAACTAGAAAAAGAACATTGAATAAAATTTCACTGCCACCTACCTATACTTCAATAAACTTAGTGAATTAGTTTGGAACCTTGATAATCTAGAAGTCTTAGATCCCTTGGATGCGTCACAGGATTGGATTGAGTTCCTACTCGCCAGCCCAATAGGTGTGCAAGAGGAAAATGTTGTACTTACTGGTACACCTAGGTTGTATGGAAAAAACTTCACATGGAGAAAAAAACTCACAAAGATTATTCATAGAATGAGAAACTAAAAGTACCTAATACAATATTTATTCCTCTCATTCCTTCTCAATCAATATTCATAGAACATGAAAATATGTTCTCCATATTTACTAATTTATCTCACTCCCACTTCATTGCATCTTACAATGTAAAATTTTTATTATATAGGGATGCCATTACACAAACATAATATCTGTCGACAAATTTTGATATTTTTTTCTACTACTACTGCATAGATATGCCATTACACAAACATAATATCTATTGACATCTTATCGAACATCCATAATTTTACATATGCCTTAATGCCATTTGCTTTAAGTAGTACGCTAGGAGAAACTTTGTTTATAGTAGTCCTTGACCCATTGACAACAACAAAATCTAATGAAGCATCTTGCCACAGGTACTCTAAGATAGCTCCATGCTTGCAATACTCATATTTGCTCCAATATTGATTAAAAAATCTCAGGTCAATAAGCCATTATTTGAATCAATGATGTTTGCTAAGATAATGATTTCTTTTTATTTTCTGGCATAGAAACATCCTTGGTTAGGAGGAACTTTTTCAGGGCTGTTTTCTTCTATAGAATCTTCAAAACATTTTATTAATTCATTAATATCTTGGGAAGCAGATTCTATTTTTGATTTTACAGCTCTAAGGATTTCAACAGGAGGCTTTTGGTATTTTATCAGGGTTTTATGCTTGGATTCTTAGGCTTAGCTGTTTATTTTCTATTCCATTCTTGTTGTGCATATAACATTGGGTTTCCATGAAAGTCAACCTGTTACAGTGTTTTGCCCTTACAGTCACCATGCATGATGCGTAATTGAGTAATCTCATCTTGATAGATATGGATGAGATGAAGAGGGAGATTATGGTTCTGGATTAGATATTCTAGATGTTGCATTTGAGCTTTGGGATCAAATGTAGACATCATATTACAATAGTAGAGTTCAGTCTTAGAGTTATCAAAATAAGACAGTTCTTCAAATTGATTTACTTGATTTTCATTTTCACTAGAATAAATATCATTTTCAGTGGGTATTGAATAGACATCATCATCTGAGCTGAATTCAAAAATAACTTGCATTTCTTCATTAGGAAGTATAGCTCTAATCTTTTTCATCTTTTTAGGATACCTTTTCTTATTTGGGCACTTAGGAGCTATATGATCTTCCTGACCCTAGATATAACACTTTATAGGTCATTTTCCTGAGATGGTTCTTTTTGGCTTAACATAAGTTTTTCTTTTAGAGAACCTCATCTTATTCTTGGGCTTGCCTCCAATTTTCCATTTTTGAGATTTGCTCTTTTCTTTGTGGCATTTAAAATATGAATTCTTGGAACCATAATAGCCTGATGCACTATATCCACTATTTTTGTAGATACTATTATCAATGGTTTTCATTTGTTTTTTAAGCAATTTAGCCATAGCTCTATCTTTACATTGATTGTAAAGATATTATTCTATAGACTGGATAATTTGACCTAAGATCATTTTTACAACTATGGCTATTTATCCAGTCGTGGCTTCCTTTTTAGTTGCTACGTAGACCAATACTCCATCTAAGATTTTTTTAGGAAGTGCATTAATAAACACGTGTTTAATTTTAGTCTTTTGGCTCTATTTTGTTTTTCTTGCCAAAAGATCAAAATCACACTTGAATCTGTCCCAACATTTCATGTTATAAAGCTTCATCCTGAACAATTTATTGTATTCAATAGCATCAAAATTTACCATGTCTCCAACATACTCATGGATAACTACTTTGTCAAAGTCAACTATCGTGGATCCTGCCACAACCCTTTGGTCTTCTATAAGGGATAACCACCATCCTTTTATGCACCGTCTAGGTTAGCAATTATAAGGTCCATGCCTTCTTCCTCAGTCTTTCCAAATATAGGTTGTTGAGTTTTTTCCCATCCATGGAGCCTTTCAATTAGACTTTGGATTCTATATCTTATATCATTACCTACTCCACACCAACCATCAATATTGAGTGAATATGGAAGTATAGGAACCTGAGTTAGATCATCTAGCTATCTTCCTTGATTTCATTAGATATCCTAATCAAGGGCTTCAACACTATCAAAATTTATTTGGGGAAAGGTTGCTCTAATCCTAGTTGTGACTATAGACAAGCTGGATGACTCAGTGTTGAAGGAGTATACTTCTAACCATCTAGGTGTACCGATAAGTACAACCTTTTCCTCTTACACACCTATCGAGATGGTGAGCAGGGACTTAGTCCAATCCTATGAAGCATCCAAGGGTTCTAAGACTTCTGGATTATCGAGGTTCCAATCTAATTCACTAAGTTCATTGAAATAGGAAAATAATACAAAAAAGCTTAAGAAAGGATTCAAGCCCATGGACTAGTGAAATGACACAATTAATCAAAAGAATCAAGAAAAAGTTAAAGGACTACCAAATCTCAAACTATCAAGAGAAGGTTTAATGATTTTGGAAACAGATGCTTTAGATGAAGCATATGGTAGAATACTTCTGGAGAAAGCTAAAGATGGTAGAGAATAACTCTGCTATTATTGCAGTGGAACATGGAACCCATCTCAAAAGAATTACCATTCCACTAAAAAAGAATTATTAGTAGCCAAACTATGCATGTTCAAACTAAGGATCTTTTTGCTCCCAAATAAATTCATCTTAAGGATAGATCTGTTATGGTTTGAATCTATCATTAGAAAACCCCACACCTAGCAAGTTGGAAACTAGATAATGACTAGATGAGTAATATGGTTTTCTAACTTTGAGTTTGATGTTCAATACAAGAAAGGAACTGCTAATTTTTTAGCTGATATGATGTCCAAAGAAGGATCAAAATAGTATTCTCATAAGTTTTGTACCAATCATGTTTTGATGTTTTAGGGTGATGAAGGATCTGATAATTTTGATTATGACACTGTTCCATAAAATCTTACTCAACAAGAAAAAGAAAGAATGAAAGAGTGGCTTCTTATCCCTGTAGAGACCCATATCAAAGAACTTCTTGGGATTGCTATTGAAAATATTTTGTCAAAATATTTCTTAGTTATTACCTACAGGAACTTTCCTGATGCTGACGAAAGAAGTTGAACTAGATTCTGTGGCATGAATCACATAAATATCAGGATACTTGGAGGACAATTGTCACTTGCAGAGTTCCAGCTGATCAAAGTAAAGGAAATTTTCTATGGAGAAGTCTATATCTATATGAGTACCAATATGCTTACAAGGAGATTTCATGATAGACCAGTTGATGTACCATATGATCAATGGGAAAAGTTAACTTGGGAGCAATGGCTTGAAGAATATGCATCAACCACTTTAAACCATGGGTTCAAGATTCTTGTCATTCATGAAGAATTAGGTGTTTATGATACTAATAAGTTGTTTAAATATGCTAAAGATCACCTGTATGATGAAATAGAATTTAAGTTTTATTTCAAAGATTATATATTTAACCATGAGAATAAGAAAATCAGATATACATTTCAAAGAAAGTTTTGTGAACTTCTAGAAGATGTTGATACCATATTAAGCAATGAATTTCTTATGGCAAATCCCAGGTACCCTGATAAAATTGAAAGATCAATCCTTGATCCTCATGAAACACATACATACTCATGGGATGACTATGTCCATGACACATATCATAGGTATGAAGATTCAGATGACATACGCATCGACATGTCTGTTGAAAGCCCTTATGGGAATCCCTATTAGGAAGCATGGATGGGCCCTTTCAAGGTTTGTTCATTGTCCCTTTAATATGATGATGCAAATGATTTAAATATGAAATCAAATCGTGGAGTGTGATCTAGCTATATCACACCATGTGACCCATGGCAAGGTCTTGTCTTGGCTAGTAGAGTGGGCCTATCCTCTACCATTTACAGCTGTGAGATGTTGTTTGATTTTTATAAAGGTTTTGATTTGACATGAGCATGTACTCATATTACTCCATGATTTGAGTAGGGAATCCCAATAAAGCGGGAAGTAACACATGTGGTGGGGGTGCCTGTTGGCCTCTTAACTTTTATTGGATGCTCCTTGGGCATTATGCCTTTTGGTGTGACATGAACAAAGAATCTTTGCTTTTGTCACTTCACCTATTTGGATGGGGCTATCATCCAACAAAACTAGGTTTTTAGTTTTTGTAACTAGTTACTCCTTGAATTGGTAGAAAAGCTCTCCCAAAGAAGAGTTTGGGGTTCATTCACTACCATTGAATGCTCGGAGTAGAAAGGAGAGAGCTTTGCAAGTCTTTATGCTCTACAAGTCTTAGGATATGTCTGTTAATTATTAGTTCAGACAGCTACCTGGCTTAGGGTTGAATAGTTTTCAAACTATTTGGCCTTTTGCGCTGTGCATAGCCTATGAAACTAATGTATGTTAGTTTTTGATTGTTGATCCTGAAGAGTTGGCAGGATTATGACTATATATGGTTAGAATCTTGTTGGACTTCACTGATTATGTAATATTTTTCTATTATATTCAAATTTTCAGCTGTCTTGACTTGTAAAATTATATATATATATATATATATATATATATATATATATATATATATATATATATATATATATATATAAACAAATTAATAAAAAATGTTCTCAATAATCTTCGACATTAATTATATCCCATATATAAAATTTCTACAAAAAATTATTCGTTTACTCAAAAAATGTATGTCCCTATACATGTAGTCTCCTTATGTTTTCACGAAAAAGTACCAAGTCATTGTCATAAATGCATCAATTTCACATACTTTTATCATCTAGGTATTGAAAAAAATTATGTATTTAGAAACTATATTTAGAATTCCATAATTCATATTCTTACATCATTGTCTAATTATTTTTCTAAGTGTTATATCCAAGTTTAATGATTATTATTATTTTTTTAAAGTGTCCCTTTAATACCCCGCTTTTGTCCTCCATTAACTTACATATACCTACCAAAGATCAATAAGTAATTCTTAATTATTCTAAATGATTACATTTCTACTAGCTCACTAGTTGGAATATGCTCAAATACTAATGCATTACATTATTTATAAAGGACACAAATGTTCTTTATATAGGAAGAGCAAGAGATGAGTGGGAGATGATTATTGGTGGTGTGAAAGGTGGAAGCATTCCTTAGATACACCTAACCCATCTAATACATGTGAGGATAATTATCATATTAAATATATTATACATAGAATACATCTCACATTGGTAAAAAAACTACCAAGGATGGACTTCACATACAACGTGAATATGACACACTTGAACATTAAGGGCCATAAAGGAAGTTCAAGATCGCCTAAACTAATTATATGAAATAATAATGCATTCAACGAGTGAGCTCATTCTAGGGGGTTTGTACAAGTAATACACTCGTCACTGTGTAATTGTGATAAAAAAACATCTAATTATTTATTTTATAATTTTTTAAACTTAGTTATTTTAATTATGTCAAGACATAGGTCAATAACCAATCTATGATAGATGATAGTTCTCTTTTTGAAGAAGATGATGAAGATGATATCAAGTACAATGATCAACCATTGTATGAACATGCCATTGATGATGATTTAAAATATAATAATCATCATGATATGATGGGATGATACACAAAGTTGAGGGAAAAAACACGACATTATTAGAAACACATATCTTCTTTTTCAAAGGGCGTACGCCTTTTTATCAAAGGGCGTACGCCTTTTTTTCAAAAAAACCAAACTTGAAATACTTGGTATATGGTACCAAGGCTAAAGGGTGTATTCCCTTTTTGGACCATGTGGAGCAAAATGTGTACACTCTTTGTGGGTCAAAAATGGTGTACGCCCTTTCTAAATGTTATAAACATGCCTCCTTGACCACAACCCACGTTTCATTCTTTCCAACCCTATTTGAAGCTTGCATTTTGTAAGGAAAAAAAAGGGTGTGCATGTTTTTGCCTTCCTTGCCTCCCCAATTATATTTCACATTTGCATCATGGTCTCAGGTAAGTTCTTTTAATTTTCTTGTAGTGCATGTTTAGGGTTTGTAATATATAATTTATAATACATTTTTTATAATAATCATGAGGTAAGAGGGTATTCAAATTAAATTTGTATTTCTCTAATTAATTCCTTCAACTAGACTGAATATAAATATTTATTTTAATAAATTTATATACTTAATGCGATAGACCCATTGCTTTAAGAAAGCCTCAAACAAAACCATGATGAAAACCTCCATCATTTTGACTTATATGAACAATATCATTCAAATTAGAAATAATTTAAAATTATTATAAATAGTTTGCATGGATCTTTAAGTCATAGTGCATGTAATTCACTCGTCAATACATTACAGGCCATTTTTAACAAAGTGGGAAATGTAACTTCCCAAATTGATGCAATGTTGCATTAAAGAAAGGTATTGAAAAAATATTATTCTGATAAATTATCATACGAAGATATTAAAAATAAGAAAAACAAGAATTTTGTACTTTATTTCGTAAGCCTAAAACCACTAAACCAACACCAACAAGTTACAAACACATTAACATCGATTGGTGTGTTCATACAGAGATTAAAAACAACTTTTGGGATAGGTGGTGGATGGTGTGTGATGAGCCTCCATGAAATAATAATGAGTTTCCATTATATTGTTTAAGAAAACTTTACTATCATTTTTTTATACAAGAAATCCTAAAAAATATCTATGAAGGCCTCCCAAAATAAGGGATCTTCATTGATAGACTTGGTGCCAAGTAGGACCAAAACCATCAAAACAGATAACAGAGAAATAAAAAGACAATAACACATACTTATATCCCCAAAATCTTACATTGTAATACACATATGGACACCTTTGAAGTACTTAGTAGTCTCATACATATTATGATTGACCATGGGATGCATACATTGAGGAGTTATACATAGGCTAGATGTGGTGCTTCATGTGGTGGCATAACTAGTAATCCCTCTTATTATTGGTGTTTCACGTGGTGGCATAGATAGCAATAATCCTATAGTTCTTGTATATTGTTGCACATCATGTGTAAGGAAGTGTATTATACCACTTGGTCAGGTTAGACATACATGGGTTAGATATGTAAATCTAATAGGCACACATGTGTAGACTAGATGTACATTTATACATCACAATACTATGCAACAATATATGCCATATACAATCATTTATCATCTCTGCACACTAGTACAAACCAATATATTATATTTGTAGTTTATTCGACACCTTAAGACACTAGAATTCTAGAATATATGCCATCTGCAGTTGCTTTAGCACCTCAATACACTAACACACCAAAGAATATCCTAGCTTCAATTATTTCACCACCTCCTATTAACACACGACTAGTTATACATGGATTATCAACCTCACCATCTATATTTAACACACATGTTTAATTAATTATAGTTTGTTTATATATAAAAAAGAATATTAAGTTTATATTTTAGTATATGTTTAATTAATCAACTAATATTTGACTTCATTCATTTGTTACTTGTATAGATGATCACTTATATCTTAGCTACCCTAGCTAGTTTAAATTTTATTGTTGAGGATAAAACTATCATTACAATACCCTACACTCAGGTTGGGAAAGTAAATTGTCAAGTTACTATATTGTTTAAATATTTTGTATACACCATAGTTTTAGAGTGTTTGTTTGCTCAACCTTCCCCTCCTCTTGCGAGAGATAGAGACATATGAAGAGAGAGGGAGAGAAAGAGAAAGAACATTGCATTATATATTTCCCTCCCTTGTACTCTCTCTTTATCTACCTCACTCTCTCTCGTTAGTATTATTTTTCTCTCTTTTTATCCCTCTCTCTCTCTTTATGTATAGAAGGAATAATTTAGATTTATTTCAAAATAAGTTTAGTTTTATTTGATTCATAATTGACCTATTTCATTTATTGGTTTTACAAATGATGATATATATTATGGGTATACCACATAAATCATAACCACCTATGACTGACATTGTAGTTTATTCAAAGATCTAGTGTCTCCCTAGCACCACCTGATTCAGAGCTAGAGACTGGTGAGAACACAGTAAAATTATTATTTTTAACTTCAAGTAATGATACTCTATGTCATATTTATATTTGTATACACATGTAGATCTAACCCTATATGTATGCTCCATATAATTATCCATCTCATATATATTTAAGGTCACAAAACCCTAGACAACCCTTTAGGTAGCATGTGATGAGTCCATAATCACCTTGTTATAATATTTTATTCTTGGCAACTCTATCATTTTTCATATATCATTTTAATGCATTAAATTTTATATTTTTTAGGTTTTGTAGGCACCATAATGTTCTGAGGTTGTGGCAAAGACATTTGGTCCTCAACATGATGAGAGAAGATTTTCTCCCTGTAATGAGTCATCCATCAGCCCCGATTCTAAATCTATGGTGATGAGGCACAGTTTATTTGGAGGCAATGAGCAACATGAGATATAGTTGTTTTGATTGGGGTATTTGTATGCTGATATGGCTCACTTTTTATGCTTATATGTCACATCTTGTATATGTATATTATCGTCTAGACTATATCCTAATATGGCCTATTTTTGTTATGTCATTTTGACATAATTTGGATGCACACTATCTAATATATCTATGTGAATCATACAATGTTATAATTTGTGTATACATCATTTTTGTTATTGTTGTTACATATATTTTATCCTTCTTGAAATTATTCATAAATGAATAAGTTTTCGAGTATGGTTGTGTCAATAAAAGGATAGTTCTAATGTTTAACTTTCATGAAACTCATGTATTGATGTTATAATAAACACAATGAAGTTCTTTTGTTGTGCACATGTATGTTATGATTGTTGATATATGTGATGTTTTCTTAGCATTATCGTATATTTCATTAAGGATTGTCAAAAATATAATCACCACATTGTTATAATAAATGTGAGGAAAATTACTACTCTCAAAGAATCATAGAAAAGAAAGTGAGGATTCCATTAACGTACATTAGTATTTTAGGCATTGGATATTTCTTTCCCCCTCTCATAGCTAAATTGAAATTGTTTTTAGCGTGTTCTCCTATAGTTGGAACTCTATCACAAACTAATTTGCTTGTCTCCCTAACTGACTTGGGAAGGTGTTTCAGGATAACTACGAGGGGTGTAGATGGATTGTTAGCTCCTGTAGTTGCATGTGTCATTCCTATGATCACCCACCCAGAGGATTCTATGCCACTCATAATGAGGGAGACTTGACACTCTCGTAGCCAAATCTCTCACTAGGTACAAAAATTTGGTCAATGAGTAGTTCATCTCTTGACTAACTATCCAAATCAATGAAGTTTCCCCCAGATGCATCCATATAGGTGTATAAATGATATAATGAGATCCTTATACACTCTATCGATCCCATAGTTCAAAATTTATAGGTAGTTGAATGAATTCCTTAAGAGAAGCCTCTCATCCCTAAGTGGGAAAATGGAACAAACTTTGTGTGGGCATTGTAGGAGAATCGTGAAGGGTAGATATGAACCATCAGCTCATACAGTTTCATGGGCAAGTCCTATAAGCACCCCTAAAATATTATTATCCACTCACGATGAGAGAGACATGTTGACATATTTTCTCTCGTGACCAAATCTCATTTTAGGGACCAAAAGTTAGTCTGTGGGTAGCGTATCTATTGAATTACTAGCCTAATTGAAAAACTATCTATGTGGATGCATCTAGATAGGCATATAAACATTAGAATGACCTCCATCAATGTTCCATCAGGCTTCAGAGTCAAAATTTATAGGTGGTCAGACACATCCCTCAAGAGAAACTTCTCATCACTGAGTGGGAAAATGGAATGAACTTTAGGTGAGAATTGCAAGAGAGTTGTGAGGGGTGGAGATGAATCATCAACTCCTACAGTTGCATGCTCAAGTCATTTGATCACCCTCAAAATATTTTTTTAACTCATGATGAGGGATACATAGTGAAGCATTTTCTCTCGCAACCTAATCTTACTTGAGGGACCAAAAGTTGGTTAGTGGGTAGCATATCTATTGACTATCTATACGGATAAATGAACCATCTATGTAGATGCATTTAAATGGGCATATAAATTTATTAATGGCTTATGTACATGTTTCAGTAGGATCTAGATTCAAAATTTATAGGTGGTTAGATGCATCCCTTAAGAAAAATGTCTCGTCCCTAAGTGAGAAAATGGAATGAACTTCAGGCGAGCCTAATAGGAGAGTCATGATGGGTAGAGATAAGCTCATATAGTTACACATATGAGTCATCTAAGCACACCACAGATAATTCTTTACCACTCATAATGAGGGATACATAGTGACACATTTTTTATTGCATCCAAATTTTGATTTAAGGACCAATAGTTGGTTAGTGGGTAGATTATCTCTTGACTTGCTAGCCCAATCAATGAACCATCTATGTGGATGTGTCTATATGGTATTATAAATGCTCAAATTACCTTTGTCTACACTCTATCGAGCTTCAGGTTTCAATTTTATAGGTAGCTAGATGCATCCCTTAAGAGAAGCTTTTCATCCCTGAGATATAAAATGAAACAAACTTTGGGCAAGATTTTAGGAAATTTGTGAGGGGTAGAGATGAACCCTTAACTTATATAGTTTCATGGGAAAGTCCTCTGATAATCTCTTAGAGGATTATTTTCCATTAATGATAAGGGAGACATGGCATCATGTTTTCTCTCATATCTAAATCTTGATTTAAGGATAAAAAGTTGGTTAGTGGGTATCATATCTCTTGATTAGCTAGCCCAATCAAAAAATCATCTATGCATACACATCTAGATGGGTGTATAAATTATAGAATGACCTTTGTCTATGCTCTATTGGGATATGGGGTCAAAATTTGTAGGCATCTAGATGCATCCATCAAGAGAAGCTTCCCATCCTTGAGTGGGAAAACTAAATAAACTTCGGGCGGGCATTGCAAGAGAATCATGAGGGGTAGAGACAAATTGTTAAGTTCTTAAAATTTCATCTATGAGTCCTATGAGCAATAGCTAGAGGATTTTGTGCCACTCGTGATTAGGGAAATATAATGACATGTTTTCTCTCACAGAAAAATATCACTTTAGGTACTAAAAGTTGATCAATGGGTAGTGTATCACTTGACTCACTAGCCTAATAAATGAATTGTCATTGAGGATGCATCTGGATGGACATATAAACATAGTAATGGCCTCCATCCATTCTATTTTGGGCTTTGGGGTTGAAGTTTTTAGGCATCCAAATGCATCCCTCAATATAAGTTTCTCATCTCTAAGTGGGAAAATGGAATGAGCTTCGAGTAGGTGTTGCAGGAAAACTGTGAGGGATAGACATGAAACATCAATTCCTATAATTTCATGGGTGATTATTATGAGAATCCCATGGAGTATTTTATGCCACTTATGATGAAAGAGACACAATGACACCTTTTCTCTCACATTCAAATCTCACTTGAGGGACCAAAAGTTGGCCAATGGGTAACATATATTTTGACTTGTTATTCCAATCGATAAATTGTATGTATAGACACATCTAGATGGGTGTATAAATAGTAGCCTCCATACACTCTATGTCACTTCCTAGGATTGATAGTTATAGGTGGCCAAATTCATCCCTGAAGAGAATATTCTTGTATTGAGTGTATAAATAGAATGAACTTTGGGCGAGCATTATAGGAGAACCGTGAGGGGTAGAGACAAACCATCAACTCATAAAGTTACACAAATGAGTCCTCTAAGCACCCCCTATAGGATTGTCTACCACTTGAGATTAGGGAGACATAATTTTACATTTTATCTCATAGTAAAATATCACTTTAGTGACCAAAATTTGGTAAGTAAGATGCATATATTTTTACTTGCTAGCCCAATTAATGAACCATATAATGAAACTGGTTAAGATTTTAAAGCATAACACCGAATAATCTTTATATAAAACAAATAATAATATTTTCATTACATTATATAGTATCTATTACACACTTATATAGGAATTCCATTTCCTATACATGAGGATATTTTGATCCCCACAATATCTCACCAACTAACTATCTAGACTATAAAAAATACATAATATATTGGTGATATAACAATATATTCAACTAACCAATAATAACTTTTTAACTATTTACCATACAATAACTAACAAATAGTAAATACTAATTTACCTCAATGTAAATACTAAATCCTAACATTCCTCTCTTTAGTGTTTACATGGGGAGAAAGTACATCATGGGAACTGAAAAAATAGAATCGTATGCCAATGCATACTTTTAAGTCTCATACTACTATCTGAATCTTGTTGCACATGACCACTACTATATGAGAACGTATCCTACATTTATCCCATGTGAACGCATTCATCGGTTGATCATCTTCTAATGAAGTATAATAGTTAGGAGATCTCTACAGTCAGAGGATTTATGCAGTTAGCTGCCCTCTTATACAATTGTTTACATATTCCATGATATCTACATTCTCCTTTTCTCCAATTCAGTAGGGGAATGATTACAAACTTTTATTTTTTCACACATCATATAAACAATTGAAAAATAAAAATATTATGAGGACTAAATCCTCATTGTCTTATTTTTTAGCCTCAGTCCATGTTTGTTGCCACCCAAACACAAATAACATAGACAATCTTCACTACCACTTAAAATTGTCCTTGGATTTAGTCGATTTGACACAAATGCAAGTGCCACTAATTTTTTATGCAACCTTGTTGCTATCAACTTGTGATAGGACATTGAATGTACTCCAACCACCATTTTCCTCCATCCTCCATCAAGTTTACTACTTACTTACCAATTTTATCTTTGAGGCTCATGAGTAGAATGCCCCGCCCCCTCCTCAAATTGAAATATTTTAGATGTTGAGTTACATCAAAAATGCATCCAATTTCAAAATGAAAGGTTTTATTTTTTAACACTTTACAAATGACTCTTAAATACTAACAAAAACTATTCAATCGACCCCTAAAGACTTTCAACTATATGACTAAATAAGGACTTTTTTAATTTTATTTTTGACAACTAAAAAGTAATTAAATATTACTTTTTATCCTTTAAAAAAACCCAATAGACTTAAATAAAGACATTTGACAAACTATATGAAACTATGACCAACCTTCAAGAAATAATAATCATGTACGATGAAGAGCACGTGGATAGATCCTTGAGATTCTATAATTAATTCTTTCTTTATTCTCATTAATAGCTGATACATTATTAGCATCTTTGATTCTACACATAATTAACGCATGAATCCATAAAGAACAGATCCACGAGTATCTACATCGATGCAAGCAAGGCTGAGAGTTCTAATACGCTACACTCCTCGAATGAAATATTTCAGTTATGCACAGGTCTATCAAAAAGACTTGGTGGGAGAATGGATGCTTGGTAAGAGAGAAAAAAGACTCGAATGTAAAGTATCTTTCCTTTCCTCCAACAACCTGAACTACATGAGACAAAAATGCTACAACTGATCCAAAGTAGAATCAAACCTCAAATCAGTCACAAACCGATTTGAGCATATGACACCTAGCTATATTTTCATGGCATATCTGAAGATGATAGTATGTAGCCACAACTTCCAAGATTGACATGGGTAAATAGGCAACTAAGGAGTGGCAAAAACTAGCATAGATTTGCATAATTCAAATGAGAATTGGTCAAATGAGGATTGGAAGTATGCACGAGTGGATCTAAATGAATTGTCCAAATTTTATATCGCTATGCAGGACGTGAATTAGTGGATACGATGATTGAAAAGTAATTTGTCAATCTCGTGGCACCAATCTTGTCATTGGATAATATATTATAAACCCGAACACTGGTTCTTCACTATCAATGCTAAAAAAAACATACATAGAGCGTTCTCATGAAAAATAACTGTAAAATGAGTTTCTCAAAAATTTCACTCCCATCATCATGGACAATGAAGCATAATACTTTTCCCTTCATCACTCTAAAATCAAATATCCATTAGCTAAGGAATAATATGGATTTGATACCAAATAATGAAACTGGTTCAAATTGTACAACATCAACACCAAATAATCTGAAAATAAAATAAATAATAATAATTTTTTCATTACAATATACATTATCTATTAAACACTTATATGTGAAGTCTATTTACTATACACAAGTATATTCTGATTCTTATAATATCTTATTGACTAACTATCTAGACTATAAACAATACAAAATATATTTTTGCTATAACAACATATTCAACTAAGCTAATAATAACCTTTTGAATATTTACTATACAATAACTAAAAAATAGTAAATAATAATTTACCTTGATGTAAATATTAAATCCTAACACCATATTCATAGACAGGTCGGAATGGGCATATAAATTTTGGAATGACCTTTGTACACTCTCCATCATCTCTTGGGGTCGACAATTACAAGTGTTTGGGTGTATCCTTTAAGAGAATCTTCTCGTCCTTAAGTGTAGAAATAGAATGAATTTTAGGTGAGCATTGCAAGACAACTGTGAGGGATAGAGATAAACCATCAAATCCTAAATTTGCATGAGCGAGTCTTCTAAACAGACCCCAAAGGATTCCATGCCAGTTGTGATGAGGAAGACATAACGTCACATTTTATCTTACAACCAAGTCTTGATTTAAGGACCAAAAGTTGGTTAGTAGGAAGTGTATTTTTTGACTCGATAGCCCAATCAATAAACCATCTTTGTTAACATATCTAGATGGACATATAAATATTGAAATGGCCTTTGTTTAATCTCTGTCGACTCCCTAGGTCTACAATTGCATGTGGCTAGATGAATCTGTTAAGAGAATATTTTTGTCCTTAAATGTTAAAAAAAAATTGGAAGAGTTTATAAAACTCTCACCCAGGGTCAAATCTACAAATTATTACCATAGTAAACGTCATTGATGCATTGCTCAAATAATATCTCAATATATTATACACAAATAGAATATACGATGAGAAATACTCTATATCTTAAAAGCTTCCATGAAAATACAATGAATGAACCTTGCATATGTAGGCAAAGAAGATCAATCCTAACTATGAGATCAATCTAGAGATCAAATCTAGGACTAAGAGATAACTATTTCTAAAGGATAGAAACAATTATAAATTATCTCCATAATATCTAAGAGATAAATATGTAATATCTCATAATATCTAAAATAAGATAAATGAAATATACACACATAAGTAGGTGAAAATATTAAAGTATCTAGGTGAACATAAGCTAAGGTAAATAACCTACTCTAATAGAATGAACTTTAGGTGAGCATTGCAAGATAAATGTGAGGGTTAGAGATGAACCATCAAATCCTATAATTATAAAAATGAGTCTTCTGAGCATTACCTAGAGGATTATCTACCACTCTAGATGAGTGATATATAATATCATATTTTCTATTGTAGCCAAATATCACTTTATGAACCAAAAGTTGGTTAGTGGGTTGTGTATATTTTGACTAGTTAGCCTAATTGATGAATTGTCTTTGTGGATACATCTGAATGGGCATATAAACACTGGAATGATCTTAGTTTGATCTCCATCACCTCCAGAGGCCTAAATTTAATTGAGCATGGACACATCCCTTAAGATAATCTTCTCATCCTTGAGGGTAAAATTGGAATGAACATCATGCGAGCATTGCAGGAGAACTGTGAGAGGTAAAGATGAACCATTAGCTCCTATAGTTTCATGGGCAAGTCCTCTAAACACCTCCAAAGGATTATCTACCACTCAAGATGAGGAAGAAAATTATCTATTCAACATGTATTATTTTTTAGGATTCTCTTTATTTCAAGAAAATAATCTTCTCTACTCATGACACCAACCACGTGAAGGTGGAAGCTCATTTGGTACCACTAATGTTCATTAAATTTGTTAATAAATGTTTTAAATATAAATAAACACATAATGACAAAATAATTCAAAATTAAAATACTTTAAATTGAATAAGTTAACTTTATTAATTTAAAAAGCCAAATGTATTGAATACTAGCTTTACTAAGTCAATCAAATGTACCTTCAACATTAGCTCTCTTTTTAAGTGTTCCAAAAATTACTTCATGTTCGGATTCATGAACTTTCCATAGACTTTTATTGTGAGGTTTTCCATGAAATTTTGATCATTTGAATATTTGTAGTGATAACCAATTTTGAATAATGAAACACCACATTATTCATTTCAAAGTCCTGAAATAACCATTGATTTACTTTTTTATGAAACTATCTGCGAAGTCAAATTCTTGTAAACATCATAGATCTAGTAGGACAAACTAGATCTTCTTGATCCAATATAGTTATGGTTAAATTTTTTTTTACTCTACACAACGAGATAATTAGCAATCTATTCCCTCATCATTGTCCTCTGATGCATTACTTCCATTGTTGCATGGCATGAAAATATTGACTAGTTTGATTTCATCATTATCATTCTTTGTATGATAGAAATGGTGGTTATGTTATTTATTTTTGAGGGAGAATAGGTTGCAAGAATCAACTTGGGGACTATATACAGCTGTGTCCATGACCAAATACATGGCAACATGCTACAATGGCATTAAGTACCTTTAAAAATTTTGGCATTTGGATCTTGGTTCAAGTAAACAAGAACCAACATCCAAAGGCCAATCAATTTCCAGGTACTTAACACTAATGTAGCATGTTTTCATGCATTTGGTCATGGACGTAGTTGTATATAGTCCCCAAGTTAATTCTCATAGTTTGTTCTCCACCAACAATAAATAATAAAACCACCATTTCTTCTATACAAATAATGATAGTGATGAAATCAAACCATTCAATAATTTCAAATAATAACCCACATTATTCTTAACCTGCAACATTGAAAACTATGGTTTGAATATCCAATTTCATGAAAAAATCTAAAAAAATCACTGAACTCTTGTATGTCCATGGAGAAAAAAAAAATCCAATGGGAGTCTTAGGCATATAAACTCTCCTGGGATTGAATAATAAAGCATCCATGCTATTTTTAACTGTAATTTAATGGTAAGAATATGACCTATATTTACAAGCTATAAATAAGTTAATAACAGAAACAATAAACAAATGAAGAAGAGATAACAAACTCAAAATGATACCCAAATGCTATATTTTATTCAAGCAAATGGTCTCCTTTCTCCTTCTTCACACACTTGCCTAAATAGGCTCTTAAACTTCTCATTTGAATCTTACTTTCCTTTGACTCTTTGCCTCTTTCTTCTTAACACATATTTATTTTCTTTTATGACAAATAATACTAAATATTATTTTCATTTACCCTTGCTAACAATTGCTATAAAACTTGTCTTGTATTTAAAGTATAATCAATTTTTAAGGACATGCATGAAAAAAAATTAAGATATCGTTAATGTTTAAGGCTAATTTAAATTATAAATAAATTTTATCTGGTTGCACAAGATCTGAGATGTGGTCAAAGTCAATTGATGATGCCATTTCATCATCCCCTAGTGGTTGGAATGAATCACTAGTTTCCATAAGCGTTAGGGGTATACAATACCATTTGTCAATCCATTATTTTGTTTCACATTCATTCCAATTAAATTTCATACAACCCAAACAAAAACATGTCATATCCCTAATATAAATAGTCTAAGAACTAGAATTTATGCTTTGAATGGAGTGGAAAACACTTGATCCAAGTAATATACTATAATATTCATATATTGCCTTATTTTATTCCTCTATTAATCAAAAGAATATTCACATATGAAAATATTTATATGATCCATAAGAATTTTTTTGATTACATCAAGTCAAAATACTTGTAACATCAATTAAATCAACACCATCCTTGTGCTTTTCCTAATCTTTTTAAGGGATATTTTACACATGCACATGCACCATCATGTTCTCCTTTGTCATGTCCAACCTCAAGGAAACTCCAAAAATATTGAACCCCATTCTTATTATGCATCCTACTTAACCAATTAAATGTTTGAAAATAATTAAACTATCCTATGTAATTGTTTGACTAAATGTAATGTGTATTGAACATGATTTCTCTTGCATTAATCTTTCTATAAAATATCTCAAAACAACCTTGTGAAAAATCTAGAGAATTCAATATGTCATCGCTCATATAAAAGTGGTACTCTTTCAAAATATTTGTATTGTCCTTTATGCTATAAGGTGCATGTCTGACTATAATATGCATATAAATTACAACTTGAATTGAATTATAGTACTGAGATGGAACCTCATTTTATGATTGTAGTATATATTATTTAGTAAAGTTCACAATTGAAGCAATGGTCCCAACTAATAAATTATCCTTACAAAATTTGAATTGATTATCTAATCTTTTTTCTTGGTGTGTATGTCTTGAATATTGGTAGATAATATTATTTTTGAATACAAACATGAAATCAAATATAGATACTTGGGTCTTAACCAACTCACATCTTGATGACTCTTTTCCATCTTTTAATGAATACTTTACACATTTATAGTTCTTAAAATCAACTAGTTATTTTCTAAATTTATGTGAAATTTATTTTTATAGACTGTTTGTTAAATATGAAAAATCACTACAAGTGTTACATATTATATTTAAATATTCTTTAGAAAAAAAATTGTCCCTAAGGTCTTTAACAAAAAATATGTGGGATTAACTTTCTTGATATTTTAGGTGGAGAAGCCACCATACATTCCTGCATAATCTCATTAGTATGTAAAGTACCATGTATATAATAAAAAATATTAAAATACATAACAAATTCAATATGAATTCTATAACATGTAGTATGTGTTTGATTGATTTTAATGTAGAAAGGCTTGTACATCTCAAATGACTTTTGGTTAATTATCAATTGTCCATTAAATTTTTCAATAAACTTTTTATAAAATTTTATTTGTGTCATGTTCAAGAAATGTTTTGCATTGGCTCATGAGTTTTTTAACATTTTCCTTTTTTTTAAAACATCTTTCAAATTAGATGAGACCCTTGTGTTGTCATGCCAAAAAAAATTAATCAAATGTCTTGTTCCTTTGCCTAATACCTTATCTTTTCATGGGAATCTACCACTAAATGCTCAACAATTTGTGAGTAAAGGGTCATCGAGCCTTGTTCTTCTTTTTTGATATTTATTAGAATTTTTATATTCAATTTTAGGATGTACTTGTTTGAATAATAAATTAAACTCTAGATGTTGGCTTACTCAATATGGATTTAATTATTACTCATCTTGCCACATTACTATTTTTTTTTGAGTTCTATTACCTATTGCATTAAATGAATTAAACAGATTCTTTACCATTTCATTATTTCTTCCCTCTTTATTGTTTGTTCTTAACCCTAGATGATGCATCACAGGATGCATTTTTTTTATTTTCATCATTTAAACAAATAGTTGACATCATTTTTGTTAGGTTTTCTTCTCAAATGCATAGTCTCATACACATTGATCATAGGGTTGAGTTATTCTTGTTGACATTTTACCTTCTATATGTTCTATTATATTCTCATCTATTTTAATCAAATACATTAGTGTTCATTGCAAAAATATTTAGAGGTGTGAGCTTAGGAGCTACATTTTTTATTAAATTGAATGGTGTAACACTTCAACCATAGAAGGGATATTAGAGTGTTGGCTAACATTAGACTCTATAGGTGAAGTGAATTCATCTTCATTAGGAGATAGATTAATTGGGGTCATTACATGATGTTGATTATCATCATGTTCAAAAAAATTATTATGGATGGATGTTTCATTATATTGTATTTCTCAATATGTTTCCTCACTCAATACAAATTCATTAGTTATATGTTCTAAATTTTAAATTTTATAACTCAACAAGGATTGATTAAGTTCTCTTTATCTAATTTGAAGACATATCTAAATTAAATTTCATAGAATTGGACATGTTATTTTCATTTTAAATATTATCTGGTGTGGAGAAAGTAACTTCACCTTGTCTAAATGCTATTATGGATGCTCTTCTATTTGTTTGTCTTTTTCTTTATTTTTCTCTCTTGATTTCAATTTTTTCATTTGTTAGCTCCTTAATTAGTATTTTGCAGTTACTAACAAATCCCATGATTTATATTTATGTAAGTAATTCCAAGTAGAATAAAAATTAAAATAATTTATAGTAATTGAGACAAAGTAAATAGAGGATTTATAGAATTTGCAAAGTGTTTGCAGTAAAAACTAGTTCCAAGTTTGTAAAATGATCAAGTGGTTTGGGATTCATGTTTAGAACTTAAAAAATCTTGTTTTAGATGGTTGTTGATTTATAATAAGTTAGTTATTGTTTAAGTGCTTGATAAATGTGGTGATTCCAATGATGTGGAGTCAGTTGAACATCTTTACTTTAGTTGCCTATACACTACTAAGATATGGAAATGTTGTCTGTATATTTGGTCTATTGTTTTTTAATGCAAAATTAATTGGTTTAATGTTGCTTTTGGATATGTTTGTATTAAAAATAAAATCCATCTATTCTTTCACAGTTGGTTTTTTCTTCTAAGATTCTTTGGTTTATATGAAAGTAAAGGAATCAAGATATTTTTCAAGTTAGAGTTAGAGCACTTACTGAAGTCATAGTTGAAGTCATTGTTAATATTGTGGTTATACAAATTTATCTATAGTTGAAGATCCCATAGAGTTCGCTGGAATGGTTCCTATAGATAGGCCTACTAAAAGTGACTGCAAAATATATTTTGGATACTGGTGGGTACCCCAAACCCAACCCTCACCCTGATTGGAGCTTCTCTCATCCCACTGCTCTGGAGGTGACTCTCTTGAAATATGATTGTTCGTGTATCAAGGACTCCTACTTTGAATAGGATAAAGAACCAATATGATCCTAGACATATTATTCTAATTCAGATAAGAATGATACCTAGTGTTGGGTGGCTATGATGAAGGAATGTATGGAACTTAGCAGATGCTCCAACCCCTCCAAACCTAACTTTGGAGACAATTTGGCAATTATGGAAGTAATGGATTTAGATATTGTAGCATTATTGATGGATAATACCTTCTCTTAGCATACATATATGGAATGTCTAGGGCCATCTCATATCCCAGTTGAGGAACAAAATCAGATATGAAAAATATTTCATAATAATTTTCATAAACTGACGAAGAAACTAGAAAAAATGGTTTAATCAAGAGGTCTGTAGGAGGAAGCTAAGGTCATGAAGTTTGTCAAAGAAAATAGTTTGGCCCTTTAATGGAGAAAGTTGATAGGTATTTTCCGTCAGAGGATGTGTTTGAAGAGACCATATAGAAGGGACCTAAGGATATTTCACAGTTGAGACCTCGTTATGAGAATGTGAATAGTAATGCTGATAACATTGAGACTTTAGAAGTTTAATTCACCTTCAAGGTGACACTATCATACTTGTAATACTATTTTTTATTTCTTGTTTCTACTAGTGCCTCCCGTGTGAGGATTTTTATATTGGTATATTCTAAACTTTGAAAACTCTGATATCTATTTGGTTGCATACATTTATCTACCTATATGGTAGAACCTCTATTATTCACCTCTGGGTGATTTAGTTTTTTGTTCACGATATTTCATTAAAAAAAATGTAAAATGAATGAGTGAAATTTTTGGGCAAACAATTAAAATTTGTGCAAAGGGCGTGTGCCTTTTTGAAAATCACACACAACCTATTTGAAAGTAGTTCTAAATAGGCATTTGCATTATTTGGTCATTTTAGTCTTCTAAAGGGCATATGCCCTTTACAAATGGTGTACACCCTTTATAGAAGGATGTACACCCTTTTTAATATTTTTTTTGACTTTCACAATTGCCCTCCAAAATTTGTTCAAATTTAGGCTTAGGGGATCCAAACCTAGTCTAAAACCTGTTGTGGAAGAACCCACATGACATTTAAGAAGTTTATGTATTTTCTATCTTTGCGGACACATTTGATCAGATAAATTTCATTATTAAATTTTTTTTATGAGTTTGTAGAGGGAAAGATACACACACACACACACACACACACACACACACACACACACACACATACCTTTATAATTTTTTGAATGTTAATTAAAAGTTTATAAAACTTATATCTCAACAATATACACATCATTGGCTATGCTTTAAAAAATTCATAAAGTTAAGGTCAAAAAATTATGTTCGTACATTTGCAGTTTCATTTTTATAGTTATCTTGACTTGTTATATATATATATATATATATATATATATATATATATATATATATATATATATATATATATATATATATATATATATATATATATATTCTTGATAATTTTTGACATTTTCTCTATCCATATATTATATACTAAAATTCATTCGTTTACTCAAAAAAATTATCTGTACACATGCAGTCTCCTTATGTTTTCATAAAAAAGTACCATGCCATTGTCATAAATGCATCAATTTCATCCACTTTTTTATCTAGGTATTCAAAAAATATATATTTAAAAACTATATTCAGAATGTCATAATTCATATTCTTACGTTATTATCAAATTATTTGTCCAACTATCTCTAAAATTCTCTCCAAAGTCATCTATTGTTATTTTCAGAAAAAAAAGTGTCGCTTTAAACTTCTCATTTTGTCCCTATTATCTCGCATCTACCCTGATGATAGATAATTATCATGATGATATAATGATAAATGATTGAGATGACCACAATTGATAATTGTAATATTATACATGATTTTCATTCCCTCTAATATTATTGTAACATATGGGAAATTATTTAGTTTTTCATGTAATATATTATATTTTCATATTGTTAATCATTTATATATCATTTTCCTAAAAATATATGTATTTTTTAAATTGTAATATTTTATTTAAGAATGATTACATATTACCCCCAAAAATTGAAATTAATCTTTTATATTTATAAAATAATATACAATATATATAAATAAAACATATAATATATATTTATAAATAATAATAATCGATATATAAATTATTAGTTCATATAAAATAAATAAATAATAATTATTATAAATATTTAAAAAAAATGATTTGAGTCATTTTTTGGAATTGGGGGAGTCACCTAAAAAGGTTGCTCTAGCTACAAACACAAAGTTAGCACTAAGACGACCCAGTTGATGATATAAATGGTGTGCAAACCTAAAGTAAATGTGGTGCAAAAGTCATGTCAATAAAAATTTCTAGTGACCTCAACTTTGCTCTGCCACAATTGATATGATTTTTTGAAAATTTTAGTAGAACTAAAAAACATCTATTTTTGGTGTATTTTTTACTAAAAATAAAACACAAATTACACTTAATATAATAGTGAATACATATAATTTTAGAGATATACAAAACCTTAGGATGTGCATTAAAAGTGCTCTATGAGAAATATTAACTTTAAAAAATGATAAATATTTTAATGATTGTTAGATTTCTTTAGAATGTGTGTGAGTTCTCAACATAATATTAACAATATCGTGTATAATCTTTATATGTAAATAAATTAAAAAACTTATTCTTTATAGATAATTAACTGTTAAAAATATCGTCATTGATATCAAAGGTCTAACATTATTGGTGACAAAAGCCACATAGCATTTATTGTCTAAAGGTGTTTTTAATGTTCATATTTTGGCTAAAGTGTGTTGATATTTATTTAATACTAATGAATATATTTTTGGTTGCATAAAGTTAAAAGAAGGCCCTTGAAGAAGTCAAAGAGTCACGAGGTAAAGACAAAAGAGGGAAAGGATGCATTTTTCCATGAAGGGTCATCTTGAGGAATTCAAAGAGTCACCAAATGAAGACAAAAGAGGAAGGGCACATTTTTTCATGAAGGATCACCTTGAGAAATTCAAAAAGTCACCAAGATAAAGACAAAAGGGGAAATGACGCATTTTCACATGAAGGGTCACTATATGACTTTTCAAATGAAAGGATTCTAAGGGTTATGCAAATGTGGCACGAATTTCCATGAGGATTGAAGGGTCACAAAGGGTGAATGCCAAAGGTCATTTGGAAAGCTATAAAAGGAGGCTTGGGAAGCCATTTGTAATATGCAAGAGAGAGCATGGTTTGTAATTGTTTTATATAAGAAAAGAGGAGAGAATAGAAAGAGACATAGTAGAGTTCTATCATTTGTTGAGAAAGCAACATTGAGAGATAGTTGTGTTTTACATAAAAGAAGTTGGTGCCCCTATGGGTTGGTGCTCACAAATAGTCATTGTGTTGGTTCTCGGCAAAGGGGTTGGTGCTTGTGAACTTTCTAATTTGAGTTGGTGTTCATTCATATACTTGAGATTGTTCTCCGTGGTTTTTCTCACATTGAGTTTCTACGTAAAAATCTAGTCTCTCTCTCTCTCTCTCTCTCTCTCTCTCTCTCTCTCTCTCTCTCTCTCTCTCTCTCTCTCTCTCTTGTGTGGTGTATATTATTGTTTCAATTTTATTGCATATCTTGAATGTGTGGTTAAGTGGAGTTTAAGTAATTTTTTTATAAGATATATAATATACTGATTCATCCCTCCTCAATATATCTCGCGCTTAACATTGACTTCAAATTAGGAACTTATTGGTACACCAATACTAACATTCAATAATTAAAAGTAAAAAATATAGAAGAAAGTGGACAGGGACAACTTGACTTAACAATGACCTAAAGAAGGATTCAAAGGTCCCAGATGATTCCAACCAAGTATGTTGAAGGCACTCTAGAGACAAAGCCTTCAAAAACCTAAAAAGAGAACGAATTCTAAAAAATGATAAAAAGAGGGAGACACGATAAAACTTGGCAAACGCGTCGAAAAGGACAATACATTAAAATCATGCAAATTTAACAATTAATAAATATCTTAAACCATTTTAAATGTGTAACAAAAATATAATAAATATGAAGAGAATAATAAAAAGACAGACACGATAAAACTTGACAAACGTGTCAAAAAAAGACAATACACTAAAATCATGCAAATTTAACAATCAATAATGCCTTGGGCCATTTTTATGTGTGTAACAAAAATATAAAAAGTATGGGGAAGAACGTTCGGTTTGGGAAGTGAATGTGTGCGTAATTATCTTTAATGTTTATTTATTTGTGCTTACTCCAATTTCGAGAAAATAGTAAACGTATTGTATCTCTTTATTTTTTTAATACAAATCTCAAGTTTGAATGCTTTAATTTCGCTGCCCTAAATTGAGTGTTACGAGTCTCAATGTATTGTTGTCTATTGCCCATAGAGCCTAAAGATTACTCTCTATTTTATTCGACCATTGCTCCTTTCCTCCCATTTTAGTTGTGTAATTTTGAGCGACTGCCCTCTTTTTTATTTTTTTCCTTTTTAAAGTTTACTTCTTTTGTGTAATCCTTAGAGGGTGTTTATGTGCTCACATTTGCTTATTCTTATTTTAATTTTGTAATCTCATGATAAATAGGTAGATATTTTTATCATAGATTTGATTTTTTACAGTTTATATAAAATAATAATTAATTTTTTCGAAAAAATTGTGTAAAATTTTAAATGCAATATGTTTTAGATTTATTTTTATGATTTTTCATTAGGGAATTATTTTTTTTGAAGAATCATAAAAGTGGATCCAAAATACGTTGAATTTAAAACTTTACACAATTTTTCCAAAAAATTAATTATTATATAAATATTTTTATGTGAATTTTTTCGACAAAAATTAGTATAATAATTTTTTTTATTTATTATATTAATTTAATTATTTACAATATAATAATATATTTCTATGTTATATTTTATTCTATGTAAATATTTATAAATATAAAACTATTTAAATAGCTTTACATTATAATGGTTATCAAAATTATGAGTTGAGAAACTATCTATGTAATATTATGAATATAAAACTATTGGTTATAAAACATGAACTAAAATCACCTAAAAAATAATCATAAGATCTCAACAAAAAAAGCAATAATATGTATCAGTATTGAAGTCTCAAAATAAATAATGTGTTGTAGAATGCTTGTCTTAAGCTTATTGTTGGGAAATAAATCTAGTAAATCATCATTGTTAAAATTAGTACCTTTGATTCATTGATATGTATCATTTATTTCAAATTGTCGAGGAGATTCTTCAATGGATGGTCATGTATCTTCAAGCATTTTCATATGACTCTGATCATCAAGTGCTCTTTTCTAACGTTGGGATGTAATTGAATCTGACTTATGATGTAAATTTTGTATTGGTTGTGTTTTATCCCTTTGAATTGTCATTATGTTACAATGATATTCTAATTCAATATATTGATGTGTGTTAGAAAGAGTGACCTTCATCTAATGGAAATGTGGATTTCCAAGTATAACATTATATTTCTCGATGGTAGGCATCACAAAAAATAATGTAAATATTGTCTTAGGACTAATTATGATAGGAAATTTAATAGATACCAAAGGTTGACCTTCAAAAAAAACATATCCGTACATAGATGGCGAAAATCTAGTTAAATCATTTGGATCAAGCCCAAAGGTTGTAAATAATTCCATCGTACAAGTATCTAATCGGCCTTTATTATCAATCATTAATTTGTGTCTTTGTTTTCCATCTATATAAGTGTGAATGACTAATGGTTCCAAATGGGATGAATGTGTCAATGCAGTTTCTTTGGAAACCATGTTTGGAACATTTGATGCATAACCCAAACTATCTTAAGAGCTTGACTCTTTTCATATTTTTACTTAATGTGTATATCATTTTCAATATCATTGTTAGCGATAAAATATTGGATCTTATGTTTTAAGGCAAATCTACTCTCTATTGAATGGCATTTAATTCTATGATAATCATAAAATGCGTTTGCATCATATGCTCTTTGTAAGTGAGTCAAATTGCATAGCCTAATATATGGTAAAAAGGATATATTTTTATCAAGTAGCTTTTTTAATATTACACTTTGATTATCTATGAGTTTTTAGAATGTTGTATGTTATTTGAATAAAGTCATACGATTATTCCATGTTGCACTCTATCATTAACCCATGGTTTAAGATTTTTATTGAATGACACATGGTTATTGTTGAGGCTTGAATTATTTTGAATATCAGAGCATTGTGACTTGTATGTCTCATGTGAAAGTGCATGTGATTGTAAAAACATGATTTCAAATGTCATAACCGTGTGACAAATATCATTGAAAGATGGATAAGCTTTGAAAATTCCATTATCTTTGAGAGGTAGGAATTTCATTTTACTAAAGATGTATTATTACTCTAGATTTGATGGTTGATAAAGTAACCAATGCACACTACCCTTATATCGAATAATGTAATCATGCATGTTCTAATGTTGGACTTGTTGAGGAAATGGACTATGCTCAAATGTGGTGAATGATCCCTTAATAAAAATAAATCATGATAATAAAGATTCCTCCAACATAATGAAAGGATGCATGTATCTATTAAATAAAGTATGAAACTAATCTAAAGCATAGCTAGTCAAGATTCTTGGATTTATTAAAATTAATAGTATATTATTATGAGCATAGTTTACAAGACAAACATAGGTGGGTCTTATAGTGCATACAAGGATCTCCATATCTATTTAATAAATATATTATATGCATGACAAAACCATTTGAAAAAGAGAGTTGACAATTTTATGTGCTATAGGGTTTAATAATATGGCATGAAAATCTACCCTACCATTAGACTCAAGAAAGCCAAGGGAAAAGATTTGGACTTTCTTTGTAAGTGTATGCACCCAAAATTTACATGGTGTGACACTTTTGATATAAATCTAATGATGTTGTAATGGCCTCTTATTTTATGCTCCATAGGGAACTATCTAGCTCTATCTCTTCCCCATGTTTATCTAGCTCTATCTAGCTCTAGCTCTATCTCTTCCTATGCCATTTTTGATTTATCTTAAAAACTAACCATACATGATGGAACCACCGCCCTAGGTGATGGAACTACCCTTCCATGTTATGAAACCGACCCTTACTTTACACAATCACCGTGATGGTTGTGTAAATTAGGAGGCAATTTTGACAAAATAGGGTGGTTATGAATTAAAATGGTGGCAGTTCTAGATTTCCTAGCAACAGTTATGTCACTTTAAGTGGAATGTTTACAACCACCCCTTTCATAAAATGGTTTCTCCATCACAGTGAAAATTCCTTCCAAAATTAGCTCCCATAACTCCTATTTTCATGTATTTTACACTAGTTTTATGTTTATTATTTTTATCACCTTGTGTTCACCTCCAATTAGGCCCAACTTGTTCCCTCTTATATTTTTAGTCTTATTCGGTTCTTCTCAAGTTGAACACACAATCATACTTAGTTGAGATCCTCCATGCAAGCTCCCATCTCTTTCTACAATAAGGTTGATTTTGGACTAGTTTCAAATCCAAAAATTGCCATTATAAGTTGCTATTGAGAAGATCTTGTAGCCACAACCTTGCTAAAATTACCAAAAGATTTAGCCTCTATTTTTTTCTAGTCGACTACACAACTGCAAGTGAAGAAGTGTTCTTGGCTAAAGCAACTCAGACTTTGCAAGCCAAGACATTAGCCAATCTCAATTCAATTGATCTCCATTTATGGATTGTGTCTCCCCCTTTTTCATCTTGTTTAAAAGTTTGTGAACTCTCCATATATAGATTTTAATAAATGTATATAAGAGTAAATGAAGCTAACATACTGAGGATTTTCCTATCAACACACTACATACACTTCAATTGGTTTACTCCAGAATCAGGATGGAGTTCTTCTAATTTTTAGTGTTTATTTTTTTATTAGATTAGATTTAGTGTTGCTTGTTTTTGTGTTAAATTAGTTTTCTCTATTAAAAAAAAAGTAAATTTGATAGTGAAATAAATCCATTTCTTTCATTTGTCTTTGCTACAAAAACATAACTAGTTTTAGTTTGTGCTTACATTTCAATAGATTAGTTTTTTTCAATTAGTTATACATTTATTCAACCATATTGAAAAGGATCTTATAAAATCTCCAAATAATTTATACCCAAGACAAATTTTATTTTCTTTAAGATCTAAACAAGTCTTTTGCATGCTAGACAATCACCTAGGCAAAAATAGAAACATAGACATCTGTAGGTGCATACACAAGAGTAGTAGATCGCTGATCTTAGTTGTTTGAAAATTTAAAATCATTGTCATTTTAATCTCTTGAAACAAAAAATCATAACTTGTATATATTGTTTCTATTTTAACAAATCATTCATAAAACTTATTCTTAGCAAACTAGAGAAGTTGAGAAGCTAATCTAGTTTATCTGTGAATAAGGAAAATTCATAGAAAGTGTTTTATTGATGTTGGTTTAGATAATATTTATAATTACATAATTTACATACACATGATAAATTAATACATTTAGTTCATCTCATATAAAATAACCAAAATGAACAAAAATATTTTATCTAGTTTGCATATAGGTAGAACTAAGAAAAATCAGCATCTTGCATGATAGCATAGATTTTTTCCCCTCTTCTTTGAATGGGTCTCAAACATTGAAAAAAATATTAAAAAGAGAGTTTTGATTTCATTTAATTTCATATTTTCTATTATTTTACTTTCAACATTTTATTTTCAGCAATCAAGCATTTATTTCTAAAAAAACTAAGAAAAGTTTGAAAACAATAAAAATAAATAAAAATAGTGTCAGAAACCTTGTTAATACACACAATACATACCAAAATCCTTTCCAATCCATGAAATCAACCACATCCCACATAAGCCTTTTGCATTGATATAAACATACATCAAGCCTTGCTTAAAACATAAAAAAAAGCACACTTTACAAGCCATTGCTTGAACAGGTTCATATGCTTTTCCCTGGATTCTTCTTAGTCTTCTTTGGATGACCTTCACTGAGACACTAGGTCTTGTACAACATAGTTTATTCCCTATAATTAGATCACAGGGTCCCATTATCGTCACACATTATAACATTAACATTGATTTGAGATGTGAGGTCTTTTGATCCACTCTAATTCCCCACCTCATTATAGAGTCCTTAACCAATTTACAAGAGCAAGAACACATCCCTGATCCACATATTATTATCCTTTCAAAAAATAAGAGGCATTAGCACAATGCCATCCAAGCTTAGCCACCCATCCATCCCATTTTATTCTCCTTGGGTCTAGCCTCATCTTATATCATTCACATCCAGTGTATGACATTAATCAGGAAGATTCAACCCAATAGAGTAGACCTTTTCCAATGAATCATCCAACCCAATCTCATTCATTTCCCCAAATCTAGCATTGACCAAGAATTCCACCTTCTTATGATATATAAGGTCAAGGGGCCTTGGAGTTCTATTTCTACACATCTTGATGTTCTTAACAAGCATCAAGATGTTGTTAAGCTCTTATGGTTCCATCATGAGAACCCATTACCACCATCTATCCCAAATCATGTTCCACCAAACAATCAACCAAATCCCTAGCCCATCCATTACATCGGCTACCTCAGTTAGGCCTTAGGGAGTTGAGTGCATAAATTAGCGTGTGTTAATTAATTATGTATATAGTAAGTTAAATATGGCATCCATCATAGTGAATATCTCAAAAGTTGGCACATTTAAACTATAAAGTGGATCATTCAAGGGAAAAATCTCTTTATTGGTTACAAATTTAAAGGTAGAAGGAGAATAATATGTAAACATCTAAAATTCTCCACTCTTTCATCGCTACTAATTTTATCATTATTTGTCATTAATTATCATCATACCTAATCACATTGGTATCATTATCTTAACATCCTCCTTTACATTTTAATTCATCATACTAACCTTTCAACTTCATCACATCATCCTTTGTGTAATTAATCATCCACTCATCATCCTACTTAACCATTAATCAAATTCTCATATTATTAAGGAATTTTATATTGTTTGTCACCTACCCTCAGTTACCCCCACTAACCATCCTAAAAAATCACATCCCTAATACCCACCTAAATCTTCTTCAATTATCCTAACCACATATAGCAGCTACTCTTCTACCTTGAGCTCCACACCATCCTTCTCTAAAATCCTCTAGGAATTTTTAATTCCTAAATCCACCTACCAAATCTTCTCATCAAATCTTAGCCATTGATCAAGAGCCTCCATGCCTCAATCCTAGCCATTGATCCCTTCCATGTGGCTCTATAAATTGAGCCACATCCCCATGCAACTCCAAGAGCTTATGAAAGAATATAGGAAATATTACAATGCAGTAGTGCCATCACCTTGTCAAACAAACCAACCAATCCATAACAACATTGATTCATTTATAGCAATCACACATCCAAAGCATCAATCAATAATCACACATCAATCACTTGGAGCATATCCACAACGTCAAGTATGAGGCATTCAAATGTAAAATTCAGCTATAATTTTTATATTTTGTTCTTCATTTAGTTTGCATTTTGAATTATTGTTCATTTTTCTCTAATCAAAGGTAGTTTAGTTAGGCTATATATCATTTATGGTCGGAGTGATCATAGCTTTCTAATCTAACCCCTAGTATCCTAAATTAAGCTTACACAATAATTACAAAGAACTGGAACATTCTTTAATACATAAATAAAATTTGCACTAATTACTTCTTTCTTCATATTCATAATCTTGACAAAGTAATACAAATTTCCATAACATATTTCTTAAGAGTTTCAATAGATGCATCATTATGTTTTTTATCTACTTCAAAATTAGAGTCACGATCATACATAGCTCGCATATTTTCTTTCAAAGAAGATATATCATTTAAATTAAAAGAATCCATAGTCCTAACTCAAAAGTAATAAGTATGTTAAGAAAACATAATGTAAATAGTATTTTAAAATGAATGAATCAAGTGCAATCACAAATCCTAAACAAAGCATAGCTAGAATCAAACAAGAATTTTGCTTAATGAGAAATATCAACATGGGAAGAATGGAAGGAGTCAATAAATATCAAATCCAAGGGCATTGGCATTGGTAGAGGGGGGCATCAGAGCATAACTATAGAGAGGAGAGTGGGAGCCCGCCAACCTCATCCATCTAGATGCCCATCCCCCATCTATATGTAGATAGAGATAGGGGGCCCTCGACCCCCCCCCACCCCCTCTATATAGATGGGGGCCCTATCTATATCTATATCTATCAAATCCAGCGACGAAGATAGATAGATAGGGCCGTTGATCCGCTTCCCTATCTATCTATATAGGCACAATATAAACCTAGGAGGTTTGAGAGGGTATAAAACCCTAAGGTGGGGTGCAAAAAAGTAGGGATCACCAAAATGTTTTATCAAAAAGTGGATTTAAGCTAAGAAAACTACATTAATCTAATAAAACAAGGGCATAAGTTAAATATAATAAAATAATAGTAAATACAATTTTGACTTGTGTAAAAACATGGGTTTAAGAAATTTTAAACATAAAAAGAGGTTCTTGGAGGGATACAAGATTTTTGACTCACTTATACATTGGTCAGGACTAAAAATGATGAAAAAAGATCCAAAAATAGTACATAATAAAACCCAAAAAATTAAAGAGATCTAATGATGCACAGTAAATGACCATTACCAAACTAATTCAATAGTGGTAGAACACCACCAAATGGGATTGATATTGGATATTAGTTATGTACCAAATGTTAGTTTGACACTTTTAGATGATGTCAGATCAGTTTGAAACTTTGTGGATGTTTTTTTAGCTCTTGCTTGTCCAAAACCTCTTTTACTCTATTGATTTGATATATGAAACTTCAAGAATTGCTTCTCCTTTACTATAAGCCATAATACACTCCAAGAGACCTTGCAAGAGCATTAAAAAATTGGTGTAGTAATGAGAGGCATGCCTTATTTATACCCCTATTATATGCAGTTTGTAAATTAACCTTCATGCATTCCAATAAGCAATCCAATATATATATATATATATATATATATATATATATATATATATATATATATATATATATATATATATATATATATAGAGCTACATACTTGTGACAAAAGAAGGATTAGTGAAAGAAATTCTAAAATTAACTACTTGTTTACACTTCATATGTATAAAGATAAGCATTGTGATATATATATACAGATCACAATGCTTATCTTTATACATATGAAGTGTAAACAAGTAGTTAATTTTAGAATTTCTTTCACTAATCCTTCTTTTGTCACAAGTATGTAGCTATAGCACCTCAATAGATAATGATGTAGTAAAAATTAGTGTAAAAATTTGTAGATGTGATATCTACATATAAGCTCTTTATTTTGAGATTATTTGATGTCCTGCATGCCTTAGGGTGCTTATATATATACACACTGAATTAAAATTAAAAACATATTGACATAAAAATGGACATAGAATACACATAAAATTTTATAAATGAGGGTCCAAATCAACAACAACATAAAAACAATGATCGAAGGTTCTAATAATAAAATGACCAATTTTTAACTAGGTTGATATAGGTCAGACTAGTATCGAACCAATTTGATAGTGAGAAAAATATCCAAATAAAAAAATATAAGTCAAAGAGTGAATAAAATGAATCCAAAGACTCATAATTCATAGAGGAGAAATAAAACAAAAAGACCAAAAATAGAACATAACTACACAGAGAATAATATATAATCGTAAAGGAAACTAGAGATGTCACAAGTGTCAAAAATAGAAGACAAATGCAAATAAGAGATTAATATGAAAAAATTATCCAACTACACCTAAATACATTAATAACATATTAAATAATAGAAATGCACTAATATTATGTGTCTACAAAAAAACACTTATTTTTATCTTTATATATTGTGATAAGGGGTACCATATGCACACATGAATTTTTCCATGGAATCATGATGAATACAACATGTACCAAGGCTAGATGAGACTAAGTTGGTACATTTGAATGTGACTGACCTAGACCATGTAGCATGCCTTCTTATGATTTGGTTTGTCCACACTATGCTTACTTTTTTGGTAAAGTAATGGAATATTGACACATGTAAATCCTAACTACCAACATGGGAGATGATTGTCGCCCTAGAGAATGTTTGGAGGATACTAAAACTTATAATTAGAGGAAGAAAGGTTGCATCAAATATAACTACTAAGGATGATCAACTATTATCTCATGAATACGACATGCAGAGAGTTCAGGATCTTGATACTAGGGATGCATTGTATCAAGTAATATTATTTGAAAATATGAAACATGGATTCATATTTATATGGCTATATTATTCAGATCCCTAGTGGTAGTGAACACAATGGGTGTGTCTTAATCATATAAACTCCATCACATGTGTAGGAGATGGAGGAGAGGTAAACCATATACTTATGGGGACATTACATGGTTTCCAATCTATATAGGGACATTTATATATTCACGTATGAGGCACATAAGGGAAGTGCTACATGTGGAGACATTATTACACTATTGGGCCTATGAGAACCTCAAAATGACTATGCCTATGAGAATCTAATAGGAACTGAGCCTATTGTCCTACCCACTACCTTAGATGATAAGTACAGAGCAAAAATTAGATGGGTTCTAATGGGACAAAATAAGTAGTGATAATTTGATGTGTCACACTCGAGGAGTGCCATGGATTTACTTAGTGAGATAGGCATCACTTGGTGACTATAAACATATTATATAGGAGGATGACACATAAATATAGAATATCATGCAAAATAGTTAGTAACCATGTTGATTCTTAGGCACCATTAACTTGTTTTAGTATGAAAGAGTATTTAGACATTATGGAATGACATAGGATGTACCCACAACCATTGTTATCCATTGCATGGCATGATGGTGCCACCATGATGAGGATAATAATCATATATAACCTAGGGTCAATGATGTAGGATCCATAGAGGTATAGAGGGCATGATGGGTTATGGGTCACTTAACAACATTATTTCAACAAGAGGGAGAAGGAGATTATCCTAAGGAGGGACACTATGTAGAGGAAGGGAACTATGAATAAGATCTTGAAGATTTGGGATCATACTTTTGTTTCTATAATCTAAGTGATAGGGGACATAAGTTGGAGGTGAAGAGACCCATATAAATATATCAAACAAACTTATTTTTTAATTTTTGATTAATATTTGGGAAGATTAATATTTTATTAATGTGAAACGGTGATGGTGGATAATTAGACCATCACCATTGATTCCATAGTAAAAATATTAACCCAATACATATGTGAAGTTTTTTTGGTTTTGATCCAGTGTACTATATTCTAAGTAAGGAGATATGCCCCATTATTCAATCCATTCAACATGGCTATTGAAACATATCTTTATGCATCTGCCTAGGTGGAGGATATGAACATATACAAACACATATAAATGTCTCTCAAATTGAGGCCTCACTAGTATCGCATGATGATGAGAGAAATAGATAGAGACATGATGAGATGATTCCTCCTCTCATGAGTGATAGATTTTACTAGAGTATATTCACCAAGTTCATATAGCTATAACAAATGTACACAGATGTTGTGGTAACAATAATTAGATATAAGGAGTGAGATTCCTCGATGTTGAGGTCTAGAAATAGGACATGAATTAGGACACATACTCCCATGTCCATAAAAATTTTGTCCAAAAATGTATAAATGGGAAGTGAGGATATTATTTCCCAACCCATGATACATGAATTGTATTAACCATGTGTTTCAAATGTGATGTTTTACCCTATGATGACTACTACATTTTATATTTTGATTATATGCATTTATATGTGCATATATGTAAATTGGTATGTGAAATCAGTGTGCTCTAATATATTCACAATCTAGAAAATATTTTTTCAAACACAGGTAATAACAAAAAGGAAATAAATCATAACATAATATAACAAGCACAACGAGATCACTTCATCTTATAATATATACAAGGAAAAATACTTGCAATAATAAATGTAATAACTTAAACTCACAAAAATAAATTAATAAAAAATAATGAGAGACAAAATGAGATCCCTACTCACCCACTCCTTTCATAATGCATGAATTATCAACTTTTAGCCCCAAATGTACATTCATTATTAAGAATTCATTATAGATTTTTATGAAGGGAAAAGAAAACAAAAGAAAGAATAAAAATAACATTAGAAAAGAAAAGTTGAACAAAGGAAATATGAAAAAATAATAGGCACAAACACAAATCTAAGCCCATTTTGAATAATGAAGATAAAATTAAGGGTGAGATATGAAAGGAAACATAATAATTTTATGGAAAAGACATAACACAAGGCAAAGCTAATTGAAACAACCAAGACATGATAAACATCAAAACATGAAAAGTTATTGAAATCAACCCAAAACAAATTTTGTAAGAAGAAAGGAATATCCAACATAAAACCAAAGTAGACATGAAACAATGTAGAAGAAAATATATAATCCATTTTTGTTTTCTATAAAACATGGAATAAATGAAAATATAGGACCCCAAGTGGGTGAAGTACAAACAAAAAATTCATGACAGAAAAAATAAATCTTGCAAACTTTTGAAGATTAAAATTAGTAAAACACATTAAAAAAATATGAAAGCATAATAAGTTGGAAAGAAAAATCTAACTAATAATAGAGTCAGGACCAAGCAAGTCATAATCATCATCAAAATTAACATAAGGAAAAGCATAGAAGGCTCAGATTTGAATACATGGCATTGAGTTGTCCAATAATGAAGCCACGATAATTTTCATCATTTGAAGTATCTTCTTGAATGATATTATCCAATGAAGGAACTTTCGCATTGATAATATCTTGAATAGGTGTATCATTTTCATGCTATAATGATTGTGTTGGAGCTATGGGTTGTGATATAGATATTATTTTTGGAATAGAATTCTTCACTTGCACCTTATGCTCTCTTGTATTCAATATAAATATTGATTATTTTCATGGTATCTCTTTTTATAATAACTATTCTTGTTTGTTTAGTTTTAAATTGTTGATCCCCCTTTTGATTATAATCTTTAGAACCTCATGTCCAAATTTTAAATGTTAATGCTTAGTAGAAGGATTCACTTTCATTTAATGTACTCAATGTCCACATCGTGACAAATTATATGATCCATTACAGATACCACATGAAATAGTTATTGAATTGACTTTACACCCATTAAAATAAGTAAGATAATGTAACCAAGAGGCTCTCTACCTATGCCATCATATTATAATTTAATTTTTTGGAGTATATGCTAAGTCATTCTTATTAAGTTAGAGACTACAAATGAATTTATCAGTGCCTAGATTGAGACTTGAACCATTATCAACCATTACTCCATCATTTTCACGAGCAATTATAAAATATCTTATGAATAAAGGTCCATTATGTGAACTATCATATGATATATCACTCTCATCAAAGAAATTTGAATGGAGGTTTTTCTCCACTAAATTGATTCAACAACACTAGTAAAACCATTAAGTGAATGAGTTTTTATATTCTAGTGGCTAACTTTTATAAGTTTACTTATCTTTCATATGTGCATTTAATTTCTCACTTGATTGATTGTTGTGATTTAGAAGAGAATTTGTAAATTTCCTAAAGTGATAATTTAGAGACATTACATATTTATTCAATTTGTTAGCTCTATCTATTTGAATTTGATTGTTATCAATGAGATCTTGAATCATATGCTTCAAATTTTTGCATCTATTTTAAGAATGCCCTATGATTCGATGATATCCAAAAAATGTATTTACATCATAATTCTTAAGCAATGATCTTGAATTATCAAACTCTCTTATTGGAGGTAATGTAATTATGTATTTTAATTATTTTATATCTTACGAGATAATATGAGGCTAAGAAATGACACTCATCTTATGTAATATTATTCTAAAAACCTTCGATTTTGGCCATTGTTATAACCCTCATTCATACTCCATTCATGTTGCATATGTTAATTGTTTTGATATAAGTTAATGATTTTGAGATGAAATAGTCTAGTTTAATGGTTTACATGTGGATTTACTAATAAGTATGTCTGCAACACATGCAACCATAAGAGGATAAGGATATATGTATTTTATGATGGCCTAAAACCATTGACTATATTGCACCTATAGCCACTGGCTCGATAGAAATTGGAGACATAAAGCACCCACAACAACTGGGAACCATTTGTAGCCATTAATTTTGTGCACTCACAACAACTAAAATATGTGCACCCACAACTATTATTGTAGATTCACATTGTTGACTGTGATAGATGGCATGCAACTAGAGCTAAATTCATCCCATGATTTAAATATATGATTTGATTCCGTGAAACCATGAATGAACAAACTTGTATTCCTTATCCATTTCAATTATTTTATTGTTGTAAAAAAAAATTAACTATTTGTATTTTTACAATTAATAATATGTTTTGGGGACAATCATTTATCTTTGGTTGTAATTGTTGGATTTTAGGGAATATTTTGAATAAGCACCTGTCTTGCATATATAAGGAGTGTTGGACATAAAATAGAGAATGGTAAAATTGAAAAGTATAATAGGACACATGTGCGAAGTATATGATTTTGTCTCTTGTATAAATTTTGTATATATTCATCCTTATAAGCCTAATTAGGCAACAGAAGAATGCGAAGAATATTTCCTTTTGTATCTTGAAAGGATGGAATGTAAAGAGACAACAGTTGTAAAAGGCTATAGATAGCACTTTGATTTAATATAAAATGGTTCTTATGTATTGATAGAGATTAATATGATAGTTCTGATATGTTTTTCCTAATCTTCTTTTATATGGTTAATGCACAATGAGTGCTCTATTTTACTTTAATCTGTTTATCAAATGTTATGCCAGTTATGTTCCACTTTTTATTAACAGTTGAGTTATTCTTGATTTTTAGGTGCCTTTTTGTATAACATAGATGTTATGCAATACCATAGTCTATTATGTGTCCTATTTTACTCTCCTCAACACAATCTATCCCTATAATTAGCATGTTCTAGACTATTTCTAGGAACCTCTATTAACAATGGTGTTGTGAGCATGGAACCCATTTGGATGAAATATGTTGAGATGGTTACCAAGGTAGAGAGATGTAGAAATATAGTTAGACGAGGGAATCCATAAATTTGCAAAAGAAGAACCATGAAGATTTAGAAAAACTACAGAGAGGATTATCCAAGAGCACATTTATGGCAAAATTTATGAAATTTTCTAGTGTGAATTGCTTGGATTGTTAGTTGTGTGTCTAGCTAGATGAGAATACTATTGACTTAGTTCAATGAGAACATGATTTATAGTCTTGACCAAGGAAAAATTATAAATATTTCACAATATAGACATTGATTGGTCTCGAGTATTAGATTATTAGATGAAGACTGTAATCGACAATTATATTATTGAGTTCACAATACAAGGATATGTAGCTTTTAAGACTATGTTAGATCAATTTATCCAAGGAATCAAAGGTATTTTTTTACAGCGACTACCTTTGTTGATAAATATGGTTGTGGAAAAGGCAATGGTGCCTACTCTAACCAACATGGAATAGTTGCTTCAAGCACCATGGGGGTGCATGCAGGAGGAAGTGAATGACAAAGAGCTAAGTAAAAATAACTTGAACCTGATCCCAAAAAATGGAAGGTGAAAACATTTAGAGTGAGAAGAAAATGTTGGGACTATAAAGGAAACTATGACAACAAAGAAGGTAGAATAAGACAAAATACCCAAAAGTAACCACGAATAGGATTAGGAGTAGAGAATAAAGTATTAGATCTAGAGAAATGTAATTGAAAGATGTTATAGAAGAGAGGTTGCTGAGAGAATATGTAGAAATTGTTGGAAGAAAAGGGTATGAATAATATGAGAAAGGGACCAATGAAGAAGAAGATGTTGTAAGCAGTGATGAAGAGGTAGAACAGTTAGGAAGTGGAAGTAGATTGTAGTTAAGGGAAGGGTTTTTATCTGGAATCAAGAAGGAAAGTTCTTGGGAAAATGTTAAATTTGAAGGTAGTAATATTTCATGTTCAAGTTCAAAGTTAGAAGAAGTTATATATAAAAGTCATTCATTTCAAGTGTACACATCCTCCAAGCCCACTTTATTTATTGAAGGAAGAAAAAGTATAGAAAGAGAAGTGGATTCAAGTTGGTTCAATTCCTTTACAAGCAAGTTTAGAAAGCTTAAAGCAATAGCCAAGAAGGAATTATAAAGGAAGAAACTACAATAATTGGGATTTATTTTTACTCCTAAGAAGATTAGTGTGTAGTATCTTGTAGTCATAATGAACACTACAAAATCACCTAACGTCATAATAACAAGTGTGTAATCACCCCCAATTATAGTTTCTAGTATTCATACATCTATAATAACAACTACCAGCTTACCTGCTATGGTGCTTGATATAGGTATGTTCATGCCTTTAATGCCATATGATGGGTCTATGGACCCCGAACAATACTTGGTAACCTACAAAATGAAATGGATTATAAAATGGGTAACATTAGATGATGTGAAGAAGTGCGAACTCGTAGGGGCTTTGGTAGGACAAGACTGGGAGTTTATTTTCAAAATAAATGTAAATGCCCTTGACCTCACACAAGTTAAAGATTTTCTAATAGCATAATTTAAGGTAAAAAAATATTCCAGTCAAGTTATTCAAGACCTGAAGGAAATTTGACAAAAATATGGAGAAATAATTAGAGAATATGATCATAGGTTTTCTAATGTGATAAAAATCATGATTTTATTTTATAAAACAAAGACAAGGCTGATTAGTTCGTAGAGGGTCTATGACATAGAATAAGGTTCACTATTATGCAATCCTGGTTCTCCACCAAGGCTAATGCTTGATCTACTATTATAAAGGTAGAGAAAATAAAAGATTATGTAGATATTTTATCAGTGAGATCAAAATTAGAAGCTAAGTTAGATGCTTTTATAAGGAGGATGGATGAGATGCATGAAAATGATAAGCCTGAGTTAGGCTAATGGTGTATAGACTATGGCCGATAAGGACATCATAGAGATGATTGTCCAAAAATTAAAAAGGATTTTTGAGAAGTTTGTAGGGTAGTTAGACATCCTGCACTTAAGTGACATCTTTAGAAATATATCCAAAAATCAAAGAGCATGTACTGTAATTTTTGTAAATGAACAAATCATGATGAGATAAGCTACCAAGCTCTATAATAATTAAAACAATATATAACGAAGAACATCTTCACAATTGCAACTCAACAAATACCAACTATGAAGTAAGAAATCCTAAGACCAGGTGTGGAGATGACAAATATGATTGAAGGTAGTTTGGGATGGATGCCTTTATCACCTCAATATCATATGCCTTCATCACCATAATATCAGCCACATGGCTTAACAATATGGAATAATATGTTATCTCCCTCATACCAATACCTTGGTCAGTATGTGCAAGCCTAGAAAAATACAAATCTTTAGCAACAGTAGGAAAACTAGACTCCAAGTTACCCTCAGCACCAATATGGAGGATATGATGCATAGACGAATTAGTAAGGAAGATATGTTGGATAGCAATCACAAGGGTGAGGTTATCAAAAAAATAGAGGTGGATATATAGGGGGATATAGTGGTAGATCTCATGGTGAATATCAAGGTAGTCACAATAATTATAATTGGCAAGCTCGACCTCCTATTCAATGTTATCTATGTGGTGCATATAATCATTATGCAAGAAACTGCCCCACTACCCCTCAAAGATAAATCTATTATGTATATTTTAGGGTTGAAGGTCGACATCAAACAAAATATTGGTCAATTTTAGAGAAACAAATAAAGGAGAAGGCAATGCATAATTTAAATATGATCAATGCACACCCAAAGGAAAATGCATTTGTGAAGTCTGTCACCAAAAAACAGAGAGTTGAACAAGGCTTACCACCTTTAGAAATGTCTGAAGATCATGGCATTAGAAAAGTTTAGTGGGATAAATATCTTGATCTTACTATAGAAAATAATTTAATGTATTAAGTTGTAAATGTATTACAATAAATACAACAAAAAATAGCTTCCAAGGATGATAACACAGCTATTAATGACCAAATTTATGGGCAAATTATTAAGATAATGAGGCAAGAGGGTGTTGTGACTATTTTAATAGATCTGATGAAATGAATCATCACACGGTGTAATGAGGATATATCCCAAAACATCACTAATCTCCTACACAATCTTCTAGAGTGTGCATAATGAGGATAAATAAGGGTCGATAAGGTAGTTTGGTATGTCAAGACCAAGAAGCCTTTAGATGTGGATTCACGAATGGATATTGAGTTGGCTGGGTATGAAATTTTAAATGCAATATTTGATTTTGAAATCACAGTCAATATGATTCCTTGGTCAACCTGGGAAGCCATTGGTCAACCAACTCTAAGCTATAGTCTAATAACATTAAGTTTGGAATATTATGGTAGAGTTGAACCCATTGGTAGGTTATAAGATGTTGAAATTAAAGTGGCTAAGCTTAGCTTGTGAGGGGACTTTGAGGTCATCGACATGAAGATAATAAAGACTCATTGCCCTACCTTAATCATTAATAAATGAACCTACAATGGATAAATGACCATCAATACTATGCACAATTAGTTAGAAGCACACATAAAGGTAAAATAGTGGTCATACCCCTAAATAAGTTTGAGTAAAATCCATATATTATCCCAAAAGAGCTAGAGTCTCCTTATGCCTATGGGGACAATAGTTGCTTTAAAGTAGGGAAAGATGAAAGGAAAAATGAGGTCTAGTCTATAGAGTGTTAAGATTAGAAACCACATATTGTGAAACAAGAACAAAGACTAGCATTCAAACCTGATATAATAGTCTTTGACAAGGCAAGTTCACCTTGAAGAATGTGTTTCTCCTTCAGTTTACTCTCTGACAATATCTAAATCATACTTATTCTACAATACTAGTAAAAATATGATGGAATATACTAAACCAACTCCAGAAGGTATTCTACCTTGGAAATATGCATCATCCATAAGTGGTGACTCAGTTGTGCACATCTTCAATTGGGCTCAAAGAGATCATGAGTTGTGACCTCTATGCATGTTCACTACAAAATGCCATATTACTTAATAATTTGTGATATAGGATCTTAATCCATTTATATTGAGGTTTGAACACCATGTACCATAGGTGGATCAATGAGTCATCACATTCAGATATGCACTAAAAGGAACTACTACGACATGGTGGGTAGCACACAGAAACTCAAAAATACAGTGGGAAGAAGCATGTAAAGTCTTATGTGCAAGGTATAAAATACCATCTAGTGTCAAATCAAAATGACCTTTATTTTAAGAAGGTCAATGCCCATAACTACACATCCATCAATGTGTGGATATATGGACTGCACAAGGAGTAGAACTATGATATTGGGTGCACATATTCAGCCACACCCTAGCACCTTTACCAATAGCCTGGTATATGCATCAAGAAAATAGAATAGAAACCAAACATTGGGCAAAACTCTCGTAAGATTTCATTCAAACCTTTGTGTTTGAAGATTAAAATCCATTAATACATAATACCTTGCATTAAATTAAAAAAATTCTATGTCATGGATGAGCAAAAGGTTTATAAACTGTAGCTAAATCATCATCTCATCATGAGGCTATGCAAGACTTGGATCTTGCACTACATAATTACAAAGCTAACCAAAAATAATGAGTTTTTTTTTAACCATGTAATAGAATAATCAATGATCTAACATAATTAAGTGACAGTGACATTGATGGAGATCTCGATCTAGAAGGTTTCTTTGAGCCACAACACAAAGATGAACCCAAAACAGTGCAAAGCACATATCAAGTATAAGAATAAAAATTGCACAATATCAACATTCTACAATTTGAAGGCAAGTGCATTCTTCAATATGAGCTGCCTAGTGGATCAAGCAAGATATATTAGGAACCCTTGCGAAAGATTGAGGGAAATATTGGAACAGATTCAACTCCTAAACTTAAAATAGTGGGAGTTTATTGGGGATAAGAACAATTCTCTGAGGCCTTACAGTTGTTAAGGGACTATCAAGATGTGTTTCCAAGCAAATTCTCAAAGGTAAAAGGCATAGATCCATCTTTAAGATAAATTCACATAGAACTAAAAGAGTGTGCAAACCCTATCAAAAAGTGATATTACAAGCTCAATCCTAATATGAAAATCAAAGTAAAGGACAAAATTGATCAAATTCAAGAAGTTGGAGTCATTTATTTGGTTGAAAAGGTAGAGTGGGTGAGTCCCATGGTTGTTCAACCTAAGAAAATAAGAGAAATTTGTGTGTGTGTGTGGACTACCATGCACTCAATGATGCTTTCATTTCTGATCCATTTCAAATTCCTTTTATAGATGGAGTCATTGAATCTATTGTAGGTCATGAATAATTTTCATTTACAGATGGCTTGAGTGGATATCACTAGATTCTAATTGCAAAGGAGGATTAGGCTAAGACTACCTTCGCTATTGAATGGGGATCATTCACATACAAGGTAATGCCTTTTAGTTTTAAAAATGCACCTACTATATTTTATAGAGCTTGGTAAATGTATTCAATTATTTCATTCATGATTTATTGAAAGCATATTTAGATGATTGGGTTGTCTTCTCTCTGTTTAAATAACCCTTGTCAAAATTAAGATTAATGTTGGATCAATGTCATGCTTTGCGCATTGCTTCGAATTTAAAGAAGTGTCTATTCTTTATACTTGTTGGTGTTTTATTGGGCCATGTTATATATAACAATGATTTTTTGGTCAACCCAGCTAAAACTGTTATTATAGTAGGGATGCCACCTCCTGCTAACTCAACTAAAGTGCACACATTCCTTGATCATATGGAATATTATAGTAAGTTTATCAAAGAGTACGTAACTATATCTGCATCCATGGAACAATTACTATGCAGGGAAACCAAATTTAAATGAACACCAAAATGTCAACCAACATTCATTGATTTAAAATAATGATTGGTAATAACACTGATCTTAGTGTTTTCTAACTAAAAGAAGCCATTCCACGTACATGTGGATGCTTCTAGCACTGCAGTAGGATTTGTCTTAGTGCATCCAAGCAAAGGTGGGTTGGACCACCTGATACATTTTTCTAACAGGAAACTATCAATTGCAAAAAATAATTCCACGACCATAGATAGAAAAGCACTAGACATGGTGTTTATAATACAAACATTTTGGCATTACTTATTGGCTACACCATTTGAGTTCTTCATGGATCACCATTTATTATGATACCTGGTTAATAAGCCAATGTTGGGAGGACGTATATCAAAGTGGTTAATGCTCTTTCAAGAATTTCAATTTTGGACTAATGTTAATATAGGCTGTGAGAATGTGGGGCCAAATCACCTTAGGAAACTTCACAATGGGGAAGAACCGGAAGAACTTGAAGATGAATCCCCAAATACACATTTATTTAAAACTTATATAGTTCCTGATAACATGGAAGACATTGTAAATTTCTTGTAGCAATGAACTTTTACTACACACTAAACTGAGTGGGATAAGAAGCAAATGGTCACCTGAGCCATACTATATAGCCTTATTAATGTATTCTTGTACAAGCTCAACAAAGATGATGTATTATGTAGAGTAGCTCTAGAGAATGAGCAACCACAACTTCTTCAAGAGGCTCATCAAGGAATTACATGTGGTCATTTTGTAGGAGAATCCACTGCAAGGAAAATATAAAAGAGTGCTCTTTGGTGGCCTATGTTATTTTAGAATGTGCATAGAGTTGATAAACATTATGATGTATGTCAATGAATGGGCAAGCCAAACCAACATGATGAAATTCCTTTGGTACCCATGCTTACGGAACAACCCTTTGAATAGTGTGTAATTGACTTAATTGGACCTATAACTCATCCAAGTAAGTGCAATCATGTCTGATTTATTATTACTATGACAAATTATTTCACTAAATGCGTGTAAGTTGTTGCCACTCCAAGTTACGGTGCAAAAGATGCTACTAAATTTTTATATGAAAACATCATTACAAGGTTTGGATGTCTAGATAATCTAGTAAGTGATAGAGGAACACATTTCCTAAATAGTACTATCAAGACTCTCACTAAAGAGTTCATGATATCGCACCACAAAATCATGACTTACCATCCACAGCTAAATAGATAGGCAGAAGCATCTAATAAACTATTGGGGAAAATGTTAACAAAAGTATGTAATGTTCAAAGGGATGATTGGCAAGATCAAATTCTTGCAATTCTATTAGCTTATAAAACACATTATAAGAGAGCTACATAGTTCACTCTATTTTAATTGGTATATGGTCTTGACGCAATAATGCCTATGGAGCATATTATTCCTTGTTTGCGCATTTCAATGGTTATGAGATTAGGGGATCATGATTCATTAAATGCACGGCTGATGGACTTCAAAAAGATGGAATAAAATAGACAAAGGTCACAGTGGATGCAATAGATTAACAAGCAGAGTCAGAAAGCATGGCATGATTGTAACTTACAATATAAATATTTTCACCCAAAATAAATGATATTGCTTTATGAGAGTAGATTTAAAGCATTCTTAGGAATGTTACACATTAGATGGAAAGGACCCTATATTATTCATCAAGTATCACCATAGGGTACTATAGTGTTGAAATATTTGCATGGAACCATATTTTTAGGACGTATAAATGGTTTTAGGCTTAAGTCATATCATCTTTAATCTTTATTGTTCAACTAAAAAATTGAGTAGGATTTGAGTAGCACCATGTAGTTAAGATTTTATTTAATGTTATTTGCTTCTATTTTATTTTCTTAGGTTAAAATTTTTGTATAGTATGTTCGTTGCAGTGCAAAACATCATAGCCACCAGGAAGCAGTAATCATTGTAAGATGTGATCACATTTCAGAGACAATTCATAAAAGATAGCTGACCACAACTACATCAAACATATTAATCAAGTCTAGTAAGGCAATGAAAAGACATGTATGATAAATATAATGCCAAAGGTTATGCCAGACCATTAATGACATGGCATTTAATCTTTTTTGAAGCATATTTAACAGTAAATGGCCAAGTGGATTCATAAGACAAATTGATTAGATGAAAGTAAAAACTACTCACATATAGTAACTACCAAAGAAGCAAATCAAATATTCTAAGCATAAAACATCCCTATCAATGTAAATTATAGTAAGCAATATTAATTGAAAAAGGAACACTTGTGCTCAAGCAGTCAATGCATTCAAAGTAGTTAGTGAAATGAAATCGGGTACCAACAGTTATATAAGAGTAGCATATGGATAATGCCAAAACATTATATACTTTGACTAATAAGAGGCTTTTATAATCTACTTTCATAATATTTGCTTGTGAATAGATTTTGAACCAAAACATGATTAAACAGAGAAGTCATTCATTCCATACCATCAATCGAGTCATGAAGAGAGGTCAGTTGTTGATTCTACTATTAAATGTGCAAAAAGAGGAATGGGGATTGGGTTAGGTATTCACCAAACTAAGTACAATGATCTAGATTTATTTAATTTTATAGATGCATTAGAAGGTACTCTTTTTGCATAGGGTACTCAAGGAGCAACACAAGCAGGAGTCCTCACACTTCAACATCCACTACAAGGCTCTAACATAGAAATATTGATTAAACTACTTATATTTGGGTAGATATATTAGGTCATGATGACTTTGTTGAGTTGTTACAATCAATAGGATATCCATTTAGCTCAAGATGTTACAATTTAGATCACTATACACACTATGACATGAGCCACCAACCTTCATAATCATGGTAAATCTCTCCTCCCTTATAAGTCTATAGCACCACCAATCACTCTGGATGTGAGGAAAAAATATACCACAAAGGCAAGGTGAAGAACACCCATTGAATCAATTGAAGATGATTCACTTGCATTCTGGTAGAATACATCATGAAAATATTTTGGCAAACCACCAAGCAAGAAAAACAACTGATCAAAGGCATAATTGATACTGTCTATCATATGATAAGGCTACAAAGGACTTCAATTGGCCTGATTTTTTGGTAGCTGAGCTCACCATTAAAATAGAAAAGGTACTTGTGGGAAACACATAGACATTTTAGTACTAGTTTTTGGTTCTTTTATTGTATTTCACATAGTGTAAATCTCCACTTAGGCCAGTCAATGTAACTGTAGCATTTTGGCCCGTTAATGCCCTCATAAATATCATATAGACCAAAACAAGGTAGTATGATGAGTAATTGGCATAGTTTAACACATGGTGGCTCAAAATCCTAGATTTGATTCAAACACACCCTAAGATCCCATAGGATATAATGCAATAATTAAGACAAAATGCTTTAGTCACCAAATTGCATAATGATATTCAAATTAAGGCCCATGAGTTGGCCACTCCAACTATGACCCTGATGCCATTTTTCATTTACATGGTTGAAGCAAAGGCTAAACTATACAAGAAAAAAATTTAGTTCAGAGGTTGGTTACACCTTTGCAGGTTATTCTTCCAGAGGAATAACAAGTAGAAGTGGAGTAAGCATGACTGCAACAACCAGCACACCCACATGTTCCACCACCATAACCAACACAACCATACTCTCTACCACAACATGATAAAGGTAAGCGGAAAACACCTATGTTCAAGGCCTCACCACCACCACCAAAAAAAGAACACAACAAGCAAAGTCTTGGATGGATAACTCCATGCTTCTAAAGATATATGTTGCATGTGATCTACCAAATATGGGTGTAAAACAAAAGGAAGTGATCCAATCAATGTTGGAAGACATCAAAAAAGAGTTATATGATAAAGAGGAGGAGAAGGAGTTCTTATTTTGGAAAGATGTGCATACTATCCAAGTTTAAATCTAGGTAAGAAAAGACATTTTGGTTGATATTAATCAACCACCTCATTTTATTCTTGCTGATACTATAGGACAAGAAGTAGCAAGTTAGAGGTTGAGGTATTTTCAATAGAGTCATTCATAGGTTCATCAGCTATGTAGATGGTAGATTTACCTGAAGAAGATAGTCCTACATTGATCTTGTTTCGATGACCATCCACACACCCCTCTACCAAACCATCACAAATTATGTGATAAAGGATGTTGTCTTTTGATGAACCTATAGAAAAATGTGGTACACAATAGCATCAAACCTAAGCCCAGCCCCAGGTTCTTAAAAAGAAAAAATAAACTTTCACTCCTCTAGCTAAATCTAGGAAAAATAAATTGGTATGCAAGGACCATCTTGGTGAATTAGATTCACCTAGGCATATTGAATCAGACACCAAGATCATAGACCTCAAATTTGATGAGGAATTAATGGATATAATTATGCCCAAGATAATAGATGAATAACAAATTGCATAAGACACACCAAACCCTAAGGAGGTGAAGGACAAATAAAGGAGAAAGAAAGAACAAGAACTAACACAACAAGTACTGATGCAAGAGACATAATACACTCAAGAAAAAGTTGCACAATATCAACAATAAAAGTAGCAAGACATAGGCACCAAAACATAGAAAAAAACTGAGGAAGTATAGGTTACATGGAAATAAGTTGAATAATTTAAATTTATAAAAAAGAAATTTGAGGAAGTAAAGGCTACGTAGAAACAAGATGATGAAGCTAAAGCTATAAATAAAAAAGTTAAGGAAGCAAAAGTTGTGTAGAAGTAGGCTGAAGAAGTGGAGGCAAACAAGAAAGAATAGGAGGAATCTAAACATTGATAACAAGAAGTGCAAGTTATGTAACAAAAATAGAGGGAAGAAGAAGCTCAAGCTAAGGATTCTAAAGAACAACTTAGAACTGTAACAGAAGCACAAGCAACCCAAGATGAAGCTAAGGTTGAGGTTGAAGCCAAAGCTAAGGCTGAGGTGGATGCTAAAGCCAAAGATCAGGTTGATGATAAGTATAAGGCCAAAGTTGAAGCAAAATAAAAAGCTGAATATGATACTAAGGCCAATGCTAAAGCAGAATCTGAGGCTAAAAATTACTAAGAAGATAAAAAACAAGTACAAGTAGAAAGTATAGTTTAGACAAAGGCCACAGAAGAGGCATCATAGATTTATAGCCAATGTCTATGGGATGTCCTTACTACATCAACATGATAAACTAATTTCTTACTTACATTGGCTCAATTCACACCTTCCCCTATAACACTTGTGACCATCTCTATGGAACTTTCTACCACTATGATGAAAACATATTTAGATGTCACCGAGCTACCAATATCAAAATAGATTTAAGGTGCAGTTGCATTTAAAGAGTCGATTATGAAGAAGGCCTTAGATTTGGAGTAGGAATTTCTTAGGCTATGTGATGAAAAGGTTAAAGCGGAAGAGAAAATGACAAATGCATGGTAACTAATAAATAATGTTTGTCCCATATTAGTTACATAAGTATTGGGTGATCAAGTCATGTTAGAGGAAAAGTAATTCACTAATCTATTATCAAAGCTTACAAATAATTGGGGGGTTATGAAATAATTTCTTACATTATGCACACAAGGGAAAACACTCAATATGAAACATAAGTCATATGTGAACTCATTAAAGACTGAGCACGTCGTAGACACTACTGTGTGATAGACCAAGCATATATCCAAAGATATGTTGAATTGGAGACAACATCTTAATCAATACTTGGCTATTGCAAAACCTAAATTTGCCACTACATATAAAGCTAAAGCCATATTGGAGGATCAAATTATAACTATGAAAAATATGAGCAGTTCACTCAAAAAACTTTTAGATTCCAAGGATGATGCCATATGTAAGCTATAAGTATGGCATAATGAAACAATGTACAACACTTTTGCAACCATACAATCCCAAAGGAAAACAAATAGATTGGATGATCTCATCTTGGATATTCAACTCAATTTATCTAATGCCAAGGCATTTCTCATGATTGTAAAACGTGATGATCTATAAAATTTGATGATGATCTAGGTACCACTGCACATTCTACTTGCCATGATATGTGAAGTGCTCACATATTGGAAAATGCTCAAGTGGAGTCTATCTCAAGTTGATCTGACTATGGCCTAGATAAGATATGAACCTCAATTCATTCTTCTAAAATAGCTTTGATAAATCATACAGAAGAGGAATTTAGTTACAAAGGTGCAATCTCAACAACCACCTCTATCATTAGGTGCATCAGAAGCTAGTGTGTCAATAGTTGGGCAAACGTAATAGCCTCCGTAGTAGCCCAGTAAAAATCATCCTCCACTGTAGAAATAAGTAATGCACACTTCCTTTTGGTGATTCAATAATATTTCAATTTTTTTTAAGATAGCCTAAACATTAGGAGTGGGGTTAGATTGGTTGAAAACCCATAAAGGGCAGCCACCTAGTTATGATAACCTATTGAAAACCTAAAAGGATGGTAGGCTATTATGTTAATTAAAAACTTGAAATGGTAGATAAGTAATGTAAAAAGGGTGAAAACCATTAAATGGAACCCGGAGAGATAACTATGACTTTTATTAATAGTTCATCTTTTCATCTCAATTTAGATCAGGTTATGACTTTATCTTGGGATGAAATAACTATTTAAGTTTAGGAAAGTGTTAGATGTAGAATTGAGCATGGTAAAATCACAAATAATAATATAAGGACACATGTGCAAAGTATATGATTTTATTTCTTGTATAAATTTTGTATGTATTTGTCTTTGTAATCCTAATCAGGCAATAAAAGAATGCGAAGAGTCTTTCCTTTTGTATCTTAAAAGGTTGAAATGTGAAGAGACAACGGGTTATAAAAGGCTATATATAGCACTTTATTGTATTATAATATGGTTTTAATATGTTGATATATATTAATAGAAGCATTCTTATATGGTTTTTCCTAATCTTATTTTATATAGTTAATGCGTAATGAATACTATGTTTTACTTTAATTTGTTTATTGAATGTTATGTCGGTTATGTTTAGCCTTTTATTAGTAGTTGAGTTATTCTTACTCTTTAGGTGACTTTTTATATAACATAGATGGTATGTAATATTTTATTCTATTATGTGTCCTATTTTACTCTCCTCGACACAAGCTATCCCTATAATTAGCATGATCTAGAGTATTTCTAGGAACCTCTACTAACAAGGAGAAGATTTAGGGTTGCAAAATAATTAGTAAAGGAAGTAAATTAGTAAGTTAGCTAGAAAGTAAATGAAATACATAAGTTAGAACATAGTAGGCTTTGTATTAAAAAAAATCGTGAGAAGAACCATTATTAAATAAATCTAATTTGAAGAAGTAAATCCCTTGTCAGAAAGGATGGAAGTCAAGCTCTAGTCTAAATGAGGTAGGGCTCAACTCACATGGATCTAGTAGACTGATTTCTTATCTGTTAGGATTAGTTTTATTTTTGTATTGTCTATGTGTGTGGATTTATTATTTCATGTTGACCAATTATATGTTTGATTTCATATGTGTATAAACATCTTACATTTCTATACATTTAGTTCACCAAGTGTGGGAAACTTCCAAAATAGTTTTGATTTTCCTTTCATGCAATTTCTCTTTTATTCAATTTATCTTTCATGCAAGTGTGATTTTATTTTATACAATTACCTTTTTCGCAATTGTATTTTTATTACATAATGATTAAGACCCCAACCTTCAAGAGAGACTAGTGCCACACATACAATGTCCACATCTTACCAAAGTAAATGGGGTTGACAATTTAATAAAATTAGCAATATCAATAAACCAAGTGGCTACCCCTCTAGAGTACATCTTTCAGGTTGTACACACCATTGCATCAAGTTTAATTTGTGGTTTTATTATGCTCGTCAAAATATTAAATAGTGTCAAATTAGATAAAATTAGATTATGGAATAATGGAAATAAAGTACTAATTTGAATTCAAATTGATATTCTATATATTGCATTGTTTCAATTTAGAATTGATAAAGAAAGAGGAGAGAAATTGATATGATGAAATAAGTACAAATCTTAAAATATCAATAACTCCCTCAAAACTGATCATAAAACCTCAATTTTTTTCATGTGACTTCCTTAAAATATTCTGCATATCCAATAAAAAAATTATGCGAAATTTCTTAACCAATTTGAAGATATTAATGATTCCATAAAACTAGGGTTTCACCCCACACAAATTGCCCAAATCAAAGCTCTAGTACCACTTGGTATGACCCACACTTATAATAATTATAATAATGCCAAATATAATATAGATCAACACAACATAATAGATATTGGTGGGCCAATATTTCTAAATACTCAATATATGCATAATATAATAATCACCCTTAAGGTAGGACAACACCATACAATACTCCTTTAGGAAGGAATAACTCCACAATGTCTCTTTAATGGGACAACCTCCAATATCATCTTACAATATAAGACTCAATGCTCACTTGCCTCCTTTACAATGGTATTCACCTCCTTTATATAGACTTCTATATAACTAACAATGGATGGGTAACCCTAATCCTAATGTAGGCCGAACATTACCCAATGCATTAATTCCTAAAGTTACTCATTTATCCTAATATAGTGGACACCTATAACTAACTAAGGGGGATGTGTGCCACATGACGACATCTCCATCAACCCATATACATTAATACATTATATCCCTAGGTATATATCATAAATGCACTTATCTAATTTTAGTTGGTCATCACTCACAGAATGTTTCTTTATACCTATAAATGATTTGTAACTACTTTGTCTATTACTTATATCTACAATAGAGGCTAAACACCTCTCTAAACACTACTAGTAGGATCTAACCCCTACGATATCCAACACTATCTATAGGTTACCAGAAGTGTCCCTATGCACTATGTGGGTCTATAACTCCTAAGACCCTTATGCCTATGCATGAAAAGTCTTCATGTATGTGTGCATGCCTTTAGACCTATGCTTTACTGGTTAGTTTCCTTCTCTTTATGTCCAAACCTTTATTATGTTTTAGACAACAAGGTGCCATTGAAAAATGGGTTAATATTTTAAGTTAGACAACCATAATCATTCCTTGTTGAATGTGTAAGTCTTTCTTATGTTTCAATACTCTAAAGAGGGATCAAAACACACATAGTTATTCCACCTAAGTGTGTGCATACAATATTTGGAATAATATAGAATGCAATGCAAATCTTTGATCTTTGAAACTTTACACCATGAAACTTTAAATTTCATGTATTTAGATTTGGATCTAATGTGTATGCATTTTTTATAATGTATTAAGAGAGTGTTACTTCATTCCTCAAGTATCAAAGTAAATTTAAAAGTGTGTATATCCTTAGGAATGGTTTGTATTTATAGTTGAATCTTTATTATTTCCCATTATGACCAACTCATGAAACATGTCTAGGCCAACCTAATAGAAACTTCCCAATTTAAAATATATATGTTGAGTGTGCATGTACATTGTCAGCAGAGACAAACCCCTATAGTAACTGGGACTATCAGGTGTTATTGATAGTGTCCTAGAAATGTAAATTAATTATTTAATATTTGGAGAATATTTTGTAGGATTTTGGGATGTTCCCATATAGGCTAAGTTGATCCTCAATAAAGTTGTCCAAGATAATAGATGGGTAGACAAAGAGATGGAAAGTGTGCTCAAGGGTCAAATGTATGTGCAACATCCAAGTATGTCTAAGTTGATGTTATCAAAGTGTGTAATACAAAATTTAGGTGTCTATATATGCCCTCTTTTAATAGAATATTAAAATATTAAATTAAAAGGATAAAATAAAAAAGTTGGCACTTGTAATAATTACACTTGGTGTTGACAGGTATGACTAGAATGTCTCATTTTCTCCATGTGCAACTTGATATAAAAAATGCATAGATCATTTTTTTCTTGTGATAATAAACTTGAAATAATCTAGATCATTGAATCACTAAGATTAAAAATCAAAAGAACAATACACTTGATGGTACGTAAACTAAGCTACCACTTGTTGAATTTGTTTAGAGAATACCATGGGGTGAAAATTCCTTAATGAGATGAAACCATTGAATTCATAAGTTAAGGAGTGTAAATAACCCAACTATAATCAGAGAGGTAGTGCTAAAATTTGAGTGACATAGTAACCTAAACCATAATTCTATGAATATCATAGTAATACTTTTGTGAAACCTTAAAACTAGGGGTGTATGTCAAAGTGGAACCTAAAACAAGTTTGTATGTAAAAGGTGGAATGATGAAACATGTTTTTATGTAAGAGGAACAATTTTTATAGAATATTATAGATCCCAAATGCTCATGTAGTATTATCATTCCCAATTAATCCTCAATATAAAAAATAGAAAAGTGTTTGCATGAGCAAATTCCATTCCCCAGGAAGATACACCTATCCCTCAAAGTGATATAGAATGCCAACATCTATCTATCAAAATGTCATAAAATGTCTCAACTATTCCTCATGATCATGTAGAATGTCCCAAATATGTCTCAATTCACTCAATCTAACCCATCTATATCACATAATTTATCTCCAAATGTAAAATATTTTTCTATCATGGCTTAAATATTTGAAACAATCCCACTATATACCCCCTTTTGATGTGAGAGATGAAGCCTATGAATCACCCATCTCAAAATAAAGAGTAATGAGAATCATGTATTGTATATAAATCTATACAACCATGATAAAATATGTCATCATAGAAATATTTTGATCATTCAAGAACATATGAAATATGTAATCCTAGGAATGTTCATACAAGTGGCAATGTCAAGTTGTTATATCAATTAAGCACACAATGATAAGAGTCACAGTAGATGCATGATAAAAATAATGACAATGCACATGATAGAAATATGTGTGATAGAAATCATGGTAATTCACACAGCATAAATATGTGTGATAAAAATCATGGTTCCAAGCTCATAGTAATATAGACATATGTAACCACACACATGCACACAATATCATGATCAACACTCACAAAAGCATACAAGATTATGCCATGACTCTAAACTGATATAGACACAACATGTCTATCACATGGACAAGAGGATCCTCTAATGCAACTAACACTCAACATGACAAGAAACAATTAATGCACCAAAAAATATAGAACACATAATGTAACACAAATATGTGAGAAAGCAATGCCATAATCATCAAGCATGAATGAATCAAAATGTTAGTCTATATGATCAACCAATGTCATAATGTAGCATAGTGGAGAATAATATCCATAGGAAATAAAAATCGTGGAAGTATGAGCAAGAGCAAGTTATGCAAAAGAGTCTAATATGATCAATGGACCAATATAGAAAGTTATAACCTAAAAAACGTATGAATATGTCCTCAATATAAGCATGCCCCAAATATAGAAAGGTTTCTTGTGGGTGTAATAAAGGTCACACATTTTTTGGAAATAAATCATTAAAAATCTTAAGCTTCACATTATGTTGCATAAATATATCATTAGAAGGTGTGCTAACATCATCGAGGTCAATAATGTTGTTCTCGATTAAGTCTTGTGTATTATGTCTCATACCAAATCATTTATTAGTTGAATGCCCTACACATTAATGCCAATTATAGTATGCATTAATATTGAAACCCTTAGGTTGTGCCTTTGTCATATAAACCTCCATAGGTGGAGAGAGATATGATATTTCACTTGAGTAAATTATGTAACAATTTATGACGAGGTTTTGATAATCATGTAAATTGCCTCCATTGAGGATCTGAAAGGATAAGCCTATTAGTAGGTTGTGAAATTGCATTGATTTTTATTTTAGCCTCATTCTTAGTATTATTATCCTTGGATTTGAAATGTGTTTTTATTTATTTGGCATTAGAAGACATAAAAGGGTAGGTCCCATTCTTTAATTTATTCATGGTGATTAGCTTAACCTCATGGTCTTTAAATGTATGGCACATGTCATCGAAAGATTAGAAGCATTTGAACATAATAGATTCATGGATGGTTGGAAGTAGACTTTGCTTGAATATATCTTGTAATTGCTTTTTAACTATATGATTTTTAATTTTTTTAAAGCATAGTCTTATAGCATAGTACATAAACACCAATGGGCTCTCTAGGTCCTTTATTGAGTTTTCTAATGTGAGAATAAGAGACCTTATCGCTAATGTTAATAGAGATGTGAGTTAAGAATTGGTTATCTAAAAGATTTATATCAGGTACCAATTGGAAAGAAGTTTTTTTAAACCATCACAAAGAATTATCTTTAAGGCTCCTAGGAAAAAGCTTTGTTAGTAACTTATTGTTAAACACCAAGTCTAAACATGTTACATAGAAGGCTCTAAGGTGTTGTTCTAGATCACCTTAACCATCTAAGGGTGTAATATTAGGTGAAACAAATCCTATATATGAAATGTATAGAAAAAAATCTCTAAGGCCAAAGGGTTGTGTAATAATGCTTAAAAGTTTTTCGAGTGACCCACTTTATGAGAACCTTGTTCCATTTTAGAAACCTTGGCTTGAATATCTAAGAGTTGTTGTACAAGAACTTAACTAATAGGCATATTAAATTTAGGAGGAGGCAAAAAAGAGTGTTACATAGGGATACACACAAAAATTAGAGGAATAAATTTTGTTTCCCCCATAGTAGGTAAACTAGGTGTAGGCATCAATTGTGTATCCATAGGTGTAGACACATGAATGGAAGTAGTAGGAATAGTGGTTTGAACACCTATTATATAATATAAACCTATAAAATGTGGATTGGTATCATTTAAAAGTTAATTAGGTTGTTCCTCAAGTGTCATTTCTTAAATATTATTTGAATTTTTAACCTCTAGGATAATATTCAAGATAGTATCTATGTATTTACATTGCTTACTAATTATTTTCAAAAAATCAGAAAGTGCTTCCATTTGTTTAGGATCTATATCATTAAGCTCATTAGGATGTATTTTACCATGATATTTAACATTATATTCAATACCATCTTCATAATTGTATTCAAGTTCAGGGATAACATCATTAATAACATGTTTTATTACATCTATGTGTTATTTATTAATGTTTGCATTGATAGAAGAAGGGATTTTACTCATCAATTTGAACCATTTTAGATGATGCCAAAAGATGGGACTAAGTCAAAGGAATCCAAATATGATCAATTGCAATACCACTTGATCTAGCACTTTAGCATATAGGTAAAGGATATCTAACCTTCTTAAATGGCATAAAATGCATGTATGAAAGTACTAAGAAATCATAAGAACAAAAAAACAAATTTAAAATTTATGTAAGTGACAAGGAGAAATAAGAAATCAAACCTAAAATTCAAACCCTAATTGAGGATAAATCTAAAACAATAAGAAATGATTAAAACCCCAATGTAAGATGTGTTGTAGTGAAATTTGACCATCCAAATTTCACTAATTCTTTTTTTATCACTTTCCCATCATTTTTCTTATTTTCCTATTTTTTGTGATATTTTAAGGGACCCCATAGCTCAATGGACAAGGCAACATTTTCGACTGGCCCACATGTAGGAAGTTATAAATTTGATGTTGTGGGATCAAAGGGAATAACCAAATTACTGCATTATTAATTATTTTATAATTAATTAATATTAATTGAAGTCATTAAATGAATATGTATTTTCAATCATTTAATATATTAATGCCTTTTGAAATTAATATTATTTTGTAAATGCAAAGTGAAAAGTGCATTGAATATTATAAATTTTCCCAAATAAAAAAATGAAAAAAGAAGGGTAAATGAATGGCTTTTCAACTTCCTCCATGGAGGAAAAAATTATACAAAAAGGAAAAAATCTGGATTCTAGAGGTTCTTCTTTCTTACAAGCTCTTGGAGAGAGTTGGCTGAAACTTTATGTGGGCTATGTAATTTTCAGTTTGGAAAAATGAAATAAAAGAAAGCGAGTGAGATTATTCTTGGGTTTTATAGATTTTAATGTCCTTTGCTTATGAATTCCATATTTCTATTTGTAGATGAAGACTCCATTAAAATTCTACACTTTCTTGATTATATTCAACCTATGGTGTTTCCAAATTTTGTGTTAAAAAAATCCTGTATGATTTTATTTTGATGTTCATGAGTTTCATGCTTGTTTGATCTCAAAGAAGCTTTATACCAAGTGTCTGTAATCTAGTTTGTGAGGAGACTTTATGCTTCCAGGCATCTCTTTGTTCCCAATACACCTATTGGTCCTATGTTCATTTTTGTGTGAGGAAGGATTTCTATTTATTTCATTCATTTCTAAGTTATTCCAACGGTTATCCACTTTTATTCTATTGTGGGTTTCTCCTCCATTTGCTTTCTATTTTTTTTTTTTTTTCCTTTTTATGCTTTCTATAAAAAGTACACAAAAACCCAAAAATACCCATATCTTGCGAGAGAACTTCCCCTCTCAAATGCATAGGAGAATAACTATCTCTATGGTGATTTCTCCAACTATTGGTGAGTTTGCATCGCTTCCTATTGGGCAAGACACAAAACCAAAGCGATTAAAATTTACACAAATAGTTTTTGGAGACTTCACTAGGGATCAAAAAGGTGCCTTTGATTCCTATAATTTGAAGAGAATCTTTCCCTTAAAAAGTAAGATTGGTAACTACATTCAAAAGATGTCTGTAAATGATGGAATGCAACCCATGCTTATGATTTTTCAAATATTTCTATTGCTACTCACTATCTGATTTTGGTTGCAGGCATGGAGAAATTTAGGTTGAAACAAGAATACTCATACCTTGAAAACATTAAGTGGTGAAAATAAGAAGAAATGAAAGAGATGAGTTTTTTGAAAGATCCTGAATTAGGGGTTGATTGGATTTGTGCAAGTGATGAAACAATAAAAATTGTCTTTATCTTCATACTGACTTTCAAAGAAAATCTAATTCTTGAGATTGTTGATGATAGAAAATGAATGTAGTTTTTGAAATATTTATATTGAGCCTTACAAATCAAAAAGAGAGAAATTTTCCCAATTTAACAATCAACTCAAGTAGAAGGATGCATTGCAAAGTAAAATTCAGCATCCTTCTAAGAACACGAGAAGAGCCATGAAAGTAGCGAGCTTCATGTTAGTGAATAAAAAGTATGTGATGGTATTCAACATAATCACATAGTAGATTTTTAAGAAGAAACAAGAAGTAATTAGCAAGAAGTTTATGGCCATTTTGAGTGCCAAGAGGTTTTAGTCCCAAGCTCACATTTGGAGGTACCTAAGGGAGATTCAATTTAGCCATTCATGGTTGAAGAATCAAAAGAACAGCCAAAAGGTGAAGATGTCGTAGGTATGTCTTATGTTGTTTGTGTTTTGATTTTCAAATCAAAACATAATCCTTGCATTCATGAGCAAAATGTAAGTGTCATGCATCCTTATATAAATGTAAGTGTTTGAATTAGTATTCATCTTCCCCCCATGCCTCATGTCTTTCCTATGGATGCAATTAAAAATATTTTGTTTTCTTTACTCTATTATTTTCAAGTGTTATCCTCAATTTTCCAAAGTTTGTCACACAAAGGCTCATACTTTTCTAAACCTATAAACATATTTGTTTAGTCATTTTGTGTTTTCCTTCTCTTTGTAAATAATTTCATTTTCCACACATTTTGGCTTGTGTTCTTCCCTTTTATTTTTCCCTTTGTGTGTTAAATAAAGCATAGCTTGTTCATTGTGGTGTTTTCTCTTTGTCTCCATATTTGTTCCTTGAACCCACAAGGTGTTTGGGTGGTTGTGCTCTTTGTCGAAGGGCCTGTTGATTTGAAGAAATTGTATCAAGAATTTGGCATATAAAATTTGTTTGGAATTGTACTTTTGGTGTGCATGTGTTCTATAGAATTCATAGTTGGATGGCATAGTATTTTTTTTGGTTGTGTTCTATCCAAAAATATATATATTTCAGAACTTAATGGAAAAATAACATGCAGTTAATTCTTGAAGTGTAGAATTGTTGTGTGATACAAAGACCCCTTTCGCATATGTTTCTCAGATTTGGGTCTTTTCATATCTGCTAGAAACATATCCCATCATTATTGTGCATGGTAATGAGTCTTTTAATGGAACTACTTTTGGTCACTTCCCTATTTTAGGGTCTTTGAGTGGTAATTAAAAGTTGTAATCCCTAAATTCATGTACATGAAACTAGATTCAATGGTGTTCTTATACACACTACTAAATGATTTTAATGTTTCTCCCTACATTTAAATGAAGTATGAAAAAATTAAAGGAGAAATTTTTAACCATCATGTACTTTCTTAAATGTTTCGAAAGAACTAGCCACTAATACTTTAATTGAAATGGAGAGTGATATGAGTGAATGTTTAGAACATGTTTTAGAAGTCTCAGATCCTATCTTCCATACTTCTAATTATCTTTCATCTATTAATCATTCTACTATAGGATTAATTTTGAGATATTTGATTAAATTACCATAAACTCTGCAATTTAAGCTCAAAACATCAAACTACATATGCAAAGTCTAGAGCTATTAGAATCATAATGTAATAGATGAATAAAACATTCAAACTAGTATTATAAATCCTAAAGCTAAGTGCTCCAAACCATGATTAAATGGATGCAAAACAAGAAAAATGTATAGAGATTACCTTTGACTCAAAATTTTGACATGATGTTGCTTGATCCAGGATGTTTGATGATGGATTGATTTGGCATAAAGACTCTATAAGCTTTCTTTCGATTACTAGCTTGACATGGATATGGCATGGGAATTCAAGTTAGTTTCCACAGAGGGATGGGTTGTTTAAATAGAATTAGGAGGGAGAAATCAATGGTCGAGATTCAAATTTGGATGAAGGAGATCAATGGATGAAGATTATCCAGGGAATTTAAAATTCTTTAGAACCCTATAGATGTAGGGGCTTCTAGAGAGGAGGGGTGAGAATAGAGAGGATTCTAGAATCCTTTTAAGGGTTAATGATGATTAGATGAGGGATTATATAGGGATTAAGTGAATGATTAGGGACTAGGGGTGTAGGAGAGCTTGAGAATAGGCTAGTAGGTGGGTAGGTGGGTCATGGGAATTTAAAATTCTCAAATAATAGATAAGTGGGGTTAATAAAGGATAGATAATAGGGATTTAAAATAAAATAATTGATTGGTGGGGATGAATAAGGTTAGGAGATGATGAATAATAGGAGATATTAGATAAAAAGATTAGGAACGGGGGATAAATTAGATAAACAGAATTAGTGTCAACTAATAAGAATATTAGTGACAAGTAATGAAGCGAGCAGATTTAGATGCATACATCTACATCAATATTTTTAGCTTTCAGATTCTTAACATAGGCAGGGAGCTTCAAATTTTCACAATCTTTAGTTCAAGAAAATGCACAACCTATAGATAATCAGAAATATCCATTTGGCCATTTAACTAGTGGTTTTGGGATACACTACTCATCCAAGATTCCAGTTGTTAATGAGCTCATAGAAGATACAACACAAGTTGGAGACACTCAAGAAGGTGAGATTAAGGAAATTACAAAGGGATTCTCAGATAAATCAAAGAACGCAATGAAGGATGTTGAAACAAAAGCCCGATACATTATGTCACAAAATAGAAGGAAATACCAGGAAGCTCCAAGACATGAAGGATTGGTTTTATTTGCATTTTCAAGATCATTCGCTACTTCAAACTCATCACAAGTTGGGTCATTATTATTGGTCTTGAAGTGATCCAAAAGCTCCATCTCTAGTGATTTTTTAAAAGTCTTTGTGAACCCAAAGAATGTTGACCTGTTTGTGAGTTTTTTCTATAAAATCAAAAATGGGTTTGGCAAGGTCACTATAACTATTGAAAGATTCCATATCAGAACCCCTTCAATTAGACCTCTAAAATTTTATTGATGAAGACACTAATTTCAATTATAAAAAATGAAATTAAAAGTTTAAAGAAGCTCGGTCTTGGAGTTAGTGGAGGCATAAGACATGCCACTACCGAGGACACATGGCTAGAAAGACTTGAAAAGTGGGATGAGATCATTGAAAAGGAAAAGTTGGAAGAGGATTTTGATGCATTGAGTAGAAAATATGCAATTTATTTTGATTAGAAACCATTGGAAGATAATTTTAAGAAGCAACAAGGATAGAGGCCGCCCAATTGAAAAACAAGACAACACTACAACGATGAGTAGATTTCAAAGAGACATTGGAAATATCATCCAAAATTGCATCATACATATTTTCTTCTCAAATTCGAATGCTTAGAGGCATCTAAATATGTGCTCCTTTCAAAGCATATATACTAAATTGGGAGGTTGAATGATGTTGTGATTGGGATAAACTTGATAAGAGGAACAAGACATCCAATTAGGTAGAAGTGAGTTGTGTATAAAAAATCTTGTGCTAGGTTGAAGTAGTATAATGGCTCACAGACCTCTTGCAAATTGAATCAATTTCATTGAGTTATTTAACAATTTTGTTAAATAGTTCACATTCCACCTAAAAATCCAAAGAAATTACAATTGACAGGTGTAGATCAAATTTGAAGGCCTCCACTTACATCCCCCAGATCGTGCCAGGTGAGATGGGTCGACAGTTAACAAGAAAGTGCATTCCATTGAAGCATTTTCTCAGTTGTCCTATGGCACAAATTCCATTGATGCATTTTGTCAAACAGTTCATGGGTAGTCAAATGAGGGAAATCTTGGTCAAGGAAAATTACAATTGATAGGTGTGAGGTCTAAGTCCTCAACCATTGTATGCATCCTCCAAGCTCGTTCCAGGTTGATGGTCAAGTGAGACAAATTTATTCAAGTCATTTTGGTAAACAATTCACATGCTTCCTATAGATGTGTGCAAGAAATTAAAGGAGACAATTTTGAAAATTATGATTCAACTTATTGCAATTGCTATGTTTGATATCAGTGATCAACTTCATATTGAGGCCATTGTAGAAAGTGCACGTGATGTTAATGCACTGGGCAAATTTGAAATAAAGGTGGTCACTGCATGAATTATTCTGATTTAGGGAGGATGTCGGTCAAGCTTCACAATATAATATCGAAAATGTGTATCAACCCCATATGGATGGAAAATTAATTTGACTTGTGGAAGCAACAATGTGAATCTATAAAGAACACAGAGTCTACCGAGGTACCCACCAAGGAATTGACTGATTCGGTTTTATGGGAAGATGTTACAAACTTTGGGATGCTATTTTTTAGCCTAATCTGAGATCAATTTGGAAAACATTTCATAAGAATGCACCTCAGATTATAATTGCACTTTGATGAAAAGTAAAATGGGTATAAAATCGTATAATTATGGAGCCACAAGCTTAGGCCATAGCTAAGAAGAGAAGCATTTTTTTGTCAATTCATTCATTATAAGGGTGTGTGCCCTTTCTCAAGCATGTTAACAAGGAAAAATATATCCAGTTTTGGAAGTGTACAACAGATCATGTGCTAATTCATGATCTTTTTTCATCAATCATATGCACTGTTGTTTCCCCAAACCACTAATCTCATTCAAAAGATGCACAAGCGAAATGAACAGTTCAATTTCCATTAACAATGAAATATTTTTCAAAGGTCATGCTAAAACATACATAGGAACTGGTTTTGATATTATTGTTGTTGGTGGGATAATGGTTGTTTTAGTTGCAATAATTTCTCTTGCAGACAAGATTTCGTTGAGTCTGGTAGGTCAAGAAATATTTGTTGTGATTCAGGCAAGGTTTAGGTTATAGTTGCCGATTTCTCAAGTTTTCCATTGAGGAGACATACATGTGTTAAGAGAAATGACAAGGAGGTTCTTACAAAACTCAGCTGGGCTATACACATTTACCATTTTTGTGGCAAAACATGCAGAAATATACTCAGTCCATCTGAAAAATCAGAGAATTTGTCTTGAAAACAAATGCAAGTGGTTGTTTTCAACAAGAAAACACCTAGAATTTTCAAGGTAAAAATATGTTCTCGCAGCTCGTGTTGATTCCCATGCGATTGGCATAGGCAAACTAGCTGCCAGTTGGCCAGATCATTGCACAAGAGTATGTGCTACATGGCAGTTCACAAGTAGTTTGACTAGGTATGATCCCATATAATTGGAATAGACTAACTGGTTGTCAGTTGGTCAGATCGGGATATTGGAGTACATTTCACATTTTTGGGTTAGACGAGGTACAAGTGACTAGTGATATTTAGAGTTCTCTTACATTCTATAGGGAATGCTTCATAAGTGGATTAATTATTGTAGTGAAATTAGGTCATCCAAATTTCACTAATTCTTTTTTTATCATTTTACTATCATTTTGCCTATTGTCCTATTTATCGTGATATTTTATGGGACTTTTAAATAGCCCAATGGACAAGGCAACATTTCTGACTAGCATATACGTAAAAAGTTGTAAATTTGATGTTGTAGGTTCAAAGGGAATAACTGACTTAATTACATTATTAATTATTTTATAATTAATTACAACTAATTGAAGTCGTTAAATGATTATGTATTTTTGGTCATTTAGTGAATTAAGTCCTCTTAGGAATTAATATTGTTTTGTAAATGCAAAGTGAAAAGTGCATTGAATATTGAAAATTTTCCCAAATAATAAAATCAAAAAAATGAGGGGAAAATGAATGGATTTTCAGCTCCCTTGGAGGAAAGGATTGTACAAAAATGAAAAAAAATGGATTTGTATAGGGTCTTCTTTTTTACAAGCTCTTGGAGAGAGTTGATTACAACTTTGTATGGGCCATGTAATTTAGATTGGATCAATAAAATACAAGCAAGAGGGTGAGATTATTATTAAGTTTTGTAGATTTTAATTTCTTTTGTCTATGAATTTCATGTTTCTATTCGTAGACGAAGACTCTAATACAATTATGTACTTTATTGATTATGTGTTACCTATGGTGTTTCCAAACTTTGTGTCGAAACCCCCCTAAATGAGTTTCTTTTGATGTTGACGAGTTTCATGTGTGTTTGATCTCAAAGAACCTTTGTCCCAAGTGTGTGTAATCTAGTTTGTGAGGAAACTTTGTGTTTCTAGACGTCTCTTTGTTCCCAATACACATGTTAGTCCTATGTTAATTTTTGTGTGAGAGGAAGGATTTCTATTTCTTTCATTTATTCCCGAGTTATTTCAATAGTTCTCCACTTTTATTTTGTTGTGGATTTCTCCTCCATTCTCCTTCTATTTTATGTTTTATTTCCTTTTGTGTTTTTTGGTAAAAATTACACAAATCCCCCAAAATGCCCATATTTTATGAGGGAATTGTCTTCTCAAACTCAAAGGAGAATCAACATCTCTAAGGTGATTTATCCAATTATTGGTGAGTTTGCATTGCTTCCTGTTGGATGAGTTACAAAACCAAAGCACCAAAAATTGACACCAACAGAATGAAACTAAGATTTTTTGTGCTCAACTCAATGATTATGTTCACCAAAATGTTTTAATTATTTTATATTTTAAGAGATATTAAATAGGTAAAACTAGAGCTAATCAGATTATGTAAAATATGGTAGTAAAGTACTTATCTGAATTAAATTGATATTCTAGATATTATATTGTTTTGATATAGAATTGACGAAGCAAGAGGAAATAAATGTACTTAGATGATTTTAGTTGATTATTGCTCACAGAAGGTTCATTTCTATGTAACCGCTTCATTAGTTGTTTAGACCTACAATAGATGCTAAATACCTCTTTAGATGCTACCTATAAATTATAAGCCCTATGGTACCAACATTCTATTGAGGTTATGGTGTAGTTCATGGTAGGGGTTCCTAGTAAAGGGATGCCCTTGTCCATGCAACTAGTATCACATAGTGAAAACAACAAACATTGTTTATTTAATTAATTAAATCAAACCTTAACAGAATATATAATCACAATGAATTTATTATACCTCTATCTCTTTAGCTCTATATAAAACTCTAACTCTGAGCCTCTACAATATTTACAATCTCAATCACTCTATTCCTATTGTATAATCTATAACCTTCTCTTTAAGACCTCTCTCTAATTTTTATGCGGCCCCTCTTTGATCTATGATCCCTTTCTTCTCTATTGACTCGTTCTATTTTCAATGCAACTCTCTTTTATTTCTATTGGCCCTCTAATCGATTTCAATCCTTTCTTTAGTTGATTCTCTCATCTCTTCTAATTATAATCTATCGACTTTTTTTATTATACCTTTAAAAATCCCCTTTAATGCTTGCATCTATCCACTTTTTTATCCTATCTAGAAAAATCCCTTTTAGTGCTTGCATGAGATCCATACTTTCCATTACTTTACGATATTCTTTAATTTTGCTTAATAGCTTATATTTTTTGAAATATCATTTTATAACAAAGACTACATGGTGACCAACAACTGAAAGCTTGCTTTGAGAGCTTTCCAATGAGACTTGCATTCCCAATTTGGTGCTTTAATGCAAAAACTATGGCATTTCAAAATCTATGTATCACCTTCCTTTACTATGACCAAATTTGTATTGTGACTATGATCATGTGTGATCATGCCACGTGAAAAGATCATTTGGTACCTGTGTATCAGGGTTCAAGTTTGTTCCCATGGTCTCTTGGTTCTCAGTGCACCTCTGGAAATATCCATTCTCGTTCATAATTATTAATGAATTCACCCAAAGTTGTGCTCCTAACCTTATATCTATGATAGCCACGTGGTTGTGACATTGTCCCAATCCTGGGCTATTATACTTACGTGACTACTTAACTACTCCATAGAGAAATCCTGAGGTCATGGACAATGGGAATTGACAGCCATCGTCTCCTATCGACCCGTCATTTTATGGACATGAAGGTAAATTTGGCTTCTACCATACCATCACCAATGAATTCTGTGCATGAACTCAAAAAAATTATGTGCACAATTTCCAAGAACTATGTGAACTTTTCGATTTCGTGAATTTTATGTTGACCAGTGGGGTGTTGTTGAGGCATTTACTGTGTGTTGGTGGGGTTGCAGATCTGTTAGTATTTCCAAAACAATATATAACTTGTTGGGTTCGGTGTTCTCCATGCACAATAGAATATAGTCATAAATAAAATATTTTTAGTGTGACCGATGATCAAACATATCTTGAAGTATAGTAGACTTGTAATTGTGAACATAAACAATATAGCATGTGAACTATACTAAGCTTCGAATCCATAAAGTGACCAGTGCTTGGGATTTGCATAGCCTCCATGACCATTACAATTCAGGTTACAAATAGAATATATGTGATCTTGTGATTTCTTGTGAACCAATGAAATTTAAGAGATTGTTGCAACTCCATAATTAGATTGTAAAATTTATGTCTTCAAAAATTTTATCGAAAATTAAAATATGATTTTTTTTTTTTGAGACAAGGTTTTTTATATGATTTGAGTGCTCTTAAATTAGATACTTAGAAGTAATTAAAAGATGAGAGCTTGCTCATATGGATGGAATGAGTGGATAACCTACTCTTTTAGTCATTGAGATTGATGATTATGGTGTTTCTTTCTAACACATTAGATATCACAGTCGCTTGTCACCTTTTTCTTTCTATTTACATCTTCTTGTTGGTTTCAAATCTTTCTCTTCTGCACATTTTTGGTCACTCTCTTTTCTTTTGTGGAATTTTATCCTCCATATTCCAACCCCTTGAACACCAAATAATTATTTTTTCCTTTTTTACCCAATTTTTAGGCATTGTCCATCAACCTCCATAAATTGGTTCTCTTCTTTTTGTTATGTCTTCCTATAAAATTAAATCCACCTTCGTCTAATTACCTCCGCCAAGATGCTCTATCTTGCATCTTACTTTCTCTCATGGGCTTAAACCCACTATTTTCATCCATTCTCTACCAAAAGCTTTTTCTGCTTTGGAAAAACACTATCCAACCTATTGTTGGATTATTTTTCCCATCAATTTTATCTATTTTTAGTTCCTCTTTTCTCATTGCTAGCATTTATTCCTCTAAATTTTTTGTACTATCACCATATTTATTACAAATTCTTAACATACTCTAGCTCATGCTTGAATTATTATTTTTATTCACTTTCTTGCTTGAGTGCACAATTTCCACTTCTTGCTTCACTTCTTTACCTTGGAAAGCCTCTTTCAATACCTATTTTCTTTCCATCTTTGCACCTGCACATAGACTACAATCACAAATTAGTTTTAAAATATGAGATCTTGTGGGCCCCAAAGTTGCTTCTACCATCTTCACATTATAAACTTGATTTGAACAAATCTTGGGCTCCTTAAAGCTTTCATCATTCTTATTGATCCTTAAAATAGTGCTTAGTTATTAATGTGATAGCTCCTCTTTCACTTCATTTTATTTACTCCTCATCTTCTTTGCATCAATACCCACCTAAATGGATTCTTCTTCCTTCACCTTCTTCTTTAATTATACCGTTGTCATATGAGTGACATTCTTCATCTTTCCATTTTTTTTTGCATGAGTCCTCTCTCCCACATCAAATTGGTAAAAGTGAAATCTTTCTTGTTTCACTTATTATGGTTGTCTCTCATACATATGAGCATGATAGACTAAAACACGAATTGTCCTCTTTTCCGCTAGCTCCTTCATTGCTAGACTTGCACATAGATATAACATATTAAGACAATCAATAGTTCCTATAAACAATCCTTCCAACTCCTTTTCATGCAACAAAGCCACATTGTCCAACTCTTCTATGTTGTTCACATTTTCCTCATAACCTTCATCCACAAGATGGACTCCTAAAGTCCCATTCTCAATAATCTCCATGGTCATTTTCACATCATTCTTCACTGTATTTTCTTCCTCTTCATATGCATGGTCTTCAACCACACGCTCCTCATTTGCATTAATGTGCACTTCATCCAAATCATTTATTTACTTCATGGAAACTTGAGTTGCTTCTTTGTTGTCTTCAACCCTTCTTCCTTGTAAAATAGAAACAACAAATGCATTACCTTTACCCTTCAATGATAATTTAACCTCTTACCACTTATGGGATATCACACACTCTTTCTTATGATCATATAATGGCTCTCCTTCTTCTAGAAAAAAAAATATCACCTCCACATTCTCTTTCAGAAAGATATCTTCTTTTATGGGTTGTTCACATATATGTTTCTCTTTTCTATTCATGAAAATGGACTTGAGCTCCTCACTTGTAGATCTCACTTTGCCATTGATTTTCAAAGTAATCTTCTTCTACTCACTCACATCTTTAAGTTTCTGACATGGAAACTTCCTTTTCACATTGCCTTTCAAGGCAATCTTCTTTGTCTCTTTCTCAAGTCACAATGCTTTGATTTTATTCCACCATTGTTTCAATAATTTTGGGTGCACAACATGACCCATCAGTTTGGAAACCATATGTTCCCAATTACTCACCTTATTTTATTTCCCTTGTCTATTCTTTTGGAGATGTCTCTAATAAATAGTTGCATGTACACATAGCTTCATGCATAAAATATTTACCCTCATGGGATCTATAATATTATCTTATTCAAATAAAATTTCCAACTCAACAATACATTTCATGAGATTATCTAGGCTCTCTTTACCACCAAAATAAAATATTGAAAATGGACTTACCTTTGTATTTCACCTTAACCTTGGTTAGTCTCTTTCTTCTATTTGGCTTTTTTGATTCACTTGCTTGGTTTCTCTCCAAAGTATCTAACTTTTCTTGTAGGGACAATGACCTCGTCATCATTTCTTCTTCATCCTCAATACTCGTAGATGCAATATACTCACCACTTTAGGAAATCTCCATCATTTCCAATCTTGCTTGGAATTATTTCAACATCTTTGTTAGATCCTCTGCTCTTGGTGATTTTCCCTTATGTGTCATTTCTTCTTCAAAAACAAGCTTCTCTTTCATAAATTGTGACTTATTTAAGTAGACTTATCTTTCACAACCTTCATATAATCCAACAACAATCTCTATTTCACAACTTTCTTCACACTTGCAAGACTTATCACACACCTGAAATAAAATTATCTACTATCACATGCAAGCTTCTATTTCACAATCTGGATCTGATATCATTTAGTGCAACTCATAATATGGGTTCAAAGTGAATGGATTCCATTATCCATGCAACAAGAATCACATAGTGGAAACAAAAAAGCATTCTTTATTTAATTAATGAAATCAAGCCTTAACATCTACAAAAATAATTAATCTATTCTACCTCTAACTCTCTATCTCTATCTAAAACCCAGACTCCAAGCCTTTACAAGATTTACAATCTCAATCACTCTATTCTTATTGCATACTTTTCAACCTTCCCTCTGATACGCCTCTCTCATTTCTATGTGGTTCCTCTCTGATCTGTAGCCCATTTCTTCTTTGTTGATTTTCTCTATTTTTTAATGTTGACTCTTCTTACTAGCTATTGGCCGAGAATTCATGTTATTATCCCTCTAATTGACTCTAATACTTTATTTAGTGGATTCTCTCATCTCTAATTTTGACATTTTCACTCCTTTTATCCTTCCTATAAAAATCCTCTTTAACACTTGCTTTAGATCCCTACTTTCCCTTGTTTTAATAAATTATCGAATTCTCCTTAACGACCCACCCTTTTCAGAATATCTTTTTGAAACAATGATTGCATGGTTGTGTTAATAGATGCATGATAACCACCAACTAAACTATTACTTCAAGATCTTTCCAATGATACATTGCATGCCCAATTTGGTGCTTTAATGCAAAAACTATGGCCTTTTAAATATATGTGTATAGCCTTATTTTACTATGACCAAATTGTCATTGTGACTATGATGTGTGTAATCATTTCACGTGGTAGGATTCCATGGTCCCTACATATTAGGATTTAAAGTCATTATCATGGTCTTTTAGTCCTCTATGGACCAATGAAAATATTAATTCTCATCCATAATTCTTGACACGTTCATCCAAAGTTGTAGTCCCTACCTTTTCTCTGTGACTACCATGTGATTGTGACGTGTCAAAATCCTAGGCTCCCAAAATTACGTAACCACCTAATTAATCTATTAGGAAATCCTAAGGTTGTGGACCACATCTTAACAAAAATTGATATCCTTGACCTCCCATGAACCCATCATCTTGTGGGCTTCATGAATCTGTATAACTCATGAACATGAAATTAAATTTGATGTTCACAAAACTGTCATCTATGAACTCTGTGCACAATTCCAAATAACTGCATGAACTTGTTTAATACCATGAACTTCCATTGACCTATGGGTTGTTCTCGAGGCATTAAATCCATGTTGTCTTCATAGATCCCTATGGCCATAAATCCATTAGTCTTTCCAAAACAATATAAATTTTTTTGGGTCCAGTGGTCTCCATGCATAATATAATTTAGTCATGAATCAAATATTTGAAGTATGGTCATCGATCAAACATATCTCCAAGGTAGATTTAAACTCTAGGCAACCTCATAGACCTAGAAATGTGAACATAAATAATATAATATGTGACCTCTGCCAAGCTTCAAATCTATAAAGTGACCATTAAAATAACATAAACACCCTATTAGACTTAAGACTTGTAAATATAATATATGTGAAAACTAAAAATCTGGTTAAGAATATAATATATGTGAACATGTGATCCCTTGTTAACTAGTGAACTCTGACAGATTGTTAAAACTCCATAACTAAATTGTGAAATTTCTTCCCTGAGACTCTCATTGAAAACTAAAAAACTATTTATTGGTCTTTGGTTGATGCAATATTTCCCGTATAACTTAAATTCTCCTACATAAGGTTACCAATGGTTTCTTTGTACACTGTGTAGGTATGTAACTTATGAGACCCTTGCACCTATGCCTTAAAATGATTCTTGTGTGTGTGTAAGCCTTCAATCATATGTGTTGCATTTTTTTCTTTCTCTTTCTATCTAAACAATAATTGTGCTTTCAACCACAAGACGCCCGTGAAAAAGGGGTTATTATTTTGGGTTGCACAATACAAATCACTCCCCACTGAATGGTTGAGTTTTTATTAAGTTCTAATACTCTGAAGAAGGCTCAAACTGCATATAGTTATCCCAACTATGTGTGTGTAACATCTTGTAACATATAGAGTGCAATGAAATGTTTTGATATTCAACACTTGACACCATGCAACTTTGAATTTCGTGTATCCGAGACTCGACTCTAAGACTGATCCTTTTAGGGGTTTTCATATGTGTATGCATTTTTTATAATGTCTCAATATAGTGTTAATTGATTCCTCAAGTTTTTAAATAAATTTTCAAGTGAGTATAACCTTAGAAATGATTTGTATTTACTGGGACATGAAACATGTCTAGGCCAACCTAATGGAAACTTTCCAATTTTAAAAATAGTCATTGAGTGTGCCTAGACTCTGTCGATAGATGAAAACCCTTGTATAAATTGGCAATGTCCAAGAGATACTTCTAGTGTCTTGAAAGTGTAAGTCAATGATTTGAGATATGTTCTCATATAGACTAAGCTAATCCTGAATAGGTGTATCTAGTGAGTATAGTTGGTCAAGAAAATAAAAGGGTAGACTAATGGAGGTAAAGTGTGCTCAAGATCAAAATGTATGTGTAATGTCCAAGTATGTCAACATATGTCAAATTCCATGTTAGGAAAGTGTCTAATACCGAATTTAGGTGCACATTATGTTATAGTCAATCAATCTCTTCAAGACTTATTTTAAACTTTCACTAAGCCTAACAATTTTAAGGCACTCCTTTTGTTGAAATAAAATGATATTTTATAATGGTTGTTCAATGGCATTGACCACGTTCTTGGAATCATCCTTAGGTTGAAATCTACTCTCATTCCTTCTAGTATTAAAATTTGTCTTATTTGAAAATTTTGAAGCATTGGGAGTGGAAACACTTAATCCACACTTAAGCATGTTTGCATCTAAAACACTTGATTTAAAACTCTATTACAAAATGATATAACTCATCAAATGAATGATAAGTGTTAAAAATGATGTTTTCCTTTATGATTAGAAGCAAATTATTGATAATGATGTTTTATAGCCCACATTCTTTAGGCTCATGTGTCATCTTGTTGGTTATACTTTTAAATCGAAGCACATATTCACTAATGGTTTTTGATCCTTAATTGATTTTGGACAATTTAAAAAATGTGACTTTTACACCAATGTTAATTCAAAAGTAAACTAAGAATTCATCAACTATTTTTGTGAAGGTATACATAGATCCACTTGATAAAGCATAAAACCAATCAAGGGTTTAATCTTTTAAGATTCTTGGAAATAACTTAGTCAATAGTTTATCATTATGAGAAAAATATAAACAAGATCCATAAAATGTTCTAATTTGATGTGAAGGATCTCCTTTTCCATTAAAACTTTTAAACTTTGGAGCTAAAAATCAAGTTGGATAGGGATAAGCATACAAAAAATATGCCAAAGGGTTAAAAATAATATCATTGAATGTAACTTTGTTATGGGACCCTTAAGTGAGGATATGAATTTTATTTTACATCTCATAAAGAGTATGTAATATAGTAGTGGTTTTAGGAGTTAGAGAAGAAGTAGAATGTAGGACGTGTCATAAGTTGGAATATAAGATTTTTAAAATATTGAGGGATTAACACCATAAGCATGTTAAGAAGGGATACTAGAAGCATGTTGAGAAGGAATAGAGGAGGAATGTTGAAGATTAATATGAACATTATACGCAATATGAATATAAATCATATTAGAAATAGAAGCTTGAGTATCCACTTGGGAAATGACTGCAATGGATGGCATACTTTAGCATGCAACTTATTTTATTGATGAATCCTATGATATCATTGAGGTTTTATAGAAATATATTTTCTAACTCAAGCCAAATTGCAAGCCTTTTAACAACCATCTTGATCAAAATATTCTTCATCATTTTCATTCACATCAAAATTTTGAGATCCATTACCATACTCAATATTTTCATCATATATATCTGAAGAAGACACGTTAGCATTTTTAAAAGGTAAATCATTCATATTTTTAGCTAAAACAACTTTAAATTTTACACCATTAGACACATTTAAAAAAAATATTTTCCTTTTCAAGCTTGATCTATGACTAACCAAAGGGATTTCAATAAGATATATAATTTATTAATTTAAGTAGTCTATCACTTTCCCTAGTTGGAATCACATATCCAATCTATTTAAGTGACATAAAATCAAATCAAACATGAAAAATAAACACTATAAAAGTACAATAGGATTTGAATAAATTTTTAGAAATTAACCTAGAGTTTGAAATCAAGAAAGTCAAGCAAAATGAAGTTAGGATTTTAGATCTAAGATACTATAATGAATTTAACTCTAAAACAATTATAGAATTTTAAAACTAGTAAAATATTGATATGATCTAACCCTAGGTTATGTAAGGAGCATGCAATAAAATGTGGGTTCACCAAAAGATTAAATCGTAAAGGGGTATAAGGAACATATCGTAAAATGTGGGTTCATCAAAAGATAAAACCTTAAAGGAGAGTAAGATTTTTGAATTCACCAAAAATGTAATATGGTAAATGGATTGTAATTAAATGCAATACAAATTTATCTATTAAATTAATTAAGCTAAGAAATAGATATATAATTAAATAATGATACCTAATTAATTATTGTTGGTGTAATAGTTTAAATGCACCTAATTTAAGTTAGGATAGTTTTATATATTAAGGTTAGCTAGTGCACATAATGCACAATTTCCTAGGCTTAAAAGAGGATAAATATTAACCTTTATGAGATCCAAAAAGAAGCCAAGTTTTCATAATCCAAATAGAGTTTCCTATTTTGTATAAATAAGATAAAGGAAACTAGTTATTAATTAATCTATAAATACCCTCTTCATCTATGTATTAACAAGTTGAAATATCCATTTGGAGATCCTTGAATGCAATCTATTTTATGTTTTTTCATTCATTTATCTAAGGAGCAATGTTATTAATCTGAGGAGATCATATGCACTAGTATGGTTATCTTGGGTAATTCCCTATTTTATGCATGGTATCAAAGCCAACCTCATTTCCAATCATTGTTATGGAAATTTGATCATGTTTCAGATTTCTCACATGTTTTTCTCATTCTCTGGTCTATTTTTATCCCTTTGGAATATTTATTTTTATAGAAACTTTTTTTTTTAGTATTCTTTTGGTTTTTTTTTAAATTTCAATTTTCACGAAATTTTATGAATTTTTTTGGAAGTGATTGTATATTTTTATAATAGTACAAAACATTTTTGTTTTTTCAAAAAAAAATCCTCCACAAATTATTTTGGTGAATGTTTGAAGGTTTAACTCTTGTAAGGAATCAAATGTGATCATCAGTCCACATAATGACCCTTAATTATTTTGATAAATTTGTCAGTTTTTGGGTAGTGATGTAATATTTACAATTTCTCCTTTAAACCTGCTTCCAATAAAAAAATTGTGCTTCTAGGAGTTATGGATATCTACTGGATTTTTTTGAAATTTCTTAAGCCTTTGAAGGCCTTGCCATGCCAATTTCAAGTTTACAACTTGCCCTCAACCATAGCCCCTTTTCCCCTTGCCTCTTTTCACTTTGGGAGGATTTTTTGCATTTCCAAAATCCCTAGAATACCCCCTTTTTTGGGCTTGTGTTTCATAGATGGACATTATAGTGTAGGTCCCATGTGGTTAGAAGTCACATGCCCCATCAAAAAACTAGTTTTTTTGTCTAAGGGCATTTGTGGGAATCCCATTTGAGAAACATTTAACATGGCATATATTTTGATTCATAAGGTGTCTATTAATACTTTATAATTTTTTAGCTTCAAACGGTATGGTAATTGTATTTATTGTTGTGGAACTTTTTAGGCATTTTTCAAAAAAAAATTTAATTGGTTATAAATTTCAAATGATAAATAACTTTTTTAGTGCCTTTTTATGTAATTTTCATCTCTTTTCATATTAGCTTCATACTATACAAGAATCTTTTTTTTCCTATTTTTCTTTCTTTTGTGTATAGAAATCAAAGATTGTACATCACACTGCTTAGTTATAAGTAGTTGTGAAGATTTTCATTATCTTATAAATGCACTGAATATAAAGTGCCACACTTTAGGGAGGCATAATTCTATTTGTGCACCCTAATTTGTGTAACAAAACTTATATTAGGATCTTTTTCACAAAACATTTGTCATCCTTGTTGGGATATTTTATCACATTTATTTTATGCTACATTTGAGCTATTTTTATGGGGCTATTTATGACACTTTTGTGATGAGTGTCATGCTCATTTTTTTAGCACTTGCATGAGTAATTTTTCATGCATCACCATTCTACGCGGGTATTGAGGCACATAATGTTTTTTTTCTCTCTTTCATGTTCTCATAGTGTTTGTGGTTGCATAGACAATTTTTTGTTTTGAGAGGTCTTCTATTAACATTGTTATGGCATATTCACCTCCTCTAGTTATTATTGGTAAGACTAATTATGCATCATGTCATCATAGGATGTGACCAAGAACAATGTCCCTATGTGAATGACCCACTATTAGATTTGGAATAATTGTAGAAAATGGAGAATAACCCATGATAACATCACCAGTATATATCATCTCTTCAAAATAATAATGATACTCCTTAAATGACAAAAATATAAAATAGAATGCATTCAAGGATCTCCAACCTAAT